>ML778038.1:57771-87259 GCA_009831015.1 Picea engelmannii
GTTAGATCTATGACCTTATAATGAATGGTCTAGGTTTACAATGAAATTACAATATACTTTTACAAGGCAATTTTTGCTTCGGGGGCTTTTCCCCCGAACCCCCACTGGGGGCCCGCTTTCCCCCAAACCCCCCAGTCGGGGGGATAGCCCCCCCAGACCCCGCAGAGGGGTACCCCCCTCTGCACTCCCCCACGTGGAAGAGTGTACATACTTATGGGGTGTAAATACTTCATGGGTTATAAACACGGCTGAAAGCAAGGACCTTTGAATCAGGAATATAATCAGGCTCCACAACCAACATGGATTTGGTGAGCTTCGTGTCTAATAGTGACCGAAGGCTCGACTAGAATGTGATGAGAAATCGACTATCCCAATCTGAGACAATTCTTTGTTGGATTCCAAAATGTACCCAGACTCGTTCAAAGAAGAGCTTGGTAGTGGCCTCTATTGTGATGCTCTTCTTGCAGACAACCAGAATCACCATCTTAGAGAAGCGATCAACAACCACAAAAACACAGTCATTTCCCTGCTTGGTGGATGGGAGGCCTAACATGTAGTCCATTGAGATGGATTCCCGTGGCCTATAAGGAGTGGGAAGAGGAGTGTACATGATCTATTTCTTAGTGGTCGGTTTGGCAATAGTGCAGGCAGTGCAGGACCTGATATACTTGCTGACCTCCTGTCAAATTTTCAGCCAGTAGAAATGTTTCTGTAACATCACCACTATCTTTTCAATGCCGAAGTGTCCTGCCACCTGACTATAGTGTGCTTCCCAGATCAGCTTCGCTCGCTCACTTGATGGAACACAAATATGGCCCAGACGACACAACAACCCATCCTGAAGATGGAAATTATCAAAAACTATGTTTTCACCCAACATTTGGTAGATGGTGGCGAAGTCAGGGTCTGTCTCATAGAGTTGGGACCATCCAGATGTCTCATGGCCACAAAATTCTAGCACAGTGGTGAGTTCCACGACTGGTGGTCAGTTGAGGCAATGAGAGACGTGATTGGTGCTTCCTATTTTATACTTGATGTTGAGGTGGAATTGCTGCAAGTATGTGGACCACTTTTGATGGCGGTCATTATGCAATTTTCCCTGTGCCTGCATGAACTCCAGTGGCTTATGATGAGTGTGGATGACTGTCTCCTTCCCAAGAATGTAATGTCTCCATTGGTGGCATGCTTTCACAATGAAGTACATTTCTTTGTCATAATTAGGGAACTTACGAACAATATCTGATAGTGTCTCACTATGATAGGCCACGAGGTGGATGCGCTGAGTGAGAATGACACCCACAACATAGTCTGAAGCATTTCTATCGATCTCAAAAGGATGCTGCAGGTCTGGTAGTGAAAGTATTGGGGATGGGCACAAGCGCTGCTTCAAATCATTAAACGCTTGTTGTTGGGACTGGCCCCACACAAATTTCTCCTTACCACCACCCCTGTTTATTTGGCTGAGGGCCCATGCAATATGGGAGAAACCCAACATGAACCTGCAGTAGAAATTGGCAAGGCCCAAGAAGCTCCAAAGATTAGTGAGTGTTGCTCGGGCTGGCCGGTCATGGATGACTTGGATCTTGGCTAGATCCACATGTACTCCATGTTGATCAATGATGTAGCCTAGGTAATGGAACCTGTCCATGCCGAAGAATCATTTTTCCAAGTTGGAGTATAACTTGTGTTGTTGTAGGGTGTGCAGAACCTGTTGAATATGCTGCAAGTGTTCAACCCAAGTCTTTATGTAAATTAGAATTTCATCTAGATACACCACTACAAAAGTATTGGTGAATGGTCGCAGGATATCATCCATCATCCTCATGAAAGTGGCTAGATTATTTGTCAAACCAAAGGGCATGACCAACCTTTCAAAAAGGCCTTCCTTTGACTTGAAGGTGGTCTTCCATACATATGTCTATTCTATCAGGACCTGGTGGTAGCTAGACTTTAGATCATTCTTATTGAAGTATTTGGCCCTCGTGAGTTGATCAAGGAGGTCATTGATTTGGAGAATTGGGTACTATTTTCTGACTGTGATTTTGTTCAGATCCTGGTAATTAATACAGAGTCACCAGGTCCCATCTTTCTTCTGTACCAGCATGATTGGGCTCCTTCAAGGTGATGAGTTGGGGTGGATGTGCCCCTTGTGGAGCAGTTCTTGGATCTGTCACTTGATCTCCTCATTCTCTAACAAAGAGAGATGATAGACTAGCCCATTGGGTAGTGATGTGTCAGGGGTCAGATCGACTGGGTGCTTGACCTGACAGTGCAAAGGTACCCTTGTAGGTGAGGAGAAGATATCTCAATATTCTTCCACGACCTTATATACTTGATTCTGCTGTGTGGAGAGGTTAGCCGCAGAGACCCTGGATGTGGCTGTGATCTTTCTCTTATTCTGAGAGCGAATCATGAAGAAGAAAAACTTCCCCATTTAAGATATGACCTTCCTGCATTGCTTAGTAGAGATCAAGGAAATAGCACTAGGTGGTATTGCGTCGGGTATCCTATATAATTTCCTGTTCAAAGTAATAATAACACTACAAGGACTAGACTCATATACAACATGATGTTTACATAAATAAGGTTGGCCCAAAAGAACATCACAAACTTCGAGAGGAGAAACATCACACAATACCTCATCTTTGAAGGGATTGATGTCATATGACAGTCGACACTGTTGGATGACAAGGAGATCGCTTCCTTGGCGGAGACATCCAATGGTGTACAGTTGTGGTTGCGGCATTGTTGGCAGGGCCAACCACTTGATGACCTCTGTTGATATTTGATTCTTCTAGCTACCGCTATCAACGATGAAGTGTAGTGGGGTGACTTTTACCCACATCTGTGAATGGAAGAGGCACTCTCCTTCTTCTGGCTCATCTGGTTCACCAGGCTAGAGCTTGGTGGTAGCAACAGTGGCACTGGGTTCCACATCAATTATCCGTCTTCCCCTTTTTGGTTCTATCTCAGAGTCATAATCTGCATCTGATTTAGAGGCTTTCACTTCGGCCACCAGTGACTGCTTTGAGCGACATTCAACAGGGTTATGCCAAGGGCTCTTATGGAAGTCACACCACTTCTCAGTATCTTTCTTTGTATTTTTGGTGTCCTTATTTGCTTGCGGCTTGGACTAACTGTCTTGATACTATCCATATTTTCTTTGTCCCTTGTTTGGTGGGTTGGGGCCACCCTTTCCTGGATTTCGTTGTGAGGGTTTCCCAGGCCCAAATTGTCGCATCTTTTGTTTGAGCTTCTGCTTGATTTTGATGGCATATCGGTAGGTCGCACCCAAGGATGAGATGTCTAGAAATTCCATTTCAGTCTGGATTTATCTATGTAGAGTACCACGATACTTGAGCACTAGAGGTCACTTCGAATCTTTGATACCCAACTTAGTGCACAAGGTATGGAAGATATTTGTGAAATCTGGCACTGCTTGGTCTCTTTCTTGCCGCAGTGTGGTCCGTTTGGTATACAAGTCGTCATAACTTCCCATAGGGTAGTATTGTTCCTTAATAGCATCCCTGAAGGATTCCGAGGTGGCCGTGACTAAAAATAATGAGGTTTCCTTTGTTTCCTTTTGCCCACAGAAAGTTTCCCACCAATCTTTGACACGAGGAACGACTTTGAGGAGCGTAAAAGTAATATTCTCTTTATTTGAAAAGTTATGGACAGAAAAATACCCTTCTAGTAGATTCAACCACTTATCTACAACATCTGCATCTATCCAACCTTCAAATATAGTAATATTAAAGTTTATTTATAACTTGAAGGGGGAAGCGCCTCCTTTCAAAGAAGATGCGTCGTCTGTTGGTAGCCACCGAAGGATTTGCGCAAAACTATCCATCATCTCATTCCTCTATTGTGTGAGGGATTCATCAATCAAAAATTTGAAAGGATATCCTATCCCATCATCTTTATTTTCTCCTACCATGGGAGGTCTCTTGGGCATGCAAGAGCTTCATTCCTCAAGAGAAACAAGCTCGAGACCCAACTCTTTGTACTCCGACCTCGTTGGGGACATGCATTAAGACGACAAGGAGCAGACTGCTCTGATACCGCTGATCCATATTTTATGAGCAGAATGAAATGAATACAGATTATTAATAGGTTCTTAACACAAAATAATAGAGATACAGTAAAACTGGTTTTCTATTCAATAGCGAAATAAGATGAAACTGTAAAATGCAGCGGAAACAAGCTTGTTGGAATGGTGGTGGTTTATCTCTGAGAAGAGATGTGACGACAACGCACATTTGCAAGAATAAGGTTACAATGAGGCTCTGAAGGCCTATTTACAATAGGAAAGAATTCAAAAAACCCTAGACATCCAAAAACCTAACCCTAGGAGATGAAGCGACAAAAGTCATGTGGGCCCCGTTTGGGTAATTTAGTACATCAACTTCCCGGGGTCGTAACTTTTGCATACGGTCTTCGTTTTAGGCATGTGATAGCCCGTTGGAAATGTATCATTGTGGAGATTCATTTTGTGGGATTAATCATGCCTTCATCCATGATGAAGGAGCTCGATCACTAAAAACCTTCATTTAGGCCCTCAAAATGGCCCCGGAAGTTAAAACTGCTAAAAATAGTAAATTGCCAAAATTGTAAGAAAATTGTTTTGAGCTAGTTGGAAAAGGTAGGTGGCCACCGATATCCATATGGATCAATCCTCTCTCCTTAGGAATCAATGGTCTCCATTACGTTGAGGTCCCCCATTAGATGAGGAAATTTCTGCTGAACTTGGCCCCGGGTGAGCCACTTGCCTTGGTGCAGGAGCTTCCCTGCTTTAATGACTCGATAAATTTGGATCCTTTGTTGTCAAGTACCCTTGATCTGTCTGTCCACAATATGATCATTGGATGCCTGTTGTATGTAGTCGAGGTTGATCTCTTTTGGTGTCAATTGTTCTGCTACTTTTGAGGTGTCCAATAATGGTGGGAAATAAGGGTGAAGGAGATCCATGTTGAACACTAGATGCAGGCCAAGGAAAGGAGGAATGTTGAGCTCAAAATCATTATCCCCCACAACCTTAGTGATAGTGTACGGCCCATAACAAAGTGGGTGAAGCTTCCGATGGGGTCCTAGAAGGTGTTCTTTCTGCAAGTGCAACCAAACTTTGTCTCCCACTTTAAACTTATGTGGCACCCGATCTTGATCACGGCATTGTTTGTACTTTTCATTGGACTTTTGTAGGATATCCTGAACCTGTTGGTGGATGTGTTGGATCTACTCAATGAATTGGGTGGATTTTTCAGCTTCATTTGGAGCAGAAGATGAGTCGGTCGAGGTGATGGCAAGGGGAAGTGCAACATCTATGGAACCCAATGGTTGGAATCCCAACCCTACTTGAAAGGGGATGTGGTCGGTTGAGCTTTACAGGGCTTGGTTGTAGCTATGCTAGACATAGGGAAGGCTCTCATCCCATTTTCAAGGGTTCTTTCAATTATACATGCGAAGGATATGCACAATCATTTGATTTACAACCTTGGTTTGACCATCTGTCTGGGGGTGGAAGGTCGTGGATTTGGTGAGCTTGGTGTCCAGCAGTGACCAGAGGCTCGACCAAAATGTGTTGAGAAATTGACTATCCCGATTTGAGACAATGGTTTGTGGGATTCCAAAATGTACTCAAACTCATTCAAAGAAGAGCTTGGACATGGCCTCTGTTGTGCTACTCTTCTTGCAGGCAACCAGAATCACCATCTTAGAGAAGCGATCAACAACCACAAAAACACAGTCATTTCCTCGCTTGGTGGATGGGAGGCCTGACATGTAGTCCATTGAGATGGATTCCCATGGCCTGTCAGGAGTGGGAAGAGGGGTGTACAGGCCCTGTTTCTTAGTGGTCGGTTTGGAAATAGTGTAGGCAGTGCAGGACTTGATATACTTGGTGACCTCCTGTCGAAGTTTCGACCAGTAGAAATATTTTTGTTACATCGCCACTATCTTTTTGACGCTGAAGTGTCCTGCCACTCGAATGTAGTGGGATTCCCAGATCAACTTCACTCACTCACTTAATGGAACATAGATATGGCCAGATGACACAACAACCCATCCTGAAGATGGAAATTATCAACAACTGCATTCGCACCCAAAGTGTTTTAGGTAGTGGCGAAGTCAGTGTCTATCTCATAGAGTTGGGGCCATCCAGATGTCTCATGGCCGCAAGATTATAGCACCGTGGTGAGTGACATGAATGGAGGTCTACTGAGGTAATCAGTGACACGATTGGTGCTTCTTGTTTTATACTTGATGTTGAGGTGGAATTGTTTCAAGTATGTGGACCACTTTTGATGGCGGCCATTCTGTAATTTTCCCTGTGTCTACATGAACTGCAATGGTTTATGATAATTATGGATGGTTGTCTCCTTCCCAAGAATGTAATGTCTCCATTGGTAGCATGCTTGCAAAATGGAGTAAATTTCTTTGTTGTAAGTAGGGTACTTACAGACAGTATCTGACTGTGTCTCACTATGATAGGCTATGGGGTGGTCGTGCTGAGTTAGAATGGCACCACAAAATAGTCTGAAGCATCTGTCTCAATCTCAAAAGGATGTTGCGGGTATGTTACTGAAAGTACTGGGGCTGAGCACAGGTGTTGCTTCAAATCATCGAACACTTGTTGTTGGGACCAACCTCACGCAAATTTCTCCTTACCACCACCGTTGTTTATTTGGTTGAGGGACCATGCAATATGGGAGAAACCCAACATGAACCTGCGGTAGAAATTGGCAAGGCCTAAGAAGCTCCGAAGCTCAGTGAGTTTTGTTGGGGCTGGCCAGTCATGGATGACTTGGATCTTGGCTAGATCCACATGTACACCATGTTGATCAATGATGTAGCCCAGGTAATGGACCCTGTCCATACCGAAGGAGTATTTTTCCAAGTTGGCTTATAGCTTGTGCTGTCGCAAGGTGTGAAGAACCTGTTGAATATGTTGCAAGTGTTCGACCCAAGTATTGTTGTAAATTAGAATGTCATCCAGATACACCACTACAAAAGTATTGGTGAATGGTCATAGGATATCTTCCATCATCCTCATGAAAGTAGCTAGAGCACTTGTCAAACCAAAGCACATGACCAACCATTCAAAAAGGCCTTCCTTTGACTTGAAGGTAGTCTTCCATACATTTTTCTGTTCTATAGGGACCTGATGGTAGATAGACTTCAGATCAATCTTACTAAAGTATTTGGCCCCCGTGAGTTGATCAAGGAGGTCATTGATTTGTGGAATTGGGTACTGGTTTCTGGCTGTGATTTTATTCAGATCCCGATAATCAATACAGAGTCTCCAGGTCCCAACTTTCTTCTGTACCAGCATGATTGGGCTCCTGCAAGGTGATGAGCTGGGGCAGATGTGCCCCTTGTGGATCAGTTCTTGGATCTGTCGCTTGATCTCCTCAGTCTCTAACAAAGAGTGATGATCGACTGGCCCATTGGGTAGCGGTGAGATGGGGGTTAGATTGATGGGGTGCTTGACTTGGAAGTGCAGAGGTACCCCTGTAGGTGAGGAGAAGAAATATGAGTATTCTTCCACGACCTTATCTACTTGCTTCTGCTATGTGGAGAGGTTAGCTGCAGAGACCCTGGATGTGGCTCTGATCTTTCGCTTATTTTGAGAATGAATCATGAAGAAGACAAACTTCCCCGTCTGAGAGATGACCTTCTTGCATTGCTTAGTAGAGATCAAGGAAAGAACACTAGGTGGGATTGCCTCAGGTATCCTGTACAATTTCCTGTTCAAAGTAATAATAACATTACGAGGCCTAGACTCATATGAAACATGATGTTTCCATAAATAAGGTTGGCCCAAAATAACATCACAAACTTCAAGAGGAGAAACATCACACAATACCTCATCTTTGAAGGGCTTGATGTCATATGACAGTTGACAATGTTGGCTGACGTGGAGATTTCTTCCTTGGCAGAGTCATCCAATGGTGTATAGTAGTGGGTGCAGCATTGTTGGCAGGTCCAACCACTTGATGACCTCTGCTGAGATGAGGTTCTTGTGGCTACCGCTATCAATGACGAAGTGCAACGGGGTGCCTTTTACCCACATCTATGAATGTAAGAGGCACTCTCCTTCTTCTGGCTCGTCTGGTTCACCAGGCTAGAGCTTGGTGGTAGTAATAGTGGCACTGGGTTACGTGTCAATGATCCATCTTCCCCTTTCTCATTCTGGCTCAGAGTCATAATCTGCATCTGATTCAGAGGCTTTCACTTCGGCCACCATCGACTTCTTTGAGTGGTAGACAACAGTGTTATGCCAAGGGCTCTTATGGAAGCCACACCACTTCTCGATATCTTTCTTTGTCTTTCCGGTGTCCTTATTTGCTTGCGACTTGGATTGGTTGTCTTGATACTATCCATATTTTATTTATCCTTTGTTTAGTGGGTTTGGGCCACCCTTTCCTGGGTTTTGTTGTGAGGGGTTCCCAAGCCCAAATTGTCGCGTCTTTTGTTTGAGCTTTTGCTTGATTTTTACGGCATATCAGTAGGCCGTGCCCAAGGATGAGATGTCTAAAAATTCCATTTTGGTCTAGATGTATCTATGTAGAGCACCAGATGTTGCTCTGAATCTTTGATACCCAACTTGGTGCGCAAGGTATGGAAGATATTTGTGAAATCTGGCACTACTTGGTCTCTTTCTTGCCGCAGTGTGGTCCATTTGTTATACAGGTCGTCATAACTTATGATAGGGTAGTATTGTTCCTTAATAGAATCCCTGAAGGATTCCCACGTGGCCGTGACTGAAAATAATGAGTTTCCTCTGTTTCCTTTTGCTCACATAAAGTTTCCCACCAATCTTTGACATGGGGAATGACTTTGAGGAGAGCAAAAGTAATCTTTTCTTTATTCTAAAAGTTATGGACAGAAAAATACCCTTCTAGTAGATTCAACCACTTGTCTACAACATATGTTTCTATTTGACCTTCAAATATAGGAATATCGAAGTTTATTTGTACCTTGAAGGGGGCGGCACCTCCGTTCGAAGAATATGCATCGCCTGTTGGTAGTCGCCGAAGGATTTGCACGAAACTATCCATCATCTCGTTCCTCTGTTGCATGAGGAATTCCTCAATCAACAGTTTGAAAGGATCTCCTATCCCATCATATTTCTTTTCTCTTTCCATAGGAGGTCACTTGGGCATGCAAGAGCTTCTTTCCTCAAGAGAAACAAGCTCGAGACCCAACTCTTTGTACTCTGACCTCGTTGGGGACATGCATTAAGATGATAAGGGGTAGACTGCTTTGATACCACTGATCTGGATTTTATGAGTAGAAAAAAATGAATACAGATTATTAATAGATGCTTAACAAAAAATAACAGAGATACAGTATAACTGGTTTTCTATTCAATAACGAAGTAAGCTGAAACTGTAAAATGCAGGGGAAACAAACTTGTTGGAATGGTGGCAGCTTATCTCTGAGAAGAGATGTGACGACAACGTGCATTCACAAGAAGAAGGTTACAATGAGGTTCTGAAGGAATTTTTAAAATAATAAAGAATGCCAAAAACCCTAGACATCCAAAAACCTAACCGTAGGATATGAAGTGCCAAAATTCATGTGGGCCCCGTTTGGGTAAGTTAGTACATCAACTTCTCGGGGTCGTAACTTTTGCATATGATCTCCGTTTTAGGCGTGTGATAGCTTGTTGGAAAGGTATCATCAAGGAGATTCATTTTGGGTGGTCAATAATTAATTTGGATATAATTCAGGAGATATATCCTAAAAAAAACTTCATTTAGGCCCTCAAAATTTCCTTGGAAGTTAAAATTGCTAAAAATAGTAAATTGCCAAAATTGTCAGAAAACTGTTTTGAGCTAGTTGGAAAAGGTGGGTGGACACCGATATCCAAATGGATCAATTATCATTCCTTAGGAATCAATGGTCTCTGTTGCATTGATTTCCCCCATCATATGAGGAAATTTCTGTTGAACTTCACCCCGGGTGAGCCACTTGCCTTGGTGCAGGAGCTTCCCTGCTTTGACAACTCAATAAAGATCTATCCTTTATTATCGAGTGCCCTTGATTTTTCTATCCATAATCTGATCATTGGATGCCTTTTGTATGCAGTCGGGGTTGATCTCTGTTGGTCTCAATTGTTCTGTTACTTCTGAGGTGTCCAATAATGGTGGGAAATAAGGGCGAAGGAGATCCACGTTCAACATTGGGTGCAGGCCCAGGAAAGGAGAAATGTTGAGCTCAAAAGAATTATCCCCCAGAGCCTTGGTGATAGTGTACAACCCATAACAGAGTGGGAGAATATTTCGATGGGGTCCTGTAAGGCGTTCTTTCTGCAAGTGAAACCAAACTTTGTCGCCCACCTGAAACTTATGTGGCACCCGATGTTGACAATGACACTGTTTGTACTTGTCATTGGACTTCTGTAGGATATCCTAAACCTATTGGTGAATGTGATGGATCCTCTCAATGAACTGGGTGGCTTTGTCAGCTTCATTTGGAGCAGGAGATGAGTCGGTCGAGGTGACCGCAAGGGGAAGTGTAACATCTATGGAACCCAATGGTTGGAATCCAAACCCCACTTGAAAGGGGTTGTGTTTGGTTGAGCTATGCAGGGATCAGTTGTAGCTATGTTGGACATAGGGAAGGCTCTCATCCCATGTGTGAGGGTGCTTTGAATTATACATGTGAAGGATATGCACAATCATTTGATTTACAACCTCAGTTTGGCCATCTGTCTGGGGGTGGAAGGCCATGGATTTGGTGATCTTGGTGTCTAGAAGTGACTAGAGGCTCGACTAGAATGTACTGAGAAATCGACTATCCCAATCTGAGACAATGGTTTGTGGGATTCCAAAATGTACCCAGACTCGTTCAAAGAAGAGCTTGGTAGTGGCCTCTACTGTGATGCTCTTCTTGCCGGCAACCAGAATCGCCATCTTAGAGAAGTGATCAACAACCACAAAACAGAGTCATTTCCCCACTTGGTGGATGGGAGGCCTGACATGTAGTCCATTGAGATGGATTCCCATGTCCTGTCAAGAGTGGGAAGAGGGGTGTACAGGCCCTTATTCTTAGTGGTTGGTTTGGAAATAACACAGGCAGTGCATGACCTAATATACTTGTTGACCTCTTATCGAAGTTTCAACCAATAGAAATGTTACTATAACATCACCACTATCTTTTTTATGCTGAAGTGTCCTGCCACTTGACTGTAGTGGGCTTCCTAGATCAGCTTCGCTCGCTCACTTGATGGAACACATATATGGCCCAGACGACATAACAACCAATCCTGAAGATGGAAATTATTGACAACTGCGTTTGCACCCAACATTTGGTAGGTGGTGGAGGAATTTTTGGTGGATGACTTTGTGATATATTCTCCACTGTCACTTCTGTGACATATGGTATCTGTTATCACTCCAATAAACTCTCCTAGGCTGTAAGTCGGAGATGCCTGGTAACTAACTATTTTTGGGAAATATTTTCTTAATAATTGATGTGGTTTAGGATCAAGATGAATATCTAGGGACTATACTGTGTGTTTAAGACTGTCTAGAGATATCAAGTATCACAAGGCCTTCTAGGAATGCAATCAGACAAGGTTTGATTAAATAGAAGAGAAGATAGCTATTGAACCAGATTATACTCATATAAAACAAGCACAATGGGTTTAAGAACTAAGGAAATAACTTATGATTCTTAACTTAATCAATCAGTTAGTGAGATGACAGTCACATGTAGATTTAATAAGTGCCAATAAAGAAATTATTCACTCATAAGATATCAGAGAACATAAAAGAAAAAGTCTGACAACACAACTGAAGGAAGCTTGCAATGTTTCATATATTAAGAATAAGTCTCTTTTACAGTAGCAGCATGTAGAACTCAAAATCGAACCTTTGGTTCATATTCTATCATAAGCTTTATAGCATTACAAAGTAGTTCTAAGATCCTGAAAGCAAGGATCAAATATACTAAAAATAGTAACTCAAAATTCAGTTGCAAAATATATGGGATGATCCCCAAGAATGAGGTCAATCCCAGATTTCATGATCTCTCTCTCTTGTTGACTGTTGGTGAAGTGCAGGATAGCCTTCCAAGGCTAAATGATGACCCTCCAGATAAGCTAAATTCGAATCTGCTGAGGTGGCAAAGTGTCTTGATTTTTTGTCTTGGTTAAAGATATCAAACACCTTTGAAACACCTCCTTTATCCACAATCTGTCAAAACTAACTGTTGGATTTTCTTTGATAATTCATCAKATGTTCATTCGAACAGATTGAAAACCTTCTCACCTTGAAAAAACTTGATTTGTGCAAAAACTTGATTTTTTCTGAACATGACAGGCTTTCGGTGGTTACTTGGAAAGCTTCTGGGTAAATTAACTACCGAAAACACCGCTTTCAGTGGTTAATGAACAATCATCCTGTTCACCTAAACCACTGAAAGTTAATCTTTGAAGAAATTTAAAAATTGAAAAAATGTTTACCCTGGGTCCTCTCTGATGCTCAGGATTTCTTAGATGAAGCAGCCCTTGTTCGTGCAGACCTACAAACTTTTACTAGCTTTGTAGGGGGCTCTGGTGTATCCAATATGGTCGTGGCTAAATTAGCCAAAGTTTCCAATCCAGTTTTCTCCTCTTCTGTTGATTGAAATTCTTTTAACTTCAGCCTCGTAATCCTGAGCTGCTTATACAGTTTCATATTTTCTCTGATCAAAACTCTGTTTCTGTCTTTAATTTTATCATGTTTCTCTTTAAGAGTTTGATTCATTTTGAACAATTATGCATTTCTGTCAGTGAGGTCTGTGTTGGATTTTTTGATCACCCTTTCTAGAACTTCCATCTCATAAATCTGTTATAGGAGCTTGTTGATTTTTTGTGTTTTACTTTTCTTAGGCCTGCTTGAGGAGGCTTCTGCTTTTGGTTTCCTATGAGTCTCTGGAGGAACTGGTGAAGGTAGATTTGAATGAAAATCTACATCCTGATCATTCTGCCTATTATCCTGTGTCTCTGCCACCCCCTGTCTGATTCAGAATCACTTTAAGGTAGATTTAGAAGGTTTTTTCCTGTGGCAGGGTTTTTAGATTTCTTATATTCAAACTGTAATTTCTTCTTGATTCCTTCCTTATTGCTAGGGGATGATTTTATAGGATCTCTTGGTATTGAGATTCCTTTCCTCTTCCTGTGACTTCTCTTGGGAGTAAGAGTTTTTCTGCCCCTGGATTTCTTGGTTTCTGCCTCTGGTGGTCTTTATGTTTGAAATTCATTCCAAAACAAAAAGAAACCCCACTCAATATGTTTCCTCTGCAGAGACTCTCTCACAAGAAGAGTAATCATCCCTTGATGTGATAATCTGCTGGCAACTTTAGCAAGATGGGCTTTCACTTGTCTTGCCATCTTCGTCAGGGTTTTATGAAAGAAGTAAGGCAAGTTTATTGGTCATCTGCCTGTGAAATGATTCAAAAGTTTAAAATGGTAAAACATTACCCTGTTGTAGCGCCCCTCACAAGTGATATACACCAAAATTGCCTTCAACAAGGATTGCCATCTGGGTTCCAAATAAGACATTGGGATGTCCTTATTCCAGGTTAAATATTTATGCACTGGTAGAAAATAGGACCTAAACTCACTGTTTGAAGGTGTGGTGGTTTTAAACCAACAGTCTCCCGTTCTGGGTAATCATGTGTACTCAGCAATGGCTTCTTCGTCAATGATAATCTCTTCCTTGTCAACTTTAGCAGTCCTTCCATCATAGGAAAGAGCAAAATATTGGGCCACATGTTGGTGAAATCTTGTTAATTTCTCACAGTATGCAAAAACTCCAGTCTGTCTGAAAAATTTCACAACCTCCTGATGGGCTTCTAAATACCAAACACCATCCACCTCAGATCTCAAGGCTGGCCCTTCTTTCATCATGGGTTGATGTTGATTGTGCCTGAAATTATGGGAACTAAACATCTGGGAAGGCACTGAATCTGGGAACTATGAACACATCAAAATATTTTATGGAAAACCAGTGGAACAGGGTGACACAAACCGAGTTCAGAAAACTAACATAGTTTTGGATGACTGTTTGCCTGAGAATATGCCGAAACTTTAAATTTTCGGTGGCATTTGTATTTCTGAAACTGAAAGAGAATAGATTCTGAACTTACCTGATAACCCGACCCGACTTACTTGACTCGAGAGTGCTTGTTGGACTTAATGACACTTTGACAATCACCAGAGAAAGCGGGATCAGGATTCTTGAAAATACGATTTACTGTTGAAATCGCGAGCTTAGGGTTATCTTCAACAATCTTCGGGCTTCATAATGACTCATCGAAGTTTCAAATGAAGGAATGACTAGATCATGATGACAAGTGTACTTTCAACTGAAATGGAGGGTAGCTCTGTGCAATCATACATGCAAATCACCGTCGTGTATGGATTTGAAATGACCAATGAAGTAGATAAGACACAGGGGCTTCAAAATATTTCGGATAAACACCACGAACGTGCATCACCTCCCCCATGGCGAGCTTTCGACGGTTGTGTTTTTTAATCATTGCGCCCACTTGACAGCTGGCTCGTGCAAAAGTGCAGGCTTTCCATTTTTCCTGTTCAAACTCTTTCGGTGGTTACTCGCCTTCTTGCTTCACCCCCTTAACTGCCGAAAACAAAGACTTTCGGTGGTTAATGAGCACATGTGAGGCTCGCCTAAACCACCGAAACCTGATATTCTAAATTTTTCTTGACCAAACCAAATTCAAACTTTCTTTTGAGCTCATTTTCAAAATATAGACCCTCTAACCTACTTACAAAAATTTAGAAATAAAATTTAGATGACAACCTATCACCTCAAAAAGAAAAAAAATCACCAATTTATTTGAGGAGATAACACTGGCTCCTATTGGGGATGAACACCTCCCTGTGAGGTTTCAAGAACCATAGAATCAATGCCTTTCCTGAAAAGAACCTAAAAACTAAACTATATGCTAGTGTTTCCATTGGGCATGGAGTTATTCAAAAATAAAAACTAAGACTAACATTACAATGTCTAGGCTTCATAGCCTTAGACGAAATAGAGTTTTAAAAATTTCCCCTTTACCGAGCCACCGAACATTACTTCACCTTCCATATTCTACAGTATGAAAGTGTTTTTATTCTGTACTTGAGTAATCATGAAAGGACCTGTCCACAAAGAATCGAACTTGTTATGCTTGCCTTTGTCCTGTCTAAGGGCATCCCACTTTAGAACCCAATCACCAATCTGAAAACTGTCCACCTTCGCCTTTCTGTCAAAATTCTTTTTGATCTTCATCTGATGAGCTTCTGATCTATCCACTAACTATTCGTGAGCTTTTTGCAGTTCCACCAAATCAAGCATCCTTCTTACCATGTCATTTGGCTCGGTCTTCTCTTCCTGAAAGAACTTAGCCACATGCAAAACTAACTGAACAAGAAAAATAACATCAGTCCCATAAACCAATTTGAATGGGGAAGTTCCTATGGATTTTTTAATAGTTACTCTGTCTTCCCACAGAGCAAATTTCAGTTTGGAATCCCAATTCTTTTTATTTTCCTCTAACATTTTTCTTATGATTTTGATCAAGATCTTATTTGACGATTTAGCCAAGCCATTACCTTGAGGATAGTAGGGAGTCGAGTGTACAAGATGGATGCCCATTGATTCACACATGTCTACCAATGCTTCTGCTTTAAACGTTGCCGCATTATCTGCCACCAGCCTCTTGGGACAACCAAATCTGCTCAAAATATTTTCATAGAGAAACTTCATGACTACCTGGTGTGTAGCATTCCGGGTGGGGATCGCCTCTATCCACTTTGTGAAATAATCTATGGCTACCAAAATCCACTTGTGCTGACCACTGGATGAAGGATTTATCTCACATATAAAATATAAACCCCATTGCTGAAAAGGGCCATTCACCACTATAGGTCTCAGGGGTAAATATTTTAGTTGTTTCTTACTGGTAAATATTTGGCATTTGTCGCAATATTTGACAAATGCACACACATCTGAGAAGAGGAAAGGCCAATAATATCCATCCCTCAGGATCTTATGGGAAGTAGTCTTCCAGTAATGATGACCACCGCAAACAGCTGAATGAAACTGATGTGTTACTTTGACAGAATCTTCTTTATCTAAACACCTGAGGAGCAAGCCAGCAGGGTCTCTCCAATATAACAGATTATTATAAATGCAGAATTTGATAGATCTGAGCTTAAGAGATTGAGCTTGAGTCAAACTGAGTTCAAGAGGAACTTCAATCTTTTGCAGAAAATGTATGATGCCAGAATATCATTCACAGGAAGACAAGTGCTCTGCCACTTGCTGACTGTCATGCTGCCCTTCCGCTGCCAACTTTGCTTGTAAATTTTATAAACTTTGTCCTATGAAATTAATATCCTGCAGCTTATGATTTTCCTCCGTTAAAAGATTGGCAAGGCCTTGGCCTTTTACCAACTTGGTGGGCTTTACTTCAATATTAAACTCAATCATCTTTGAAATCCATCTAGCTCTCTTTCCGTCAATATCCGGCTGAGTTAGAACATCTTTTACAGAAGATGAAGGAACATATGCGATGAACTTTGAATGAAGGATATAAATTCTAAAGGATTTTAAAGATTTTATGAGAGCATAAGCTTTTTTCTCGATAGGGTCATACCTTAGTTCAACATCCCTGAGTGTTTTACTAAAGAAAGCCACAGGATGATCAAAGTTGTCCTCGTCTTTCTGTAGCAGAACTGCTGCCACTATGTCATAAGAAGCAAAGGAAAAGACATAGAAAGTCTTACTGTAATCTGGGCTGATCAGAATCAGAGATTCGATGATCGCTTGCTTGATATCCTGAAAATATTTTCTCGCGTTGTCTGTCCATTTTATCTCATACCCTTTTTTCAGCATGCATGTTATGTGTTTGACCAATTCAACAAAATTTGGCACAAACCTTCTAACAAAATTTATCTTACCGAGCAGTGATTGAATGTCCTTTTTTGACCTCGGCAAGGACATATTTTGAATTGCCTCCACTCATGCTAGATCAATCATTACACCTTCTGCTAAGACGATGTGGCCTAAGAGATTACCCTTCCTTAGAGAAAACTGGTATTTCTTGGGATTCAATGAGATCCCAAACTACCTGCATTTTAAGAACACTCTTTTCAGATGTTTCAGATGCTCCTCATGGCTACTGGAATATACTGTGATATCATCAAGGTATATGAGGACAAACTTATCCTTTTCTCCCACGAAGGCTATATCTATGGCCCTTTGGAATGTGGCCCTGCATTCATTAACCCAAAGGGCATCTTGGCATACATAAAGGTACCCCAAAGAGTGGTAAATGCAGTCTTCTCCTGGTCATCAGGGTGGACAAAAATTTGATTGTAACCAGAAAAGCCATCAAGAAAAGACATGACCTTAGCCCTTGAAATCCTCTGCAACAAGTGTTCCATCTTAGGAAGAGGATAGTTTTCCTTCTTAGAGAATTTGTTTAAGTTTCTAAAATATACACACAATCTGACCTCGCCATTTTTCTTCCTTACTATCACCAGATTGGCAATCCATTTGGAGTATCTCAAGGGAATTATGATATTGGCATCGAGGAGTTTTTTAATTTCTCTCTCAATCACTGGCAGCAGAAGAGGACTGATAGGTCTAAGATTTTGCTTGAAAGGAATAGTTTCTTTTTCAAGAGGTATCTTATGTTGAATAATATCAGGGTCATAAGTCTTTAAGTCACTATATTTCCAAGCAAAAACATCAGAAAACTCCTTCAAAACACTACAGTATTTGGATTTCTGATCAGCAGTCAATTCGGAAGACAAATTTATAAATTTGGGCTAGCTTTTACCTCCTATGTTATGCTCGTGAACAACTGGATCTTTCTCCTTTTTCTCTGGCTTGTAAGGAACATCATTATGATCAAAAAGCCTTTCCAAGGGCACCAAACCTCAAGGTATATAATTGTTGGGTAGCTGAACAATATCATGCTGACCCAATTTTTTCCTTAGCTCAGGTTTCTATGATTCTTCTTCATTTAGATTTTGCTAATCAATGTGCAAATCAGAAAATTTGTCTACCACTTGGAGAAATCTGTTGAGTTCATCATCATATTCAAAAACTTTCCAATATTTGATATTGTCAGGTAAGGATGGTCGATATTTTACTTGAATCTCATAATTGAGCTTAGGGGGCATGGGCGGAATGAATGTGTTGGCTGAAACAGCAAGAGAATCAGCGAGCTGATTCATATCTCTTGGTATATATGAAATTTCAAAAACAGAAAAAGAATCACGCTCTTTCCATACCTCGTCCCTGTAAGCCTTCAATCTGACATGCTTAGCTTGAAAGGTGTTGTTTACCTGTTGTATAGTGAGGTCTGCATCTCCAAAATCCTTCAAACCTTTTATCCCCATCTCTTTGGCTGAATTTAATCCCAATAGCAGAGCCTCGTATTCTGCTATGTTGTTAGTAGTTCTGAAGTCGAGCTTGAAAGACAAAGATATAGTCTCCTTTGAAGGAGAGATCAGAACTACACCAACACCTATTGAATCCTTAGTGCTGGCCCCATCAAAGTACATAGTCCAGACTGAAATATCTTCACCATCGGACTGTTGTGCAATAGGCTTCATAAGCTTCATAGGAGTCGATTGAGCATCATCTACCTGAAGGATGCATGAACCAAAATCTGTATCTACAACATAGATAGGATGATTGACAGAACTCTTTCCATCACTGATGATGTAGGCAAGTTGGTTATCCCTGTAAAGTATTTTCAGCTCCCCCCCAAACACCGGAACTGTAGCATATGACAGATCCATCTGCAAGGTACCTCCTAATATTTTTCCCCATGAACGAGACAAAAGAAGCCCAAAATTAGGTGGAATATCAGCAACCACCACGTCCATAACCATGCTTCTCATTGGCAGTTGAGCAAGGTTAATAACCATGTCTTTGATGAGGCCAAGACATTTGACTTTCCTAGAATCAAAGGAGAAAATATCTTGATATGGTTTGGTGACTTCGAGACCAAGCTCGTCCATCACTGCCTTTGGCATAAGATTATGTGATGCCCCAGAATCAAGCAAACAATTATGAAGGATTTTTTCATGGACATGTAAGGATATGTAAAATGGTGGACAAGAATTGTCTCACTCTTCTATCATAGTCCCTATGGTCACTTTAGGCTTATCATCTTGTAGGTTAATGAAATCATCCGATGGAGAGGTCTTATGCTCAAGAGACTTTAAGATGGTTTCTTTAAAGATTTCATTCTTCATGAGTTTAGTTAAAGGCATCGGTATCTTAAATTTTTGAATTTCTGATTCAAAATTGAAAGAGAAAGATGGTCTGTCTGAAACCTTTACCTCATTGGAAGGAGCTTTGAGACTGACTTGCTCCTTGACTAGGGGCTGAGTTTGTTTCTTCTCCTGTTTTGCTGGAGGGGGGGTTTGTTTTTCAGGAGTGGGAGGATGCTTGGAAGCAACCTATTTATTCTTCATAGGAGCAGTATCTTCCTTGTTCTTCACAGGAGCAACAATGGGTGTTTTCAGACCAGCACTCTTGGATCTTAAGTTGTAACCTTTCTTCTCATATTTCAAGTAAACAGATTCTTCAACACTTGCCTCTTTGATGATCCATCAGGGATTCTTCATAGTCTACCTGTGTCAAAAATGAAGAATCATTTTCATCACCAAAACAATTTATCTCATCTGCATCTTCGATTTCATCATGAGGTGGTTGTTTCTCTTCATCTAATACTGCATTTTGAAAAGGCGGTCTGATCCTCTGATCATCAACTGGATTTCTATCTCTTTGAAGGATCTAAACTTGTGGATTATTGCTTCTGTAAGGAAAAGCATTTGGATTTCTGGGGGAAAAAGCATTTGGCTCTTTTTCCCTTGTTGGTTGTTGATTCTGAACCTTCAACTTTGACATTTTAGACATCAGACTGTCTAACATCTTCGCCATCTTTTCCATTTTACTATTAGAAGAAGAGGAGGATTCAACAACAAATTTCTTCCTCTCAACCCTTCCTGTAAGCTTCTGAGATGCTGTAATGTTAGATTCAACCTCCGGGGTGGCATCTTGCATTAAAGCAAGTGTGGTTGATCATCTTTCTCTAAGAATTAGACAAAAATCTGGATCAAAGGCAGCAGAGAATGTGATCTTTGTCGATGCGTCACTTGGTTTAATCTCTGCGGGGATCTTACCAAACATCCTTTTGAATATCTTGATGAAGTCTGAGACCAACTCTCCATCCTCCCTCTTCAAATTTCCAAACTCAGAAATGTATTATAACAGATCTCTTCTTTCTCCCCAATTCTTCAAGAATACCTCATATAATTGTTCAATGCCTGTGATTGAATTTGATGGTAGCTCTTTGAACCACTTTCGGGCTTGGCCATCCAAACTCTGAACAAAAACTCTAGTCCACACATCTTCTTCTGAGATATTGATATTTTCGGCATAAGCATAAAATGCTTCAATATGTTCTTCAACAATATACTCCCATGCTCCTATAAACTTTGGCATATATTTATGATAGTCACCGGTTGGCATGGAAGACAAGGGATTTGGCAATACAAGTGGGGAATATCTATTTGCCAAGATCTATTCCATTATGGTCAAAGGGGCAGCCATGACAGTCTTGGTGATTGATACAGATGAGGAACTTGTAGGAGATTATGTAGGAGATGAGTTGCCTCTGTTAGAATAGAATGGTTGTCTCACTTCACCTTGAGTAGAGTTTTCAGAAATGGATGAGAAATA
This sequence comes from Picea engelmannii, assembly GCA_009831015.1. Classification (NCBI taxonomy): domain Eukaryota; kingdom Viridiplantae; phylum Streptophyta; class Pinopsida; order Pinales; family Pinaceae; genus Picea; species Picea engelmannii. Next base: position 78,534 of record ML778038.1, read on the forward strand.
AGAGGCTTTATAAAACTGACCAAGCAACAAAGCTAGATTTTATTCTCCTTTAGAGGAAAGATCATGGAGGATATCTTCAAGAACAGGCATATTAGTGTGGGTGTATATGACACCTTCTGTAGGTCTGATAGGGGAAGAATCAAAAGAAGATGAAGAAGAGTTTTCTTTCTGCTGGGAGGAAACGGTGTTTATCTTTTTAGGATGGGATGAAACATCGACCTCAAAAACAGAATCAATAATATGAGAAGAAAATGAAGGTTCCTCTCCTTTCAATGTTTGAGAAAAAATTTCGACTTCTTGAGAATTATAAATTTCAGCAGCAGGGGATTCAACTAGAGGTTTCTCAAAAATAAAATGAAGAGTGTTGGTTTGTATACCTGATTCTACTGCCTTGGCAGATCTGGAAGCCTATCTTTGCAAAGTTTTACCCTTACTGATGATCTTCTAAGGGTCAAGAACTGGTGTCGTCAGTGGGCCTTCTTGGTTCGCCCTGGTGTGAGCTCTTTTGGGAGCCACTTCATTTCAATGGAGTCGCCAGATAGAAAATGTACAACTGAAAGTGTCTACTTATTGTCTATCATCAAGAACTAGATCTATGTCATCTCCCAGAGAAGCTGAGCTTCGATCTCCTCTCCCCGACAATGACGCCAATTTGTTATCACTCCAGGAAACTCTCCTAGGCTGTAAGTCGGAGATGCCTGGTAACTAACTCTTTTTGGGAAATATTTTCTTAATAATTGATGTGGTTTTTGGATCAAGATGAATATCTAGGGACTGGATTGTGTGTTTAAGACTTTCTAGAGATATCAAATATCACAAGGCCTTCTAGGAATGAAATCAGACAAGGTTTGATTAAATAGAAGAGAAGATAGCTATTGAACTAGATTATACTCATATAAAACAAGCACAATGGGTTTAAGAACTAAGGAAATAACTTATGATTCTTAACTTAATCAATCAGTTAGTGAGATGACAATCACATGTAGATTGAATAAGTGCTAATAAAGAAATCATTCACTCATAATATATCAGAGAATAGAAAAGAAAAACTCTGATAACACGACTAAAGGAAGCTTGCAATGTTTCATATATTAATAATAAGTCTCTTTTACAGTAGCAGCGTGTAGGACCCAAAATCGAACCTTTGGTTCATCTTCTATCCTAAGATTTATAGAATTACAAAGTAGTTCTAAGATCCTGAAAGCAAGGATCAAATATACAAAAAATATTAACTCAAAATTCAGTTGCAAAATATGTGGGATGATCCCCAAGAATGAGGTCAATCCCAGATTTCATGATCTCTCTCTCTTGTTGACTATTGGTGAAGTGCAGAATAGCCTTCCAAGGCTAAATGATGACCCTCTAGATAAGCTAAATTTGAATCTGCTGAGGTGGCAAAGTGTCCTGATTTTCTGTCTTGGTTAAAGATATCAAACACCTTTGAAACACCTCCTTTATCCACAATCTGTCAAAACTAACTGTTGGATTTGCTTTGATAATTTATCAGATGTTCATTCAAACAGATTGCAAACCTTCTCAACTCGAAAAAACTTGATATATGCAAAAACTTGATTTTTTCTGAACATGACAGGCTTTCGGTGGTTACTTGGAAAGATTCTAGGTAAATTAACTACCGAAAGCACCGCTTTCACTGGTTAATGAACAGTCGTCCTGTTCGCCTAAACCACTGAAAGTTAATCTTTGAAGAAATTTTAAAATTGCAAAAATGTTTACCCTGGGTCCTCTCTGATGCTCATGATTTCTTAGATGAAGCATCCCTTGTTCGTGCAGACCTATGAACTTTTATTGGCTCTGTAGGGGGCTTTGGTGTATCGATTATGGTCGTGGCTAAATTAGCCAAAGTTTCCAATCCAGTTTTCTCCTCTTCTGTTGATTGAAATTCTTTTAACTTCAGCCTCGTAATCATGAGATGCTTATGCAGTTTCATATTTACTCCGATCAAAAATTTGTTTCTATCTTTAATTTTATCATGTTTCTCTTTAAGAGTTTGATTCATTTTGAACAATTCTGCATTTCTGTCAGTGAGGTCTGTGTTGGCTTTTTTGATCACCCTTTCTAGAACTTCCATCTCATAAATCTATTGTAGGATCTTGTTGATTTTCTGTGTTCTACTTTTCTTAGGCCTGCTTGAGGAGGCTTCTGCTTCTGGTTGCCTATGAGTCTCTGGAGGAAATGGTGAAGGTATATTTGAATGAAAATCTACATCCTGATCATTCTGCCTGCTATCCTGTGTCTCTGCCACCCCCTGTTCTGATTCAGAATCACTGTAAGGTAGATTTAGAAGGTTTTTCTTGTGGCAGGGTTTTTAGATTGTTTATCTTCAAACTGTAATTTCCTCTTGATTCCTTCCTTCTTGCTAGGGGATGATTTTATATGATCTCTTGGTATTGATATTCCTTTCCTCTTCCTGTGACTACTCTTGGGAGTAGGAGTTTTTCTGCCCCTGGCTTTCTTGGTTTCTGCCTCTGGTGGTCTTTCTGTTTGAAATTCATTCCAAAACAAAAAGAAACCCCACTCAATCTGTTTCCTCTGCAGAGACTCTCTCACAAGAAGAGTAATCATCCCTTGTTGTGATAATCTACTGGCAACTTTAGCAGGCTGGGCTTTCACTTGTCTTTCCATCTTCATCAGGGTTTTATGAAAGAAGTAAGGCAGGTTTATTGGTCCTCTTCCTGTGAAATGATTCAGAAGTTTAAAATGGTAAAACATTACCCTGTTGTAGCGCCCCTCACAAGTGATATACACCAAAATTGCCTTCAACAAGGATTGTCATCTGGGTTCCAAATAAGACATTGGGATGTCCTTATTCCAGGTTAAATCTTTATGCACTGGTAGAAAATGGGACCTGAACTCATTGTTTGAAGGTGTGGTGGTTTTAAACCAACAGTCTCCCGTTCTGGGTAATCCTGTGTACTCAGCAATGGCTTCTTCATCGATGATAATCTCTTCCTTGCCAACTTTAGTAGTCCTTCCATCATAGGAAAGAGAAAAATATTCGACCACCTGTTGGTGAAATATTGTTAATTTCTCACAGTATGCAAAAACTCCAGTCTGTCTGAAAAATTCCGCAACCTCTTGATGGGCTTCTAAATACCAAACACCATCCACCTCAGATCTCAAGGTTGGCCCTGCTTTCGTCATGGGTTGATGATGATTGTGCCTGAAATTATGGGAACTAAACATCTGGGGAGACACTGACTCTGGGAACTATGAACACAGCAAAATCTTTTATGGAAAACCTATGGAACAGGGTGACACAAACCAAGTTTGGAAAACTAACACAGTTTTGGACAACCGTTTGCCTGAGAATATGCTTAAACTTTAAATTTTCGGTGGCATTTGTATTTTTGAAACTGAAAGAGAATAGATTATGAACTTACCTGATAACCCGACCTGACTTACTTGACTAGAGAGTGCTTGCTGGACTTAATGACACTTTGAAAATCACCAGAGAATGTAGGATCAGGATTCTTGAAAATATGATTTACTGCTGAAATCGCGAGCTCAGGGTTATCTTCACCAATCTTTGGGCTTCATAATGACTTAGCGAAGTTTGAAATGAAGGAATGACCAGATCATGATGACAAGTGTACTTGCAACTGAAATGGAGGGTAGCTCCATGCAATCATACATGCAAATCACCACCATGTATGGATTTGAAATGACCAATGAGGTAGATAAGACACAGGGGCTTCAAAACCTTTCAGATAAACACCACGAACGTGCATCACCTCCCCCATGGGGAGCTTTCGGCGGTTGTGTTTTTTAATCATTACGCCAACTTGACAGCTGGCTCGTGCGAAAGCGCGGGCTTTCCATTTTTCCCGTTCAAACTCTTTTGGTGGTTACTCGCCTTCTTTCTTCGCCCCCTTAACTGCCGAAAACAAAGACTTTCGGTGGTTAATGAGCACATGTGAGGCTCGACTAAACCACCGAAACCTGATATTCTGAATTTTTCTTGACCAAACCAAATTCAAACTTTCTTTTGAGCTCATTTTCAAAATATAGACCCTCTAACCTACTTACAAAAATTTAGAAATAAAATTTAGATGACAACCTATCACCTCAAAAAGAAAAAAATTCACCAATTTATTTGAGGAGATAACAGTATGAGAGCACAGAAACCCAAGCAGTCGAGTAGGGTCATTTTGGGTTCATTGAGAAATGGGTGATTGCAAAGATAGTTCGTTGTTGATGGAATGAAGCATCAACATATAATTGCAGCAACGATCACATAAGTTCAAGACAGTGTTTTGAGCATACGTTTATGGACGATTTGGGTCACCATCGTGACTTGGATGGAAGAATGAATTTTGGGTCGCAAGGAAGACAACTGAGTATGATTTCCACCGTGACAACTTTGTATCGTGCACTATTGAGGTTTGTGCATGGTGTCCTAGTGCGAAGACATTGTAGGGTGAGAAGATAACATACATTGAAGGAAGGTTCAGTTGGATGTATGAGTGGATCACAATCGAGCACATTTTCCACCGAAGCCAACTTCGTGTCGTGTACCACCAAAGAGAATTTGGGTCAGTTGGGTTGTAATTGAAGATCATATCTTTCGAACGATTGTCTCTTAATAATAGGAGACTTAAAGATCGATTGATGTGAATGGTGTCTTGGTGCTGAGGCATTGTAGGGCACGGAGATAACAATTTCAAGAAGACAAATTTGGTTGGGTGCTATGAAGAAGTGGCTTAGACGGATTTTGAACATCATAGTTTTTGGTTGCAGACTTGTGACAACAAGAAGAATTGAACCATGAATATGCCAAAGAAGTCATGAACAGGTATGATCATTCCAAATTTATTTTCAAATCTAATTTGTTGTATTGGGTTCATTGAAGGGAGACATGAAAACTTGGTCGAATACAAGAGAAACTTATTTTCATCACAAACTTGGAAGAGGCCCAAGTGTTGTGAACTTCACTGAAGACACAAACAATACAGAGCGCTCATAAGAGAGAAAATTCTAAAAATGACTTGGAGTGACCTACCAGGGCGAGTTCTATATGGAGGAATTAGGCAGATTTGGTAGCAGATATGGGGATGAGTTGGATTGTTGTTGCACTTTCTTATGGAGTGCGTTGAAGGGCTCACTATAACGAAGAAGGTAGCGAGACACATATTCTGTTTGAGTATTTGGATGAGATAATTTGGTGCATGAGTGCCTTAGACATTATGGTTGATTCATGATATGACTTAACCATCATAGTAGAGATCCAAATGATTAAGTGTTTTGGTAGTGGCAAGACAATTCGTTCCAAGAAACGAACAGAGGCAACAAAGAATTGACCAAGGAGACTGTTGACAGAAAATGGATATGAGTTAGACCAAAAACTAAGTGGATGGGGTGATTCTCTCATGCTCATGGTATGGGACATGAGATAGGCATGACATTCTCATGATGCTCTCATATGAGGGATGACTCATAGATCGGAGGGATCGTTGGTTGGAGTTGACATCGAAATTAGCTTGGACGTGTTTTGGCATGGAAGTATTTGGGTGGTTCATTTCGCTTGGAGTCATTTGGAGAGTATGTTGAAACAACTATGAAGGAATTTGTAGAGTTATGAATATCGGAGGATCGTACATGCAAGATGAAACAAATCACAAAGGAAGAAGTAGTGTAGAGGTGACTGTTGGATGTGCGAAACTCGTACACTTAGACGTTTCATTGATAGGTGACGAAGAAGACATGAGGTTGACCAATGAATCCAATCTCATGATTGAATTGGGTAGACTTATCAAGTGAACCAAGGTGCCATGAAGGGCATGGTTTCAATAATGATGGGGTAATGCTAGGCATCATACACTCTGTGGAATGGATAAAGAGAGTGAATTTGGTTGGTCATACGAGTGGAATAAATTCAATGATCTCCTTTGTTTTTTAGATAGATTAGGCATGGGATGATATGGGTGAATGATGCGTGGAAGTGAAAAACAATTTCACAAAAGATTTATGAAGTTCATGTTCAAGGTAGAAAAAAAAGCAAGCAAGGGAGTCATTCAATAAATGTGTCGAGAAATACAATGGGCAAGATGCACGACAAGATATTTGAGAGAATTTTTCGGTGGTATGGGACATCATATTTCTCGTGGTATGGGACATCAGGTGCATGAACGTTATTGGGGATCTTGGTTGGCATAGATTGACTCAGAGTTGTTGATTGGCAGACGTATTGGCACAGACGTGCCTACATTGGAAGGAGGTGTGAAATCCTTTGGGTAGTTCCTTCAACTTGAATTATTTGGAAAGTTGTTGAAGTCATGTAGACAAGCCAGAATGTAGCACAAAATGATCAGGTGGATGGGAGTAGTGAAGAAAACTAGTATCGACAAATGATGGTAGAGTTATATTGGCAACATATTTTTATTTAGAGAAACATCACAAGAAGATAGGGCAAGAAGTAGCCTTGGACGCACACGTATATGAGGGGATGGACCGAATAGAAAACACAGACTGAATCCTGAGTAGGGATGTGAAACATGGACCAAATCCTAAGTAGGGATGCAACAAATTAAGTTTGGAAGTCCAAACACTTGGGCACTGCGATGGAAATATTTGATTAAGATCAGACAACAAAGAAAGAGTTGGACAATGTGGGGAATGTTTGAACCAAAACAACTATGTGATGGAATGCAGAGTACATTTTCCCAGATTGAGCACTAAGTTGGATTAGCTACCCAACTTTCTCAAAATGTGGATCCTAGGATGTGTGTGAAACATGATGGAAGTGGTTGGATTGGGGAAAGGTTTGTCACAACAGTTCATCACATGGTTGCGGTCAGAATCTAAGACACTTAGATGGTTGCTTTCCAAGGATGAAAAGAATTTGAGTGGGGGATCATGTCACACCTTAGGACTGGACATGAGGGTGAGGACTCCCTCCACGAGCCAAAAAAAAAGAATCAAGCAAGTTGAGCATGTGCACCCCTCCTCCGCAGAATTATATGGGCACATTGCGATGGAGGGCGCTCGGTTCAACCGAAGGAATTGATACATCATGGGGTTGGAATTTCTTGGGCACGTGTCAAGGAGCAACTCCATGGCGGATTACTTGACAGAGATGAAACCAAGGTTGGGCGCCCATGGAATTTTTGGGCACCCCAACGAAGAAACATGTCATCTAAGAAATAAAGATGCTCAAGACGTGTGATGGATGCCATGTGATATAATTGGGTGAATGGACGAACCAAGGCACAAGTTGCGTGAAGAAAACTGAAAGGTAAAAATATGTTGGTTGGGAAGAGAATGTGCTTGGGAAAGGGGTACAATTGTATATTTTTAATGGAACAAATTAGCAAATCAAATTTATGTCAAACACTTAGCAACTTAGAGATAATTGTCTTCCATGAACTTCATAAATTCCTCAAACCCACATTCATAAATTTCACATTGCTAAGCAATATATGCAGTGGAAATAACACAATGGACAACAACCCATAAAAATCAGAAATTTAGGCAAATGCCAGGGAAAACCCCAATGCTGGGAAACCCAACGAGAGAGAGAGACATATTAATATTCAACTTCAGGAAATTACATAACAACAACAAAATCACAATTTCCAGCCAGGAAAAATCCATTTATAACACACTAAAAAAGTCCCAAAAAAATCTTCCTCGATTTCTGTGCCAAATCCTTATTGTTGTACGACCTGTTATGTACCTTGAATTCTATGCCAACAGTCATTTTTATGGACTGTTTCATATGAACCAGAAACAACAACCAAAAGTTTGAAATCTACCTCCAAAAATGTGCCCAAAACTACTTCATTTTTCGGGCCCACTTTCACTTGCTATACAGACTGTACGGATCCGTATAGTAAAACCTTCCACCGTAGAAAAATGACCCAAAAATGAAACATATATCTCCCTTGTTATTTGTGCCCACTTTTTCTTGGGAAATGTGCCCACAATGCTTCCCTAAATTTCCTCTCTCAATCCTACTCGAAAATCTTTAAATCTCCTCCTGATGTGTCTTGCACACTACCCAATGCATTCTTTTATAAATATAAAAATGACATTTTCCCTCCAAAGTGTCTTTTCACCTTCCCCAACCCTAAATTCAAAGGCCAAGATTAGAACTTGCCTTTTTCAAGATCAAGGGTCATGATCCATTCCCTCCAAAATGAATCACTTAAATTATTAAAGTGATTTCACTTTATTACATAAGTGATTTATGAAAATAAAGTCACTTTAACATTAGAAGGTACACTTTATTAAAAATGTCACTTTAATAAAAGAACCACTTAAAACAACTTTATAAAAACTCATTACAAAGTTAAGTGACTAGTAGTGTACATATAAGGTAACATTCACATACAAGACAAAACATGCGAAGTACCTCCTGAGCTAAAAATCTAACACTCCCTCTTAGCGAGGGATGTACTCACTGCCATATCCATCATCTGGTCCCATCACACTATGCTATGTAGGATCTCCCTCTAAACCTGGAGCCATCCTCAACACTTTCACATAACTTGAACTAGAAGATCTTCTCTTGGAAACATCCTGGAACCCTGAGCTCACTTCATCTTGAGCATTTGTTCGATCAACCTGGTTAAGCCTCTTGCCAGTGCTCAGAAGAGACTCGCTCTCTTCTCTCGGAATGCAAGACTAAATCCTTGGTGCCACCGCAGTCTTAGAAGCTTCCTCATGCTCCTCATCCGATGTTGAATCATACATCAAAGGTTTTCCTC
>ML778038.1:127218-138644 GCA_009831015.1 Picea engelmannii
TCAAATATTTTCAAATCCAATATGAATGGAATTTTCAGTGAATAAGGACAAATACATTTAAAACATATGGAAGCACCATATAAAGAGTTGTCGGATTGGGAATAAGAGAAGTGGATGGGAAATAGTAGAGTATTATGGTTAGCGCAAGTTGATGAAAACACCCATTTCTTTCACAATTATGAAAAAATGAGGAAAAATATAAATACCATTTGGAGTATTAAGAATAAGAGTGGGGAACAAGTCCACAGTTTCAATGATATGGAAAAGGTTGGTACTAGTCCTTTCAATCATCCCATTAAGGAAYCTCCTAGATAAAAKATAGCTRAKAWTRTTTAAATGCAAAMTTTATTTMTTAATTTTATGAACCATGATYARAAWTTGGATCTTATGAAGAAKATYTGAATGGTTGAGCTATAAAGGATTATTAACTACTTTTAGAAAGACAAAAGTCCAAATCCAAATGGTTGGTATATTAATTTTTATGAAGGTTTTTTCAACTTGGTAGGAAAGGATTTATTGAAGGTAGTTAAGGAATCCAGGATTTCTAGTAAGGTTCTTGGGGCAATAATTATAGTTTTTATCCTTGATTCGAAAGAAATATGTCCCTAAATCATTTGATGATTTTAGATCTATATCAGTATGTAATGTTGTGTATAAGTGTAACACACCCAACCCTCTAGTTAGTTATTAAGGGAATGGAGTATTAATATTTCAGTTTCCTTAACCATCTTGAAACCCCTTCTTAAGGAAAGCATCTCCTTCTACTCATAAATATATTTCCAACAACTATTAACATGCCCAAATCTGAGCTCTGGATCAAAAGTTATGGCCTACCAAAGTTTCAGTCGTTAATTGGCCAATATCCAACTCACTACCAGGTGGCACCTTGTCACCGGTGCCCTCTGACGTGGCACTGATGGGGAGTCTACCATGTGGCTCATCGAGACCTTTCAAAGTCCCATTCCTTTGGATTTCAAACTCATAGCATACTTCGACGGCCTAGTCCCAACGATATCCATTGACAAATCCAGCGATTGTCACTTCACCACAACCCTCTCCTATTAACGACTCAGATTCATTCGGGCATCTCTCATTAGAGTATCCTTCCCATAGAGTCATATTCCACTCTCTCCACACATACTCTAATATATTTAATGACTCTTAGAGTTAAACCATCAATGGATCTAAATGCATCAGAGTCTTTATTTGTATGACAGTTAACATCCAATGCTTTTAACCTTCTCTCCTTGACCGTGTGGGACCCATAGAGAATCAACGACTAAGATCATATCTCACCTTTTTTTTGATTCTACGAATGTGATCACTTCTCAGAGTCCCTCCGTCGAAGTGAAACTCACCCTAGTGACCAGAACCACTTCAACGAGTCTCCTCTAATGGATGATGAAGATCTGATCATCTCCTACAATCAGTGACTAGGATTTAATTTAATAACCAAAAGGCCTCTTTGTGCAGTTGGACCTATCGAAAACCAATCCATTTTTGACACATGTTGTCCCTCAGGATACACTAATCTCCATTTGTACTGACACATGGCTCTGCCACTGCCTGCCACTCGATGTGACACATGGCATGCATAACTCAACACAGGGTTATTTCTTAAGAACCCAGAGTTTCCTTGACACATGGTACAATCTTCGTTGGACACGTGGCACCATCGCCACCTGACTTGTGTCAATCATCTTTCCCCAGATTCTCACATATAGGTACCAATTCATCCTGACACATGGAACAATCCTTGTTGGAAACGTGGGTCCATCCATGTCATCCTCTTGAATTATTTGGTAAGAGATCAATGCTCCATATCTACTCTTGGAGTTTCTCTGATCACGATAGATCAACGGTCCAAATATCCACATTGGTATTGCACATCATCATACTCTTTTACTTCCCCCTCGGGGATGAATCATAGATCTAGTAGTTGGGGTCTCTCCTTGGACTCTATCTATTCTATGGTCAATATCACCCCTCATGCTTTTCCCTTCAAATTTCTTTCACTTTGGGTCTCTAGGGTTACTTTGAGTGTAATCCTTCGACCACATCCACCATAAAAGAATCTAACGGTTCAAAATATTCCACAGATATCCTCTGATGGATCAACGCGCCTCTCTGGTTTGGAGTACATCCTCTCCATGTGTAATAGTCTAATTTGATGGAAGGTCAGGATCTATTCATGATGTCAAATGAACGATTGCGATCCCTTTAAGCTTAAAACTTTGAATTCCTCTAGGTTATCAGTCTAAAATCAAAACTTAGTCAATTTTTACAATGTCTTCCTTCAATTAACAATCTGATATTGGACTTAGTTATTCAAAGGACTCTTCTAGGCCCCTTCTCTAGGTTTACCAAACCATTCTTAAACACTTTCCTTTCCCTGAAACCATTGAGGTATTCTTTCTTCGCCATTTAAGTGGGGGTTAGATTTTTTTTTGCATGATGTCTACACCAAGACAAAGGTTTCACAGGAGATTAATGATTCCCACATTACACAAGACCTATATCAAACTGTAGCTATGGTTACACTTTCATCCCTTCTAGGAGGAAGATCAAAGTACTTCTTCCTATCAGACCTATCAAGGGTCTCTTAGCTAATATTCCTGGCTATCTTTTCCTAGACATCACACTGCAACAAATTCTCTACTTCATACACAGGAAGCATGAATATACAATTTCATCCATAAGAGGAGACCCTTGTACAATTCCTTAATCATTCAAGGTAAAAGGCAAGATTCTCCTGCTCAGATATGTACTACACATAAAACTAGTTTCACAATCGTCACAATTGCGACATACATTTTCACAAACGTGGCAAGAGAGACATTCCAGTGGAAAAGGTGGCAAGACCGACGTTAATGTGGAAATTGTGACATACATATTCACAAACTTGGCAAGAGAGATGTTCCAGTGGAAAACTTGGCAAGAGCAACGTTAACATGGCAAGACCGACGTTAATGTGGCAATTGCGACATACATCTTCAGAAATGTGGCAAAAGTGACATTCCAGTGGAAAACATGGCAAGAGTGACATTCCAGTGGAAAACGTAGCAAGAGCGACGTTAACATGGCAAGACCGATGTTAATGTGGCAATTGTGACATACATCTTCACAAACGTGGCAAGAGTGATGTTCCAGTGGAAAACGTGGCAAGAGCGACGTTCCAGTGGAAAACGTGGCAAGAGCGACGTTAACGTGGCAAGAGCGACGTTATCGGGCAACGTGAACTTTTTTTTTTTATAAATTTCCTCTATTTTGCGACAATATGGACAATTTTATCCATAACGCCGCAAATAAAACGTCGAAATTTTTACAATATGTAGTAGTGCAACAACAACAACAACAACATAGTTGGAGAGGAGCAGATGGACAACTCCAAGGGAAAGTTTGGGATCCAGGTGGATTTCAACACTAGAGAAGAAGAGCTCATGAGTGGGAGCTCATGATTTTTCCAGTTGAGGAGTATGATGTAGGAGAATCACTCCACATCAGCAGTGTGCCAACCAACCAACACATCCAGCATGCATTAATGGAGAAAGGGAGAGGCACAACCCTCTCAATTTTGAATTTCGAAATTTCAATAAATGTTGTAAGGATTTTAATGCCAGATCATGCCTTTGTACAAGTAGTGGTTGAGGTTGCCTTTAATGGTTACTTCCAGCTAAGTCCAGATCAGTCAGGACTGGACATCCATTTATGTAATGTAGCTGTAGGAGCCGTTTTGTGATAGCAATAGCTCAAAGATGGTGAGGTGGAGGATAAGCTCGAGAGATCCCTCATTTTTGTAAAGAGAGGAAGAAATTAGAGTAGAGAGTTAGGAGGAGAGACCAGAGTAGAGAGGTCTCGAGAGAGAGATAAGACTTGTTACAGCCCAGCCTTTGTAAACACCTTGTATAGGCACTTATGAATTAATAGAAGAGCAGTTTTTCCTGCCATGAATTTTCTGCATGTGTTTGCATGTTTTTATGCATTTCATGTTTAAATGCATAACTGGTGAAGTATTTCAGGAGTTTCAATTTCTTCTCATCTTTGAGTTTTCAATTGCAAGGAGTGCACATATTTCGCAAGGTGTGCATTGACAGAGGTGAGGTAACCTCAAGAAAGCTCAAGAGGGATAACATTGAACCTTCATCAGTAGATGTGCAAGGAGTGTGCACCAGAAAGATTCACAGACTCAAGGAGGAGCCTCAAGGTTGTTGAACACCTTGAAGGATGAGCTATGCAAAGGAAGGCATAGAGAAGAAACAAAACTACTGAAGGTTCTGTAAATCTCTGCCAGGAGGGCATTGCGTGAGTGCATAGAGTGCACCAAAGAACTCTATTTTGAGTTCTGAGGAAAGTGAAGTGTCGAAGAGAAGACACTCACAGAGTTGTTGAATACTTTGTAGGCTTTGTAAGGTGTGCATCGAGCAAAAGAACGCCAGGTGGGCATAGAAAGTTTCCTTTCCAAGAAAAATTCTTGTATCTGATTTTAGTGAAATACTCAGTAGCACAAGGAGTGTGTGAGGGTGGACTTATTCTAAGTCCCGAAGATCAGGAGGAACAATGCCTTTGCACACAGAGCAATAGAAGAAAGGAGCAGGAGGCAGAGAAAACCTTTCGAGGTTTCTGAGTTGACTAAGATCAGGAGGGGAGGTGTTTCTATAACACAGAAAAGACCCAAAGGAACCAATCTCACAAGGGAAGCATCGAAGGCCGAGACCTTCAATCATAGAAATTCTTCCAAGGGAAGGGAAGAGGTGCACGCTTAGGAGGAGGAGCACAATTGTCATTGGATCAACATTGGGAGGAAAGATCTAGACCGTTGAATCCATGTCCAAGTAGCAGGAGGAGAGTGCGCAAGGAAGACAGATATGCACCGTCAGATCTAGCGCCAGATACCCGACAACCGTTGGATCAGATGAAGGCGCATGAGGTTTAAAACCTTGGATATCCACACATTTTGGAGTTCAGGGTTTGGAGTAGCAAGGGATTTTGGGGTCGTTGCATCGCAAACTCTCGGTTCACGAATCCTGAAATCTCACGCTTGAATTTTTCTATTTCAGAGTTCGGGGTTTGGAGTGACAAGGGATTTTGGAGTCGCTACATTGCAAACTCCCGGTTCACGAAATCGCACCAGTCGTTAGATCTAGAATGCGGTGGCCTGAGAGCTGTTGGATCAAGGATATGTGCACATGGTTGATTCCCTGGGAGGTGCACAGGAAAAAGGATCTGGGTTGTCAGATGTAGCACCAAGGACCAATAGCTGTTAGATCTAGAAGGAGGTGCGAGGGATTTAATCTTCATAACAGTAGAGGGAAGAGGACTCATCGAAGTCCCGAAAGAATCAGAACCGTCCATCTCAGAGGACGCGTTTCAAGAAACCCACATTTCAGTGATTCAAACATCGAGAGATTGAGAGTGAAGAGTCTCCATAAATCGTGAAAGGAGAATTCATGAAAGGACCAGGACCGTCCATCAAGGAGGACACATGGAAAGCAGTCAAGGGTTCAGGAAAAGGCCCAAAATATTTCGGTTCCAGGAGGTCTGGGCCATTGATCTCTCAGAGGGAGATATTTCAACATTTTGGGAATCGAGGATTCAAAAGACAAAGAACAGGAGGGAACATTTGCATCACGGTTTCTTGAATCATGAAAGCCGATAGTGATTTTTCATGGACTGTCATTTTGGTATTTTAGGATTCGGGTGTTTGAGAGGATAGGAGTCGGGAGATGTGGAGTCCCGACTCATGAAGTCACGAAATCCTAGAAGCAGATGGTGCTAGAATAGCATGAACTGGAGCCGTTAATCCCTTTTCAGTATTTCGGCACCCACAAGTTTAAGAGTGAAGGAGTCGTGAGACAGGGAGTCCCGACTCGCAAAATCATGAAACATGAAAAACTGAAAGCATTTGGAGTCTAAGGGAGGACCCAGAGTCGTTAATCCCTTTTCGTCATTTCGACAACTAGGAGTTGGAAGGGACAAGGAGCTTGGGAGAGCTCGCATGCAGGAATCCTGAAACTCCGAAATGTGAAAGGAGTATTGTTCAGAACATAGAAGAGTGCTGAAAGCTGGGTGCACACACAGATTTTCTCAAGATCTATGCCAGAGGACAAAGGGACCTATGGATTTGTTCAAGGGGTTCCAACAGGAGCCCAAAGAGACATTTCAGCTCAGAAATTGGAATGATCCAGGGACCAAGAGGTTAATGGACCCTGCAAAGGTAGGGTGTTGGGCGCCCACACATATTTTCTCAAGATCCATGCCAGAGGACAAAGGGACCTGTGGATTTGTTCAAGGGGTTCCAACAGGATCCCGAAGAGAAATTTCAGCTCAAAAATTGGAACGATCCAAAGACCGAGAGGTCAGTGGACCCTGCAGAGGTAGGGTGTTTGCATATTTATCCCCACACGACTTTATAGTTGCACGAAAGAAGAAGTTATTAGTAAAAGAAGCATATTATCAACTTATAACAAAGAATTTGTATAAGTTAGGCACAAATAGTATTCTTTAATGATGTGTCTTAGAGCATGAGAGGCCTATGATATTATCAGAGGAACATGAAGGAATTGTGGGAGGCCACTATGCAGGGAAAGTGATGGCTCATAATATTTTGTGCATAGGACTTTGGTGGCCCACCCTTCATAGGGATACTAAGAATTTATGTCAGACCTTTGATATCTATCAACGAGTTGGGAAGCCTTCTAGAAGAGATGAGATGCCTTTAGTACTACAAGTCACGTTGTAAAATTTTGATAAATGGGAAATTGATTTCATTAGACCGATCAACCCACCAACAAAAAGGTCAGGAGCAATATATATAGTCATTGCGATAGATTACTTGACTAGATGGCCTGAAGCAAAACCTATCAAAGATTGCAGCTCGAATACTTCTACGTAGTTTCTATTTGAGAATGTTGTTACAAGGTTTGGATGTATGAGAATCCTTATGAGTGATCAGGAGACCCATTTTTTGAATAAAATGATTTCTTCTTTGATGAAATAATTTCATATTCATCACCAGAAGAGAACACCTTATCATCCTTAAGAAACTGGAACACTATAAGAATTTAAAAACATCCTAGAGCATGCGCTAACAAAGATATGTAATGTAAATTGAGATGATTGGGACTTGAGGATTCATGTAATACTATGGGAATATTGGACCAAAAGTAAGAACTTGACAAGACATACACCATTCTGATTAGTATATGGCCAAGAAGTAGTTATGCCTATGGATTCCATCGTGCCGACTCTATGCATAGCCACGCTGATAGAGCTAATTGATTCTGATGCAGTAGAGAAAATCCTGTCAGAGCTAGTGGAACTGGAGGAAGACCACTTCAACGCAGGATTTCATCGGCAGGTGAAGAAAGTGAGAGAAAAGGCATGGCTCGACAGACATATTAAACAAAAGATGTTTCAAATGGGAGACTCAGTTTTTATCTATGAAAAAAAAATTGTAGTACCTTGGAAAGTTCCAAATGCACTGGTTGGGTCTGTATGTGATAAGATTTATGACATAAGAAAGTTATTTTCAGTTTGAAAAATTGAATAGGAAAACATGGAAGGACTGGTCAATGGTAGTGGGTTGAAAATGTATAGGGACAGTCGTGCTTCCATGCACTATCCTGAAATGAAAAATCAAGAAAAAGAGCTTGAGGCAAGTCACATTAAACATTTGAAGAGATAGGAAATCTTGAAGTTCTGAATCAGGCATTGTTCAAAGAATCAAAATAGTAGAAAAAGAGATGAACAAGAAAACATAATGGAAAGGAAGGAGAAATGAACTGCATGTAGAAAGGAGAATTGAAGAACTAGGATAAAGACTTGCACAAATGATGGGAAAATTATTAAAGAGAAAACATAATGACGATACAATGGGAACATGTAGTCATAAATGAAACACAACGATGAGATTTTGATAGGATAGAAAATCTTGACCATGATCCATCGTAATATGTGAAATTAATGCATAATATGAAAATAATTGAATGTGAACACAATCGGATGGGACTGCAAATTTGGGCACAAAGAGGTATGAAACAACTGGCATCAAGATATACAATCAGGTGAGGAGAAATGAGAAAAGGTTATTGTTACTTGGATATTCAAAGAGAACATAGATCTAGAGGAGAGCCAAATCTTACAAAGGACAGAGCCAAGTGAATTTCATAACGAATCAAAATACATAAAGTTATGGCGTCACCAAAGGCAGGAACATCCACATCAAGGATGAAGAAACCACACACTAAGTAGGCAGTAGTAGAGATACATGAAGAAACTCAAAGATATGAGACATCAAATCCAATCAACTTTCCCAAGGCATATATGCCACCTAGAAATCCCACAACAAAGAAATTCAAATTGTAAAAGGAGCTGAAGTATGACCTAGTTACATTGATGATTCCACATAGGGTCATTATCGAGGGAGATATGTTGGGTGTGGTAAGAAGCTAAAGGTTTGTTTACCAAAATCTTGCATATCTGAAGAATTTTCCAGAGTTAGCGCCAAAAAATTACCTACGCACATCATTCCACCCAAATTCACTGTTACTCATAGTCAAGCCGGAAGAATGGGGAACAAGACTGCAATGAACAAGCATATTGAACCTATTGGATATCCCACATTTCAATAAAACAACCGAGATCAAAATCTGTGTCAATTTATTGTTAAATGGCTTCCACAGAGGGTTCCTATGGTTGGACAGAGTAGTGTCGATTAACACCCAATTGATTGCATGGATTACTATATTACCTTCAACAAGGGAATACCCACAACTATTATTCACTAACAAGACCCAAGAGAAAGACTTAGTGGAAAGAATGAAGGAAAAATATGGCACACAAAAAGGAGCGTGTGGATTAGACATTCTGAGCATCAACAATGATACTGTAATACTTGCGACATAGGTGTTGGCTTGTAAGTTACTTAGGAAATGTCGCAAAGACTAGGTGCTAGTAAGAGTGATAGCAACAATAGAGAAGTACGCAACAAAATTTCAAATGAACTAATTGACATTCTTTCACAACCAATTTTTAACCAACTGCAAGGAGGTGTAGGAGAAAGGAATGGAGTTTCAATATGCATGGTTATTAATATTGATTGCATTAGTCATTTGGAGGGAGCCAGAAGAAGAAAAAACGTTGCTGGAAGGTATGCAGAAACCATACTTAGCAGCAAGGTATGATTCATTGTGGCATACCATGTACAAGAACATACAGATGGAAAAAAATATTACATTATACATCTATAAGGAAACTATTTAGAAATGCATTGAGGACACTTCGCACATTCTACCCCATATAGTTGAAGCATAAAAATAAATTGTGCATTTCAAGGCAGGGTCACACAATATGTATGTTCAAGAAAAGAGGAATTTGGATCAACGTAAATGGTTTTTGACTCACTATAGGTTGACAGAACATGACATCAACCTGATTGTAAATGACTGGGAAGCAAAATGGAAAACCCCAGTGCCAAAAACACTGTAGAATGGGACACCTCAACAAAACAAAGATCAAGAAGAAGAGCAGGATCAATAAGAAGAACAAGAACCTAAAGAGAAAGGGAATGGTGTAGGTGACACACAAACAATACCTCCCATTGGCAAAGAGATAAAATATCATCCAAAGGAGCGATCAATGCATAAACATAAGAAGAGGAAATCCTCAAAGGAAGAAAATATCCAGGCATTAACAAGATATGACTTGGAGAATATTGGTGATCAGGTAAAAGAAGTAATTGAAGAAGGATTTATGAAAGATGTGCAAAAACAGGAAGAGATGCACACAAATGTGCATGCACAAATAGCTACATTGCGCCAAATTTTGGAATCAACAAGGATAGCCTTAACCCATATTGACTTATTTTTGTCACAGTAGTACCATTGAACATGCTACATAGCTTGCAGAAAAGTGTCATGCAAGAGATACAATTGAGTGCAGAATTGACTGCTATGGACTTGGTTAAAGTGACTGCAAATAATGATGCATTACACACAAAATATAGTAAATTCATGCTGGAACAGGATGAGGCCACGCAAAAAACTAAAAGATTGAAATAGGAAGTACAAGCGGTATACAACAATATATCAAAGGTATACATGGAAGCATATGCGCCATTGGAAGAATAAGTGACAAATATAAGTGAAGATATTATGGGTTTCCACATGAATATAGTTGACTTGGAAGCTCACACTACACTAAGTACCCCACCAGAAGAAAGGGAACAAAGGAAGCATACAACCATCATGACCATGGAAAGTATCAAGACTTTGGATGAGGAATGCACAAAGCCATATGAAGAGAGTACACAAGTATGGACTTAACTGACGAAGTATGTAGAGTTACAAGCCATAGAAGAGAGTTTATTGACTATGCATGAGAAGGAACAAAAGTTCAAAGAAACAATGAGAACTTTATCAGCAACAGAATGGATGGCTGCAATAATCAAGAATAGGTAGTTGCACCAAGAGATAAATCAAATGAGAGTTGAAAAATAGAATCTCGCACAAAATCTTGAGTTGCTACAGGAGGAAGCCTTCCAGGTGACAGAAGAAATCGCGGCTACATAGGGGAGAGTGAAGCAAGCAGTACAAGACAATGAATAGAAGCTAAAGACTCACATTACCATGTAGACAACAGAAGATATTTTAGCACAGGAAGAAGAGGCAAAGGAGAAGGTCGCAACTATGAAAGAAATTGTTCAGAAGTTTGTTGCAAAATGGAAGGGAGAGCAACAAAATAATTGAGCGGCTCAATATGAGATACAAGTGAGTGTTGGGGGCCCATTGGAACATGATTTTGGGACTAGTTTTGGGAACTGTGCAGCATGTGCAAAAAAGAAGGAAAGGTAGTTGGCACATTTTTAGGGATCAATGTGCGCAAAGGAAGGAATACAGTTGGAAGTCGTTAGGAATTTGGATCCATCAAAAAGGGCTAATCCCTCATGTAATTTTATAAATATGTAAGGATTTTTGGGATAGAGAGTAGTCATTAAGCAGTGAATGAGCATGTGAGTGAGTAAGAAGAGATAACATGAACTGTATGCATGAATGTAAGAGTGAATACATACAAAGAGAGATAGAGGATAGGAGAACGACAAGGAAATAATGTATGAGAACAGTGCACATATTTTGTAAGGGATGATTATGAATAATATAATAATAAGCCAATCGTTGTGGATGTAATCCATCTTGGGTGAACCACGTTAAATATGGTGTCTTTGTGTCCTTATGTGTTTGTCATTTTGTCTATTGCGAACATATATGATATATGTTTGTTATTTTGAATATGTTACATATGATTATATTTTTGTGCACATAATAAAAGGTAGAATGAATTAATTCTAAGTATAATGGTTATGAATACTACTTCCCATCCCTTCATCATTGTGGAAACCAGGTGATCCGAAAAGATCTTTTAAATGACAA
>ML778038.1:141872-165226 GCA_009831015.1 Picea engelmannii
GTATATGTATATCTATGTGTGTGTGTGTGTGTGTGCACACACACACACACACACACACACACACACACACATATATATAATCTACACAAAAAAACAACAACAACAAATTTTAACACTAGTTATAAATAAATAGACATAGATATATTTTGAAATATTCTGAACACTACAAAAAAAAAAAAATATTATCAAGCATCAACGCTCTGTTGCTCTCGGAGAAAAATACTCATGAATAATCTTCCTCCAAAATCCTATGCCATTATCCTATGGTCGATTTCTTTGATATTGAATATAAAGAATAAGAATCTCAAGACACTGTGAGGTGATGGCTCCAAGCATTTGACTTCGCACTCCCACATCAACACTATTGCCAACATAGCATAAAATTTTCAAAGTTGGGCGCGTCTTCAGAACTCTCCCTCCCTTCATCATTCCTCTCAAGATGATGTGACAGAGATCCTTCTTCCTCCCACTATTCTGGCTGCTAACATAGCCTCCCTTTCCCAACACAAACTCACCACAAAGTCATCACACATGCAACAAGAAATTGTCACAAGTCACAACGCCTTTCATTGGGTGTTGAGATGTGTGTTGTATAATAATGAGTAGCATAATGAACATCATCATGAGCAACGCTGAGAAAATAATGAACACACAACAGTGCTGAGCAAATAATTCGTGGGCTCCTCCTTTGTGGCTTGGTGCTTGGCCGCATTGATCAAATAATTCCCCTTGTGGGCTCTGACTTGCACTTGGTCACTTGGTCGCTGACTTTGGGATGCGTTGTGGCGAGGGGTATCCATTCCGCAAGCTCCCCTTGGACCTTAATGCTTGGGCGCTTTGTGTTGGGCCGTGCATTATGTGGTGACTAGAATTGGTCACCAACAAAGAGCTCCCCTTCTCATTTTCATAACTGCCTTCATTTTTCTCTATATCGTTCATTGTTGGGTGCACTCGCTAGTTATCTTCCATCATCCCAAACCGCTCAGAGAAGCGACTAAGCACCAAATTTTTGAGCTTTAAGCCCCATCTTAGACAACAAGCCAAGATCCTGAGAACATTAAGAAGTCACCTGTCAAATTTTACAACACCACTTGCTTATGGTTCTCATTGCACTACTACCATTGCAGAGTGGGGGGAGAAACCCCTATCGCAATTGCATAATGAGAGAGGCGGCAGAGTAGGGAGTGTATGAGAGCAAGTGGGTGTAGGGTTTGGGGATTGAGAGTCGGGGGAGAGTGAGTGTAGGGTTTGGGAATTGAGAGTGGGTGGAGAGGGGCACGTGGGCCTCATGCGAGGACCCACGATACTTGACTTTGATTTTTTTTTTAAATTTAAATTATTTATTTTTTTTTATTTTTTATTATTTTTATTTTTATTTTTTTAACCCTTTTGGGTTTTAATTATTTTAAAACATTATTTTAAAATTTAATTATTTGTATTTAGTGTAAATTTTAATTATTATTTAGTGTAAATTTTAAATTTTAAATTTTGATTAATTTTAAATTTTGATTAATTTTAAATTTTAAATTTTATTTCAAACTATGGACATTAGTGATTAATTAATTAACTAGTGATTAATTAATTAGAAGGATTAATTAATTAAGTGATCAATTAATTTTAATATGTACTTAATTATTAACATTAATTAAGTAAGTAATTAAGATTAACATTAACATACCTAATAATATTTAGTAATAATATTTAATAATTAACATAACATTATAATACTAATAATAATATTTATTTTATGGATCAGATTAAATGTGTTGATTAAGACTATTGAAACTTAGGCTAATGGATTAATCTAGGTTATAGGGTTTATAATAATTAATCAACCTTATGTTCAAGATCACATTAACTAGTTTTAAAAGAAAATTTTAAGGACTTAAACCATGATAAAGGGGGAGGGGCTTCATGCACGCTAAGAAGGTAAGTTAGAGAAATTGGCGAGTGTGGTACAATGCTAGCGTAGCGAGCAAGGTATAGAGTTAGTGTCTTTTCTAGATGAAGTTACCAAACTTAGAGGCTTTCGACCCTGACCCTTAGCCACTTACCCTAAAGAGAGTAGCGTTTGTTTACAGACAAGTAAAAAACAAAACTTACACCTAACCTTATGTTTACAAGTATAAGTTGAATGGATGTGAACTTCCTTAGACTTTTCCCTAACAAGCATTTGGTTTGATGCATATTCAATTATTCAGGATGGTTAGGACTCAGGGAAATCAAGGCTGAGGGGCATCGTCGCAAGGACCGCCAACATCGATACTACCACCACCCTCACCTGAATTAGCTCTCATTTTTCTCTCTTTGGAGGCTATTAATGAGACTTTAAAGGGGAATCAACTAGCAGATGTTGAAGTGGAACACCCATCATCTAGAGTGGGTAACCCTAAAGTGTTGAGGGATTCAGAAGGAGGACCTCCACCTGAGGACATCACTAGAAAACTACAGAAGATAAAACTCCTAGAGTTTTTCGGGGGTCATGCCAGTGAACGTGCAGAGGCATGGTTGGAAGGAATGACACGATGTTTGTCCTTAAGAGACTATGCTTCCACATCAAATGTGAAAATAATGATCTTTCAGTTGAGGGACAATGCCTTGAACTGGTGGGGAAACCTGGAGAGGCAGTTGCACCTTACCCGAGACACCGTCTCATGGGAACTTTTTGAGGAAAGATTTCGGACGAAATATTTGCCAGCTTATTACGAGGAACAACAGGTGGAAGAATTTCATTCTCTAGTTCAGGGAAACATGACCGTGGAAGAGTACGAGATCAGGTTCATGGAGTTGGTAAAATATGTTTCGTACATGGATAATAATCAATGACAGGCAGAACACTTTGCATATGGGTTAAACCCTAAGATAAGGGCCATGGTACGGATGTGGAAACTATCGTCAGTAGCAGAAGCAGTTGAAAATGCACGTTATGTAGAGGAACATATGAGCTTAAATGGAGGTATGAGATCGACCTTTCCGCAACATCTTGGATTCATGGGGAAGGCCCCTAGGACCTTCTCCAGGGGAGTGAGATCTAGACCACCTCCTTATGGTAATAGAGTTTCACCTAGGATAGTTGCTACAGGTATTTCAATGGTAGAAAGTGCAACATCCCACTCATCAACAATGACACAGGTAGGTCCACGACCTTCTTAGGGAGAAGCAAGTAGGGGCAGGGGATCCAGGGGAAGAAACTCATTTTAGAGACCGTCACAGAGCAGTGTGCATGTTCCATCTCATGTTACATGTTGGGGATGTGGAGGACCCCATTACCATCATGAATGCCCAGAGTTGCAATCAGGATTTGTACATAGAGAAGGAAAGGCCCCGATGGGAAGAGAAAGTAGTGGCCACCAGATTTATGAAGCGGTTAATAATTACCAGACAGAACATCAATCCATGGTGTTGGATTTGTCAGGTACACTAAATCATGTCAATGTTAAAATTTTATTTGATTCTGGCGCTACAGACAGTTTCATTTCACCATCTGCATTAGAAAATTGTGGGTTGGCAGCCTACGAGCACGATGAATTTAAACAAGTCAAGATGGCTTCGAGGGAAAAAAAAGCGGTAGGACCTAGCATTGATAATTGTCTAGTAGAAATAGGAGTGTGTAATACTAGGTTGAAGGTATGCGTCACTACTCTAGGGATGTATGACCTAATCATTGGAATGGATTGGTTAGAATCCCATCGAGCTATGGTAGATTGTTTCACGAAAAGGGTGCTTTGTGTTGACGATGAAGGAAGGCCAGTAGAGATCCACGGTGTACAGAGGAAGGTGTCTCTACACTTTATCTCGACCATGAAGGTTAAAAGTTGCATGAGGCAAGGGTGTAAACTATATGTAGTGGAAGCAGTGAATGAAAGGAAAGGACCCTCCTTGGATCAGTACCTAGTATTTTTGGAGTTTAAGGATGTTTTTTCGAAAGAGTTTCCAGGGTTACCTCCTAAGAGGGAGCTTGATTTTACTATTGAGCTAAAACTGGGTGTAGAGACAATTTCCAAGACTCCATATAGGATGGCAGTGCCAAAACTTTGTGAGTTGCATATGTAGTTGAAAGAACTACTCGACTTAGGACTAATAAGGCTTAGTGTCTCACCTTGGGGTGCACCAGTAATTTTTGTGAAGAAGAAGGATGGTTCCTTATGACTATGTATAGACTAGAGGTACTTTAACTATGCTATAGTGAAAAATAGGTACCCAATGCCACTGATAGAGGATCTCTTTGATCAAATGAAAGGATCAACGATGTTCTCAAAAATTGATTTGTGATTAGGGTATCACTAGTTAAGGATTAAGGAAGGAGATATTCCTAAAAATGCATTTCAAACTCGGTTTGGTCATTACGATTTCRTTGTAGTACCTTTCGGTTTGACCAATGCACCAAGAGTATTCATGAGCCTCATGAATGGTGTATTCTAGAAGTACTTAGACCGCTTTGTACAGGTATTTTTAGATGATATACTCATCTATTCAAAGAACGAAAGAGAACATGAGGAACACTTACGAGTGGTGTTATCCTACCTTACAGAGAACCAATTGTATGGAAAGTTGTCGAAGTGTTATTTCTTATAGAAAGAAATTCACTATTTGGGTCATATCATTTCCAGTGAAGGAATCTCTGTGGAACCAGAAAAGGTAAAGGCCATTATGGAATGGCCAGTGTTGAAAAATGTGCATGAGGTAAGAAGCTTCATGGGGCTAGCAGGTTATTACCAAAGATTTGTGGAAGGGTTCTCTAAAATAGCGAAACCCATCACCACTCTGCAGTGCAAAGGGGTCAGTTATGAGTGGACAGAAGAATGCGATATTGCATTCATCAAGCTTAAGAGGTTACTAACCAGTGCACCAATTCTATGAGTGTCGGATATGGAAAAATACTTCACAGTTTGCACGAATGCCTTGTAGCAAGGGCTAGGGGCTGTGCTAATGCAGGATGGAGGAGTAATAGCATATGTGTCAAGGAAGTCGAAGCAACACGAGGAGCTTTATGCTACTCATGATTTAGAGTTGGTAGATATAATGCTAGCTCTGAAAATTTGGCAACACTATCTAGTGGGGTGAAAATTTGAGCTCCAAACGAACCATGGAAGTTTAAAACATATCTTCAGTCAAAGGGATCTCAATGCCAGGCAGAGGCGATGGAGTGATTTTATGAGTGAGTACGATTTTGTAATTTCGTACATCAAGGGAAAGGAGAATGTGGTCATGGATACCTTGAGTAGGAGACCATGTATCTTCTCCTTGGTACCCTTAAAAGTCAATCTTAGGGAGCAGGTGTTGGGACAAATCCTTGGAGATAGTTGGTATTTAAAGGTTACTTCAACCCTCCATAGTGGGAGGCAATTAGATCCAAAGTATTAAGGATATAGCTTGGAAGCA
Source organism: Picea engelmannii (assembly GCA_009831015.1). Lineage (NCBI taxonomy): Eukaryota > Viridiplantae > Streptophyta > Pinopsida > Pinales > Pinaceae > Picea > Picea engelmannii. The sequence goes on from ML778038.1 coordinate 147,255, forward strand.
GATGGACTATTAAGATATCAAGGAAGGATGTACATCCCCAAAGGTGGGGATATTCAAAGCATCATACTGAAGGAAACCCATAGAGAATTGTATTGTGCGCATCCGGGTGTGAAGAAAATGTACGCAGACATGAAGAAGCTTTTCTTCTAGGTAGGCATGAAGCACGATGTAGTCCATTTCATCGCCAAGTGCCTAGAGTGTCAACAAGTGAAAGCTGACCACCACCACTCGACAAGTCTCCTACAACCGCATGATGTCCCTATGTCCAAATGGGAAGTCATTTCTATGGATTTTGTTGTGGGGTTGCCACTCACATCACATAGACACAATTCTATTCTTGTGATAGTTGGTAAGTTGACGAAGATTGCTCATTTTATTCTGGTTAGAGACACTTATGATGTCACTGATGTGGCATGCATGTTTGTAAGTGAGGTCATCCTTTTGCACGAGATACCCAAAAAGATAATTTCAGATAAGGACTCCAGATTCACTTCTAGGTTTTGGAAAAGTTTGTAGTCAGCGATGGGGACTCAGTTGAACTTAAGAACAGGTTATCATTCTAAAACAGATGGGAAAACCGAGACAATAAATCAGGTTATGGAAGGTATTCATAGGATGTATGTTATGTATAATCAGACCCATTGGGAGAAGTACCTACCTTTGGTAGAGTTTGCCTACAATAACAATTTTCATAGCTTCATCAGAATGCCACCCTATGAAGCTCTATATGGAAGGCCATGTAGAACACCATTGAGTTGGGAAATGTTAGAAGACCGAGTGATAGTTGGGCCAGAATTGATTCAAGAGATGGAGGAATAGGTGGTTTAGATTAGGCAGAGACTAAAGGAAGCACATGATAGACAGAAAAGTTATGTTGATGCACATAGGACTGACCGAAGTTATAAAGTGGGAGATCAATTCTTCATTCGTATCAGGCCTAATAAGAGTACCATTCGGTTCGGGAAGGGGACAAAGATGTCACCTTGATTTATAAGACCATTCAAAATCCAAGAGAGAATTGGACATGTTGCCTATCATCTCGTATTTCCACTCCACTTGCATAAAACCCATAATGTTTTTCATGTATCGGTTCTACGTCATTATGTTGCTGACAAATATCATAAACTGAATTGGAAGGAATCGAAGGTATCGGACGTGGGAACCCTCACGGTAGAACCATTATTCATATTGGACCATAGAGTCTGACATCTCAGGAACCGTTTGGTAGACCAAGTTAAGGTCCAATGGGACAAGTATAGTCCATGATCTGCTACTTGGGAGGATGCCGAGACCTTATGACAATATCATCCCTCACTTTTTTTACCATCTTGAGAATATGTTTCTCGAAGGTTTGGTGTATGTAACACCACCTTTTGACTTATACAACTAGGATTACCTGAGGCCTAATCACCTTTATTTTCTATTCACTGTGAAACTATTAATGATACACTTGAACTTTTAAGATGTAGGAACCTATGTGAATGTCAATTCTACAAATGTTTAACGTTATTTGAATGATGATGGATATTATGAAATCTACTATGTGAATGCCAATTCTATGAATGTTTAACATTATTTGAATGATGATTGGTATTATGCAATATATTATGTGAATGCCAATTCTATGAATGTTTAACGTTATTTGAATGATGATGGGTATTATGCAATCTACTATGTGAATGTCAATTCTATGAATGTTTAACATTATTTGAATGATGAGAGCTATTATGCAATCTATTATGTGAATGTCAATTCTATGAATGGTTAATGTTATTTGAATAATGATGAATATTATGCGATCTATTTCTAACTTGAAATTTTGAAATTTATTGTTGTTGGTACGTGGATAATGAGTTGAGATTATGGTTGAATGCATTTACATGATGATAATGCATAGATATGTATGATTTTTTGTTATAGACTAATCTACAGGTCAATGGGCTAAGAAATGGCCAAAGCATATAATAATAAAAGTGGATGTCATGAACACCGAACGAGAAACAATATGGTATGAATCCTTGTATGTGAAATTATGTTGGTTTGAATGCGTTGCTATGATATGTGGACCATTGCAGGTTTTTTAGGTGGTGAGACTTCCTAAAGCTGAGTATACAATGACAAAATTCCCAGCAACACAGTGCCATTGTATATTCCATGGTAGGGTGTGGACCCTAGTCCTATTAGGAGGGGTGGAGGCATTTCCCACTGTGTATCCTCTGAAACCTGGAGTCATGGAAGGACAGTGTTACCTCACGCTCCCCTAGATGTGTGATGATGACTATCAGTTGCTTGTTGGGGAAGCTTGGTCAAGAGAGTGACACTTCCACTTACGGGTTCTATTTAGAGTTAGGTCAATATAGTTGGTGCTCCAAGATAGTCTAGCAGAGGAAGGATAGGGATGGAGAACAGAAGTAATTTAGGGAGGAAGGATGAATAAAAATAGTTGAGAGTGTGTTGGAGCCGCCTTTTTCAACATGTTTAAATATATATTTTTAAAATCAAATGTTGGTTTTTGAGTTCTTTTTCGCTTTGTGACATTTACATACTGAAAATATCAGTAGTCTCGACATGCGAAATAGCGAAGGATGTTATGTTTCATAAGTTACCACTTTTTATCGTTAAACGAAAGTTTTTACTCTTTGTACCTTGGAATATCGCTCTTCGAGAGTTACAAGTCACAAGATTTACCAGCCCCGTTGTGCGAGGTCGCGAAAAGTTTTAAAAAATCCTACCTCAGGTGAAAGCCGAGAGTAAAATTCTTTAAACCCTAGACAAGTGTTGTCGGGATTTCGCATCTTGGTGTTCACTCTCTCCTAAAACATAATGTCATAACTCCAAAAGATGAAGCTGTGAGACTTTCACATAAATAACCCGGGTTAGTGTCCAGGGTGATTAGTTTTGACTATGTTTAAAGTCTCTCGAGATTTTGTGACTCGACGTACATTCCTCCCGAAAACTATACCTTCGAAACCCCGAGTGGCGAAGTCACGATGTTGCTCAAACATAATTAATTAAAACACTTAATCTGGTTTACCTTCTAGTTTAAATAAATCACATCATAGTGATCTCAGGATTCTGCGACTCAGCTAGCGCTCCTCCCAAAAACTATACCTTCGAAACCCCGAGCCGTGAAGTCGTGATATAAATTAAAACATGATTAATTAAACACTTAATCTCAGTTACGTCCTTGCTTAACTAAATCTAATAATCACGATCTTGAGTTTTAGAGGCTCGAAAGGTTAGAGTGAAAACTCTCAATACGACGAACGTCGAAAGGTTGTTTAAAGTTTAAGTAAGCTTAATCAAAAAAAGCTAAGCCATCTTAATCAGTGTTCAATACAAATAATAATATGCACAGTCTACGAGGTAATTTTAAATTTTCTTGTGCCAAATTGTGTCACGAACCATCAAAATTTATGGAATTAATTGGAAATGAGGCGAAACAGAAAGTAAGGATAGGGTATTTATTGCTAAATCTGTCTCTAAATATGATTTGACCATTCTGTTCATAAAGACACCAAGATTTTAAATAATCAAAGATATAGATCTTTTTCCTTTATGTTCTATTCATAAAGCTCATTTCTATCCCATGCAGATAAGTTTTCTCAACAAATTGATCTCTGTATGTATATGCATTTTTATTATAGGAGAGCCAAGTCACAATCTTTTGTCATGGCCCCACGAAAAGCATCCAAGAGAAGTGTTGAGATTTCGGGACAAGGCTCCGATAATGTTTTGGATACTTCACCTCGAAGCATTGATTTCGTATGAACCTGGTCATACATCTCAAAGGTTTTTCAATCATATTTGGTGAACTATTTGGATGATTCCAGTGAAAACGAGAAAGATGACATGACTACCAAATACAAGATTGTCATCCAGGCAGAGATGCACAAAGTAGCGGCCAGGCCATGTCTTCTACCTTACTATGACATGATCTGATGGGCGCTAGATCATGTAGATATCCCTACCAAAACCATCATTAGTGAGCAGAAGGTCACTGTTGGGACCTTTAGACCAAAAAAATTATAGGTGATGTACAAGTTACCACCCACGTCGAACTTCACATACAATGCAGAGTTTCTAGAGGATTTTAAATAGAAGGAGTGCGAGCAATATAGGAAAATCTTATCTGATTTGATCAAGGATTGGGTCTCACACCCAACAAAGTTTAGGGAAGATAGCAATGGAGTTTATTCCATATCTTCTTTGGAACCACAGTTCAAATACATAGCGATGATGACATGTAGATTGTACGGGAGGGAAGACACCGCGGAGTTTTTCCTCCCATGGGTGCCTCTAATACATACAGTAGTAGAAGGCTATTCTTTCGACTAGGCCAAACTGTTATCAGATAGTCTAACCAGTCGGATTACAGAATATCGGATGCAGAGGGTAAGTGGGAAAGCTACCTCATTTTTTATGTCTGCATACATCATGGATGCCATGTGTTCCATGACACCTTTTCCCTTAATGAGTTGGAGTTGGGCTCCATCAGAGACTGAGCCTATCTATGTCTATCATTCTAAGATTTGGGAGGATAAGGCCTCAAATTTTATATATGAAATCTTCAATTCGGTATTGGTACTGATGCATGTCGCCATCTTCGGTAATCCACCACCTTGGATCTTGGATAACATTGCGACCAATTTGAGCAGGGTGGCTGACTGGTACATGGAGGAAGATTTTTCATACATCAGGTTTTTCGATGCTTCTGTCTCTCCACATGCTCTACCATTATTTATACCTGATATATTGTCCTATCGCGAGATCGCCATGCAAACCGTGATTGGTGGAATAAGTAAAGAGCTAAAGGGGTTTTCAAAGAAGGTATGGCCACCTTTCCCCATTCATTTAAACACCTATTATTTATTAGATTTTGGGCATGAAAAGGCCAAGGAAACAACCTTAGAGGATATAAATTAGTCCATATTGAATTCAAGAAACACGACCCACACAGGGTCGTGAGTAATCACTTGGATAGTTGTGGCCTTAAAAGGTTTGAGCACGAGAATTCACCTCATGATGATATTTTCCGAGGTGCGAGATCGTATGCCAAGGTTTTGGCTTGGATACAAGCCTTGTCACCTGAAGAGAGGGCCGATGTTTTCAAATTACAAGAACATAGGCGGAGCTGCCTTCCCCCAGTATTATGGGGCGAGAATCCAATGACCGTAGAGGTGTAGAAAACAAAATTCAAAGGTTCCAAAGACTCAACACCTAGCCAAGAAGAACAACAAGATAAAGAAGAGAAAATTGGGGGCCCAAAACAGGAAGCCAAGGCTTCCGATCCTCCGAGCGAGCCAACTTTGGTCATTACTCCAGGGAAATCATCTAAATAGGTCAGTAATCCCATTGTTTTTGTTACTCCCCTGCAGTCGACAAAAGGAATACCAAACATAGGTTGGATTTTTGGTGAATAATTAACACCCATATCAGTGGAAGATCTACCTTTGAATGAATTCTTCTTTGATAAGAAGAGAAAGGTTGTCATGAGACAAGAACTCTACCAAGAGGCAGGTACTGTGTCCAAGAAATTTAAAATTATAACTGACGGAAGAACCATGAAGAAAGAAGAATTTGCAATCAAAATAGCAGGAACATTGGGTGCTTTCTCTATGACAAACCAATATTCAGTCGAGACCCTAAAAGATCAGCTGAGGTGAAAAAATCATCTAATCAAGACATTAGAGGCTAAAATAGCTACGACAGAGGCTGCTGCCAAAGATCAGGCGAATGCAACTTTGGAGCAAGCTAGAATAGATGATCTAAATGAAATCGAGCGGCTCACAGCTGATCTCAAACAGACACAACTGATGGTTTAGACAAGTCAAATACAAATATTCCAACAAGGAGAATTGATAGAGCAGCTTCGGGCCAAATTAGAGTTAGCTGAAAGCCAGGTAATCAATATCGAGATATTTCAATCCCAAGCAATAGAAATCAGAAAAAGGTTATCGGTGGCACAACAAGGTATACTTGTTAAAGTAGAAATGATTCAAAGTAGTTTCCAACTCATTGATAAGATATTGGAGAACCTCTCTCTCATAGAAAGGGAAGTCAGAGCGGCTCAGGTTGCATTCTAGGAGGATATTATAGCCACAACAAGAAAAGAAATAAGCAGTAGTTCCAGTTTTCCCATCTCAGAGCAGACCATGGGTAATATCTTGTTGAAAGAATGGGAGCGAAATATATCTGAAGGAAGACAACAAGTAAGGAGATAAGAAAATCTTGTGAAGAAACTTTCAGGTTGTTGAATGGGATGTGGTTGGGTTCTGATGGTAAAAGTAGCATTGAGATACTGGGTTAGATCAATATAACCAAATATCTACTAAATATCAAGGAAAATGAAGAAAGAGAATTAGCCGAAATTTCACAAATAACCCAGACATACATAGTTCAAATAGATAAATGGCTAATTAAACCAATTATATTATTATGATCTATCTGCGCCAAAGACCAATAGGTGGAAGGAAAGTTGCCACGATTGTTGAAAGATTGTTATGTTTTTGAGGCCAATAACCAAGCATAACCTTCTAATATGATATCATAGTTGGTGGAGAAGTGTGTTATTTTCATGGAGCAGGCAAAAAGGAAGGTTTATGGTACCAAATGAAGACAGAGATAAAGAAACAAAATGTTTTAACTCCTTTGATTATAACCGAAAACCTCTGGAACGATTGAGATTCCAGCATATAAAAATATGTATGAATATACATTTTGTAGAAAGAAAAAGGGCTGGACCTTTTTGGTCGATTGTAATAGAGGCTATCTTCTTTTTGAATTAACACAAAAGAAATTTGGAGAATCTTGATTCCATCCTGACTGTGCTATGAGTTTGTTCTCTTTATTATTCATATTCAATCTTATTTCGCTTATATACATCTGATGAATGTTGCACTGCAATTTAGTAAAACTTCTACTGTAGTGGTTAAATTTTATTCATCTATATTGTTTACAATTTTTCCTTTGTATCGGCTAAGAGAAGATACAAGACCTGTTAACCTTTAAGTTGTCATATTTTATGCTTTTTCAGATTCCTTCTTAGTCTATTTTCTTCCTCTATTTAAGGAGTGAGATTCTCCCTTGATAGGAGCCTTACTTTATAAACAACTAAATTTTTTTCTCATATTTCACACACTTTTTATTTCAAATATAACGTAGTTACGGAAAAAGGACTTTGGTTTGCATTTTTTCCTTAACATTAATTTCAAAGTTCTATTTATAAGATCAAATTGATACAGCATAAAAACTTTCAGATTTCGTTTAAATTTTTATGTTCCTCTATCACTGTCCTTGTTGTAAGACAACCTAATATTGAACCCGGTTTATTGGACCAAACCCATATCACTTTAAATCTCTTCGATACTATACTTAAAACATCCACCACCCAGGTAGAACTTGAATGTTCATGGGCTGAAATCGAACGAGATATAAACATCCGGGAATAGTTGGAAGCCAGACAACAACAACCTAGAAATCAACCCTAGCTTCCTTTCCCGAAGGCATACTCTCCTCCCTTTTTACACCTTACTAACTTTCATATGCCTAGACACTGTACTTTTTAAAGCCTTAAGTACAAACTCTGGAACAACAAAGTGTATGGGGATTTGCCTTATAGTGGAATTTATGTTTGTCCAAAATATTATCATTGGATGCCTATTGTATGCAGTTGGGGTTGAGATCTGTTGGTGTCATTTTTTCTGCTACTTCTGAGGTGTCCAATAATGGTGGGAAATAAGGGCGAAGAAGATCCATGTTGAACACTGGGTGCAGGCCAAGGAAAGGAGGAATTTTGAGCTAAAAATCATTATCCCCCACATCCTTGGTGATAGTGTACGGCCCATAACGGAGTTGGTGAAGCTTCCGATGGGGTCCTGTAAGGTGTTCTTTCTGCAAGTGCAACCAAACTTTGTCACCCACCTGAAACTTATGTTGCACCCAATGTTGATCATGGCACTATTTGTACTTGTCATTGGACTTCTGTAGGATATCCTAAACCTATTGGCAGATCTGCTGGATCCACTCAATGAATCGGGTGGCTTTGTCAACTTTAGTTGGAGCAGGAGATGAGTCAGTCGAGGTGACCGCAAGGGGAAGTGCAACATCTATGGAACCCAATGGTTGGAACCCCAACCCCACTTGAATGGCGTTGTGGTCGATTGAGCTATGCAAGGCTCGGTTGTAGATATGCTGGACATAGAGAAGACTCTCATCCCATGTGCGAGGGTGCTTTGAATTATACATGTGAAGGATATGCACAATAATTCGATTTACAACCTCGGTTTGGCCATCTTTCTGGGGGTGGAAGGTCATGGATTTGGTGAGCTTGGTATCCAACAGTGATCAGAAGCATGACCAGAATGTGCTGATAAATTGACTAGCTTAATCTGAGACAATGGTTTGTGGGATTTCAAAATGTACCCAGACTCATTCAAAGAAGATCTTGTTAGTGGCCTCTACTGTGATGCTCTTCTTACATGCAACCAGAATCACCATCTTAGAGAAGGGATCAACAACCACAAAAACAAATTCATTTCCCGGCTTAGTGTATGGGAGGCCTAACATGTAGTCCATTGAGATGGATTCCCATGGCCTATCAAGAGTGGGAAGAGGCATGTACAGGCCCTATTTCTTAGTGGTCGGTTTGGAAATAGCATAGGTAGTGTAGGACCTGATATACTTGCTGACCTCCTGTCGAAGTTTTGTCCAATAGAAATGTTTCTGTAGCATCGCCACTGTATTTTTGATGCCGAAGTGTTCTGCCACTTGACTGTAGTGGGATTCCCAGATCATCTTCACTTGCTCACTTGATGGAACACAGATATGGCCCAGACGACACAACAACCCATCCTAAAGATGGAAATTATCGACAACTACGTTTGCACCCAACATTTGGTAGGTGCTGGCGAAGTCAGGGTCTGTCTCATATAGTTGGGGCCATCCATATGTCTCATGGCCGCAAGAGTCTAGTACCGTGGTGAGTGTCATGACTGGTGGTTTGTTGAGGCAATCAGTGACGTGATTGGTGCTTCCTATTTTATACTTTATGTTGAGGTGGAATTTCTGCAAGTATGTGGACCACTTTTGATGGTGGTCATTCTACAATTTTACCTGTGTCTACATGAACTGTAGTGGCTTATGATCATTTTGGATGACTGTTTCCTTCCCAAGAATGTAATGTCTCCATTAGCGGCATGCTTGCACAATGGGGTACATTTCTTTGTTGTAAGTAGGGTACTTACAAACAATATCTAACAGTGTCTCACTATGATAGGCCATGGGGTGGCCGTGCTGAGTGAGAACGATGCCCATATCATAGTTTGAAGCATCTATCTACATCTCAAAAGGATGTTGTAGTTATGGTAGTGAAAGTACTAGGGCTGAGCACAAACGCTGCTTCAAATCATTGAACTCTTTTTGTTGGGACCAGCCCCACACAAATTTAGCCTTACCACCACCCCTGTTTATTTGGCTGAGGGCCCATGCAATATGGGAGAAACCCAACACGAACCTGTAGTAGAAATTGGCAAGGCCCAAGAAGCTCTGAAGCTCAGTGAGTGTTGTTGGGGTTGGCCAGTAACAGATGAATTGGATTTTGGCTAGATCCACATGTACACCATGCTGATCAATGATGTAGCCCAAGTAATGGACCCTATCCATGTCGAAGGATCATTTTTCCAAGTTGGCACATAGCTTGTGTTGTCGCAGGGTGTGCAGAACCTGTTGAATATGCTGCAAGTGTTCGGACCAAATCTTGCTGTAAATTAGAATGTCATCCAGATACACCACTACAAAAGTATTGGTGAATGGTCACAGGATATCGTCCATCATCCTCATGAAAGTGGCTGGAGCATTTTTCAAACAAAAGGGCATGACCAACCATTCAAAAAGGCCTTCCTTTGACTTGAAGGTGATCTTCCATAGATCTGTTTATTCTATTAGGACTTGGTGGTAGCCAGACTTCAGATCAATCTTACTGAAGTATTTGGCCCCCATGAGTTGATCAAGGAGGTCATCAATTTAGGGAATCGGGTACCAGTTTATGACTATGATTTTATTCATAGCCCAGTAATCAATACAGAGTCACGAGGCCTCATCTTTCATCTGTACCAACACAATTGAGCTCCTGCAAGGTGATGAGCTGGGGTGGATGTGCCCCTTGTGGAGTAGTTCTTGGATCTTTCACTTAATCTCCTCATTCTCTAACAAAAAGAGACGATAGACTAGCCCATTGGGTAGCGGTGCACCGGGGGTCAGATCGATGGGGTGCTTGACCTGGCAGTGCAGAGGTACCCATGTAGGTGAGGAGAAGATATATGAGTATTCTTCCATGACCTTATCTACTTGCTTCTTCTATGTGGAGAAGTCAGTCACAGAGACCCTAGATGTGGTTGTGATCTTTCGCTTATTCTGAGAGAAAATCACAAAGAATAAAAACTTCCCCATCTAAGAGATGACCTTCCTGCATTTCTTAGCAGAGATCAAGGAAATAGCACTAGGTGGGACTGCCTCGGGTATCCTGTACAATTTCTTGTTCAAAGTAATAATAACACTACAAGGCCTAGACTCATATACAACATGATGTTTCCATAAATAAGGTTGGCCCAAAATAACATCACAAACTTTGAGAGGAGCAACATCACACAATACCTCGTCTTTGAAGGGCTAGATGTCGTATGACAGTCGACACTTTTGGCTGACGCGGAGATCGCTTCCTTGGAGGAGCCGTCCAATGGTGTACAGTTGTGGGTGTAGCATTGTTGGCAGGGCCAGCCACTTGATGACCTCTACTGATATGAGGTTATTTTGGCTACTGCTATCAACGATGAAGTGCAGCGGGGTGTCTTTTACCCACATCTATGAATGGAAGAGACGCTCTCCTTCTTCTGGCTCATCTGGTTCACCAGGTTGGAGCTTGGTGGTAGAAATGGTGGCATTGGTTTCCGCATCAATGATCCATCTTCCCCTTTCTAGTTATGGCTCAGAGTCATAATATACATATGATTCGGAGGCTTTCACTTCAGCCACCAGCGATTGCTTTGAGCGTCAGTCAACAGTGTTATGCCAAGGGATCTTATGGAAGTCACACCACTTCCCGGTATCTTTCTTTGTCTTTTTGGTGTCCTTCTTTGCTTGCGGCTTGGAATGGTTGTCCTGATAATATCCATCTTTTCTCTATCCTTTTTTTGGTGGGTTGGGGCCACCCTTTCCTGGCTTTTGTTGTGAGGGGTTCGCAGGCCCAAATTTTTGCATCTTTTGTTTGAGCTTCGGCTCGATTTTGACGACATATCGGTAGGCCACGCCCAAGGATGAGATGTCCAAAAATCACATTTCAGTCTGGATGTATCTATGCAGAGAAATGTGATACTTGAGCACCAGATATCACTCTAAATCTTTGATACCCAACTTGGTGCATAAGGTATGGAAGATATTTGTGAAATCTGGCACTGCTTGGTCTCTTTCTTGCCACAGTCTGGTCCATTTGATATACAGGTCGTCATAACTTACGAAAGGGTAGTATTGTTCCTTAATAGCATCCATGAAGGATTCCTAGGTGGCCATGAATGAAAATAATGAGGTTTCCTCTATTTTCTTTTGCTCACAAAAAGTTTCCCATGAATCTTTGACATGGGAAATGACTTTGAGGAGCGCAAAAGTAATTGTTTCTTTATTTGAAAAGTTATGGACAGAAAAATACCCTTCTAGTAGATTCAACCACTTGTCTACAACATCTGCATCGATCTTACCTTCAAATATAGGAATATCAAAGTTTATTTGTACCTTGAAGGGGGTGTCACCTCCATTCGAAGAAGATGCATCGCCTGTTGGTAGTCACCTAATGATTTGCGTGAAACTATCCATCATATCATTCCTCTGTTGCGTGAGGGATTCCTCAATCAATAGTTTGAAAGGATCTCCTATCCCATCATCTTTATTTTCTCCTACCAAGTCGCTTGGGCATGCGATAGCTTATTTCCTCAAGAGAAACAAGCTCGAGACCCAACTCTTTGTACTCCAACCTCGTTGGGGACATGCATTAAGATGACAAGGAGCAGACTGCTTTGATACCAATGATCCATATTTTATGAGAATAATTAAATGAATACAGATTTTTAACAGGTTCTTAACACAAAATAACAAAGATATAGTAAAACGGGTTTTCTATTCAATAACGAAATAAGATGAAACTATAAAATGCAGCGGAAACAAGCTTGCTAGAATGGTGGCAGCTTATCTCTGAGAAGAGATGTTACGACAATGTGAATTCACAAGAAGAAGGTTACAATGAGGCTCTGAAGGAATTTTTACAATAAGAAAGAATGCCAAAAACCCTAGACATCCAAAAACCTAACCCTAGGAGATGAAGCGCCAAAAGTCATGTGGGCCCCGTTTGGGTAAGTTAGTACATCAACTTCCCGGGGTCGTAACTTTTGCAGACAATCTCCGTTTTAGGCATGTGATAGCCCGTTGGAAAGGTATCTTTGAGGAGATTAATTTATGGGGCTAAATCATGCCTTCAAGTATCATTGGGGAGATCGATCCTGAAAAACCTTCATTTAGGCCCTCAAAATGTCCCCAAAAGTTAAAACTGCTAAAAATAGTAAATTACCAAAATTGTCATAAAACTATTTTGAGCCAGTTGGAAAAGGTGGGTGGCCACCGATATCCATATGGATCAATACTCCATCCTTAGGAAGAAATGGTATCCATTTAATTGAGGTCCCTGGGCGAGCCACTTTCCTTGGTGCAGGAGCTGCCCTACTTTGACGACTGGATAAAGATGGATCCTTTGTTGTCGAGTGCCCTTGATATGTCTGTCCACATTCTTATCATTGGATGCCTATTGTATGCAATCGGGGTTGAGCTCTATTGTTTTCAACTATTCTTCTACTTCTGAGGTGTCCAATAATGGTGGGAAATAAGGGCGAAGGAGATCCATGTTGAACACTGGATGCAGGCCAAGGAAAGGAGGAATGTTCAGCTCAAAAGAATTATCCCCCACAACCTTGGTGATAGTGTGCAACCCATAATAGAGTGGGTGAAGCTTCCTATGGGGTCTTGTAAGGTGTTCTTTCTGCAAGTGCAACCAAACTTTGTCGCCCGCCTAAAACTTATGTGGCACCCGATGTTGATCATGGCGTTGTTTGTACTTGTCATTGGACTTCTGTAGGATATCCTGAACTTTTTGGTGGATGTGCTGGATCCACTCAATGAACCATGTGGATTTGTCAGCTTTAGTTGGTGCAGGAGATGAGTCAGTCGAGGTGACCGCAAGGGGAACTGCAACATCTATGGAACTCAAGGTTGGAATCCCAACCCCACTTGAAAGGGGTTGTGAGTGATTGAGCTATGTAGGGATTGGTTGTAGCTATGCTGGAAATAGGGAAGGCTCTCATCCCATGTGCGAGGGTGCTTTGAATTATACATGCGAAGGATATGCACACTCATTCGATTTACAACCTAGGTTTGGCCATCTGTCTGGGGGTGGAAGGTCATGGATTTGGTGAGCTTGGTGTCCAACAGTGACCAGAGGCTCGACCAGAATGTGCTGAGAAATCAACTATCCCGATCTGAGACAATGGTTTGTGGAATTCCAAAATGTACCCATACTCATTCAAAGAAGAGCTTGGCAGTGGCCTCTGCTATGATGCTCTTCTTGTAGGCAACTGGAATTGCCATCTTAGAGAAGCGATCAACAACCACAAAAACATAGTCATTTCATTGCTTGGTGGATGGGAGGCCTAACATGTAGTCCATTGAGATGGATTCTCATGGCCTGTCATGAGTGGGAAGAGGGGTGTACAGGACCTATTTCTTAGTGGTTGGTTTGGCAATAGCACAGGCAGTGCAGGACCTGATATACTTGCTGACCTCCTGTCAAAGTTTTGGCCAGTAGAAATGCTTTTGTAGCATCGCCACTGTCTTTTCAATGCCAAAGTGTCCTGCTGCCTGACTGTAGTGGGCTTCCCAGATCAACTTCGCTCGCTCACTTGATGGAACACAAATATGGCCCAAACGACACTTCAAACCATCTTGAAGATGGAAATTATCGACAACTGCATTTGCACCCAACATTTGGTAGGTGGTGGTGAAGTCAGGGTCTATCTCATAGAGTTGGGGCCATCTAGATGTCTCATGGCCCCAAGAGTCTAGCACCATGGTGAGTGTCATGACTAGCAGTCGGCTGAGGCAATTAGCGATGTGATTGGTGCTTCCTATTTTATACTTAATGTTGAGGTGGAATTGCTGCAAGTATGTGGACCACTTTTTATGGTGGTCATTTTGCAATTTTCCCTGTGTCTGCATGAACTACAGTGGCTTATGATCAGTGTGGATGACTATCTCCTTCCCAATAATGTAATGTCTCCACTGGTGGCATGCTTGCACAATGGAGTACATTTTTTTTTCGTAAGTAGGGTACTTATGGACAATATCTGATAGTGTCTCACTATGATAGGCCATGGGGTGGTCGTGATGAGTGAGAACGACGACCACAACATAGATTGAAGCATCTGTCTTGATATCAAAAGGATGATGCAGGTCTAGTAGTGAAAGTACTAGGGCTGAGCACAAGCACTACTTCAAATCATCAAATGCTTGTTGTTGGGACTGACCCCAAGAAAATTTCACCTTACCACCACCCCTGTTTATTTGGCTGAGGGTCCATGCAATATGGGAGAAACCTAACACGAACCTGCAGTAGAAATTGGCAAGGCCCAAGAAGCTCTGAAGCTCAGTGAGTATTGTTGGGGCTGGCCAGTCATGGATGACTTGGATCATGGCTGGATCCACATGTACACCATGCTGATCAATTATGTAGCCCAGGTAATGGACCCTGTCGATGCCGAAGGAGCATTTTTCTAGGTTTGCGTATAGCTTGTGTTGTTGTAGGGTGTGCAGAACCTGCTGAATATCCTACAAGTGTTTGGCCCAAGTTGCTGTAAATTAGAATTCCATATAGACACTAGTGCATTTGGGTCAAATTTTGATGACGCTTTCGACATAATTGCCACTTTATATTGTCGAAATAACGACAAACATCAGACCCCCTCAAACGTCGTTTCACAGGACATATCTTTTCCAATGACATAGTTTTCATCTGTATTGCAACATTATATGACACCACATGTCATCATGAATTGGATTTTCCAACCCCATATAGACATTGTAAGACCGACATCTAGGTTGTGGTAATACCGACATAGTGTACGTGGTAAGAGGGACATTTTAGACGTGGCAAGAGAGACATTTCAAAGGTGGCAAGAGAGATGTTCTGAAGGTGGAAAGAGAGACATTTTAAAGGTGGAAAGAGAGATGTTCCAGAGGTGTAAAGAGTGATGTTCTGAAGGTGGAAAGAGAGACATTCTAAAGGTTGAAAGAGTGACGTTTTAGAGGTGGCAAGAGAGATGTTCTGAAGGTGGCAAGACTGACGGGATGATGTATCAGCTCCGACATGGTTTCTATGGGAGCAACACTCTTGGATGTGGAAAGAACGATGTCCTAGAGTTACCAGCTCCGACATGGTTTCTATGGGAGAGACACTCTTGGATGTGGCAAGAGAGATGTCTAGTAGGTGGCAAGAGTGATGACCTGGAGTTACTAGCTCCAATGTAGTTGCTATGGGAGCGAAAATCTTGGAGGTGTAAAGAGAGACGTCTCAGACATGGAAATAGCGATGGGAAGAGAGTGAAATACATCACAATTGCGACGATTTTGTAGGTATTTAAAAAAAAATACAATATCAATATCAAGACCTATGAATCAAGCAAACAACTCCAGGCAAGGAACTAGTGATAACTAGAGGGTCTGAAGATGTTTAATTGTTGATTTCTACCTGGAGTAATTCTTCCTATAATTATGATCATACTCGTTGCTAATTTGAAGATTGTGATCCCCTACATTAATATGTCTACATCCCTCTTCGATCCATCACAGAAGATTAGTATGTCATACACAAAGAGTAGATGGGTAATGGCCAACCCATTTGAGATTTTGATACTAGAGAAACGTCCTCCCACCTTTGCCTTAGTAAAAAAATGGCTTATGCTTTCTTCTACAAGTAGAAAGACTAGGSGAGATAGCGGGCAAACTTGTCAAATTCCCCTCTCTACTTGAAAAATGTTTGTGGCTGAAACATTGAGTAAAATGGAAAAGGAGACCAAGTTTAAGCATGCCATTATCTAGTTGACAAAATACAGTCCAAAGCCCAGATGTATCAAAAGCATTCTGATGTATAACCAGTTCACCCTATAGAAGGCTTTGGATAGATATAGTTTTATCATTGCTTCTCTCATATTCTTTAGTTTGATGTTGTGCAGACCTTCTTGTGCTACTCTGATCACCTCATGAATTTTTCTACCTTCAAGAAAGATGAACTATTCCCCCAAGATGTGTTTTTGAGAGGATTACTTTTTGAGTGTTCTCGAGCATCTACTGCTGTGAACATCCAACCCAGGAGTAAGGATTCCAATATATTAACCACTGCTAAGTTTTCCCCTAGAGTTTCCTGCAGTGGAATGACATATGGCGAGCACTGTTCAACCAATCTTCGTAAGGACGATTTTTTATTGGGGTTCACCAACCCCCGACAGTTGAAGGAGAGGATTTTCATGAGGTAACTCCATCCTGGGGTGGATTTTCTCTAAGCACCCATTCAATTGAAGATTTTCTACCTGAAGCCAGATCAATTCTGGCCCGATCTTGTGCCATATATAAATGTGATTTATGACCCCTATTTTTTCCCACCGATTATGTCTGAGGTAGTGACCCCAGTCCCCTGCCTGAGGTCATGGGAGAACCACTCTCTAAGGGATCCTCTTTGATCACTGATCTAATACTAAGGTGTTAATATACTCTGTTATATTCAGAAGAGGAGTCAATAGAGGCTGAGGGAGTGTCGAGGGTAAAAGGGAGATTGATAGAAAGCAAAGTTTCCAGGGAGGTAGAGGAGGGGATGATAGTTGTAGAGGGAGGGGAATTTATATCTGGTGTATAAGGTAGTTCAGTGGAGGTCAAGAGCCCAATTAGTAAAGTAGATTATAAATCCCCCAAGTTTAAGAAGGGTGTGACCAGCAAAGGTACAAAGATCAACGAGGAGGAGGAGAAGGGGCAGTGTAGGGAGGCTAGACTAGCACATGATAGAGACTAAAAAAAAACAAGTGGGGTGAAAGACTCCAAAGTAGTATGAGAAGAAACTAAGATTGACATAACCATTAATTCGTGTTCTCTTCGGAGGAGATGATCCAGGGAAGGTGAGGAGAGAGGACCGATAGCCAAAGGCACTTCCTGCCCCGAACCTTAATGGCACCCTCTGTCTGAACCCTGACCCGCCAATAGATTATCTCTAGTGCTCTGCAGAACCTGTCTTTTGAAGTCCCCTATGCCCTGTTGTGGTTCCACTTCTTTCATGGAGGAGAGATGGAGGAGCTTGTCCCTCTTGTCATTCGATCTTTTCCCTTGATGTATATTGGACAATTTTCCACACTATTCCCATAGACATGGCATCTATGACACCTAAATGGGATTCCCTCGTAGTCTAGGGTTTGTACAAAATCCCCAACGGTCGATTCTATGAGAAGATCCTGATATAAACCCTTCTGTAGATTAATCAGGAACAGTATGTGAGCCACTTTCATAAGACCAGTGACTTCAAAGGACATATCCGCCTCAAGGTAACTACCCAGAATATTTCCAATTGCCACAAATTGATGTGTATTCCAGTATTGCATCGGGAGGCTAACCCAAATGGGTTCCTCATCAACCCGCTCACACTTCACATAAAAGGTATGTGTCCAACATTTGAGGAGGGTTGGGGTAGCTATGATTCTCCAAACCTTCTTAAGAACCCAATCTACATTAGCCGTGGAAGATAAAACAAAAGTGAACCACCCTCTGGTAAGTAGTATGATATGGGGAATCTTGGAGATCTCTGGTAGCCAGTAGTTATGTACCCAACTTTTGAGATAATC
>ML778038.1:225558-236265 GCA_009831015.1 Picea engelmannii
CTAAGGGATGTCGTGGCTATTGAGGAGTCAGGGGTTCGTGCCACTTTGGCAGCCTGTGGGCTACTGAAGTTCTTCGAGTGTCTGTTGATATGGGCGTAGGAGTATCTTCTGCAGTTTTTGATCTGGATGTGGAGTCTGGATCTGCATTGTTTTATTGTGTAGGGAGAGAAGCTTGCCTTCACTATGGTGGAGTATGTATACTTTCTGAATGGGCTCCCTTTTCAGGGAACACCCCTACCGACAGATCATGTGTTACTTGCAGGCATGCAGTTAGCTACCTTGGGTCGAAGGTATTGTTTGAGGGAGAACTTCATGTTAGGCTCTATAGTGAGTATCATAGCGATGGATGCTTTAGTGCATTGTTGTGTAGCGATGATGATTGTGAGAGTATATGGGTCCCTCGTGACTCAGCGGATCAGTGGTGGTCAACTGAGGGTTATGGGGAGGGCACTAGACAAAGAGAATTTTTCCTGGGGTTTGATGCTGCATGCAAAGATGGTAGGGCAGCTGGATAGATGTCGGACTACGAACTCAGGGGATTTTGCCTTTGGGTCCATCTTGGTGGCCTGGTTTTTGGAGAGGGTGCCAATGTTGTGTCCTAGAGTTTTATTGGGTGCACCTGGTGCATGAGAGCCGCAACTGAGGCGATGGTCGATGATATTGATTCACCATGGTAGTGGTGAGGGTGGCCATTTTTTCACGTCCGAGGCTGCACAGGTGTGGCGGAAAATGTCACAGATCATACTGCAGTATCCATATTGTGGGGTTGACTTCCAGGGTGATCTGGATATGGTGTTACCTCTAGGGGAGGTGTTCGACCACCGAGGTATGTTTGTTATTTTGATATGTTGATTTTTGAGATAACATGACATGTGTATTTTGTATAGATGTTGATACTATCGTTTGGTTATTTGTATGTGTAGATGTGGGACCTCGCGGGCATGAGGTTGAGTTGATGAGAGTGTTGGCTCGACAGGAGCCAAGGAGACTGTCGTGGGGAGGGCCGCAGGCAAGAGAGAGACGTCGGCACAAGGATGTTGAGGCGAGACCAACCAGTGACGAGAGAGAGGCTAGGAGACGTCATTTTGATGAGCCTTGTGTCAGGCCATCGCATGCTCCTCCGATGGAGGTCGGGGGAGATTTTGAGGATATTCACCACCGCTTGGAGGTGAGTACTATAGGGAGTGCCTAAGGGAATGTGGTCATGCATCCAAGATGAGGGTGTCCTAGAGCAGTATGTGGGAGTGTTGCTGACATGGAGGACCATGGTGCGGCAAGCATCAGTAGGAGGTGTTGCGATGACCAGGCGGTTACCTACAGGGCTAGAGGGACCAATAGTGGGTGGGGCACCACCACCTGAGGGAGGGGTAGGAGTTGGTGCTCTAGAGGCACCTTGAATGTCACTCTATGTATGTTTGTATTTTTGTATATAGGTTGGTGAGCCCATTTTGTTGTAGTGGCACCAGTTTTGTACCGAGGTGCTTCATTGGCCTATAGATTTTGTATACAATGTATTTTATGTGTATGTAAACATTTTGATGGCATTGTTGACTGATTTATATTCATATATATATATATATATATATATATATATATATATATATATATATATATGAGTATACATTTTGGGGTCTTTGTGATGTTTACATGTGTTTTTTAATGTGTTGATGATGTCTAATCTATATATGCTGTGATAGGCTCTTGATGGTTTATGTGTGTGTAGAGATATCTTGATGTGATATATATGCCAATCGAGTATAATGTTAGCTAGGTTATCTGTAATTTGATTCAATAGTCTTGGAATATGTGTAAATTTAATGAAATCAAAATGTCAAGATAAAATTCTAACTTGTAGGTATTTGTGAAAGAGGCAAGGATCACGAACATGGTACACATTGTTGAGTTGGAGGACGACTAGTTGGGAGTCAAGAAAGACACTAAGGTGACGAATACAATGATGACGGGCATCGACGAGGAGGCCAATGACAGTAGTGTACTCATCCTGGTTGTTGGTTGTTGAACCCAAACATATGCCACTAGAGTGGAGCAGTTCATGTGAGGGGGAATAGAGGGCCCAAGTTGTCGAAGTGAGATTTTGTGTCCAACAACTAGCGTCGTCGATGTAACCGATGTGGTAGGCCAATGGAGGTAGCATCTGTCAATCACAAAAATTATAGTTTAGACATGAAATGTGGCCTTTGACCATTTTTTGGCTACCTCATTGTTCTATAATGAAGATCGACGATCTTCATCCAGCGACTCTAAGTTCAACGAACGCTGCTCCAATGGAGCAGTGTTGGGTAATAGCTCAATTGCGGTGCGTAAGGTGGGAATTTTTCACTCAATAGGAAGAGTGGCCTCGACCGCATGGACTAGATGAAATGGTGTGAAACCAGTGGCCGTTTTCATGGTTGTATGGTAAAACTCCAGGGAGAATCCCAACCGAGATGAGAGTTCGACGAAAATCTCATTCTTGAAATGTTTCCCATGATTGGAAACTAGTTGGAGTGGTACTCCAAAGCGGGATATGACGTGATTAAAGAAAAAACGTGTTGCAGTGTCAGTGGTGTTGTTGAAGGTGGGCATGGATTCAACCCATTTTGTGAAGTAATCAATTGCGACAACAATGTATTTGTTTCCATTACTGGATGGGGGATTACAAGTCATGAAGTTGATGCCCCATTTACAAAAGGGGCCTGCAGTAATGACTGGGTGAAGAAGAGGAGGTGGTGCTCATGATTTGTTGGTGTAAAGTTGACATTTATCGCATCGCTTCATGGCATGAATGAAATCGTGAAATAATGTAGGCCAAAAATAACATGCTCGGATGATTTTCTAAGCAGTGGACATTCTTGAAAGATGGCCCCCACATGTGTCACTATGGCATTCATTCAAGACTCTATCGGCCTCGTCAATAGTCAAACATCAACGAAGTATGGTGTCAACCCCTCGCCGATATAAGATATCTCCAATGAGGAGATAGCGGGGGGGATGGTGGTGAATACGATGACGATCATCTCGTGAGAGGTGGTTACTGAACTTTTGGGTTCGGAGGTAGACGAGGAGGTTGCCATACCAAGGATCATCCGAAGTGATATAAAAGAGATGTTCATCAAGGAAGTCAGTGTTGATGGGGGCACTAGTAGTATCAGAGGGGAGGGTCGTGACAAGTTCGGTGAGGACGAGAGCTTTCTTTCTCTTGGGTGTTGAATATTCAAGATCGTACTCCTGAAGGATAATGATCCATCGGGAAAATTTTCCATTAATTTGTCGATTCTTGAGCAAGTATTGCATAGGGTTGGAATTTACTATGACTTTAGTTGTGCGAAGCAGAATGTAATGGCACAGTTTCTGGACTGTGAGGACGACTACAAGGGCTAGTTTCTCTTCATGATTATACTTCATGGGTGGCCCTGAGAGGTTTTTACTAATGAAGTAAATGACGTGCTCATGATCGTCATCGCTGATTTGAACGAGAACTCTTGCTACTAAGACAATTGATGCTGATATGTAGAGGATATAGTCATGATTATAGTCGGGTGAGCTAATTAAAGGGGCGTTAGAGAGCACCATTTTAATATCATCGAATGATTTTTGGGAATGTTCATCCCAGTGAAATGGGATGTCATGGCGTTGTAAGCGAAGGAAACCGTGTGCGCGAGTGGCATAGTTTGGGAAAAATCATCGTAGAAAGTTAGTTTTTCCTTGTAGGCTCTGGAGTTGATGTAAATTTCGGGGGGGTGGAATTTATGTGATGGCTTGGACTTTGAGGGGGTCCATGGTAATACTGCTTTGGGAAACAATGAATCCGAGGAGGCGCCTGATAATGACGCAGAACATGCACTTGAGGGGGTTCAAGCGGATGTTGTACTGATGACACCATTGGAAGATGATCTGTAAATCATCAAGATGTTGGGTGCATTTTTTGGATCGAGCTGTGAGGTCATCCAAGTATGTGAGGATGATATGACCTAGATTTTGAAAAATATATGTCATAACCCATTGGAAAGTTGTGCTAGCATTCTTTAGGCCAAAAGGCATGACACTATATGCAAAATTACCCCAAGGGGTGGTGAATGCAGTGTTGTATTGATTGGCTGGGTGGATTTGGATTTGATTATAACCAGAGAAATCGTCCATGAAGGGAAGAGCCTTGTGGCCTGCACAGTCATCGATAATTTGATCAATGAAAGGCATTGGAAAGTTGTCTTTGGGACATGCATGATTGAGATCATGAAAGTTCGTGAAGTCTCAGATAGTGCCCTATTTTTTGTTAACAGGTACAGGGATGGAAACCCATGAGATTTAGGCGATGGGGTAGATGAACCTAGTTGCGTGTAATTTGTCAATCTCAACTTTAATGGCCTCTGCTTTGGATGGGTGTAGCGGTCATTGTTTTTGAGGAACTGGTGTAATATCAGGCCATGTGTCGATGTGATGTTCAAAAATAGAGGGATCAATGCCATGAATCTCTATGTATGACCAAGCAAAAATATCCCGATATTCTTGGAAGAGGGCTTTATAGGTGGTGATTTCTTGAGGAGTGTAGGTGGCTCCAATGGTGATTTCCTCAATGACTCCATCTTTTATGGAAATATTGATTTTGATGGTCGGGGAAATGTTGGCCATGTTTCCTTATTAAAAAGCATCAGGGGCAGGAATGGGGTTGTTGAACCAGTCGATATGCCCTGATGGGATAAAATCCTTGGTTTCGACTGCATATATGGGGTGTTGGTTAGGAGGCGTGGAGGCTTCCTGTGGAAAGAAGAGCTCTCTGTGGTGTAGCGCATCCCATGGGTAGTCGAGAATGTTTAACTCTTCGAGTATGTCCTCGTCACAGTGGATTTGGTGGGAATACAAGGGGTCATAAAGAGTGATATCGATGACTGTCACCATGTGTTTGTCCTTTGGTGATGAAGAAGCAGGGGGAATGACGCAATGAGATTGCGATGGTTCGCTCGACATAAACCAAATATCAAGGCACTGAGGAGTAACAGTGGTAGTTGGATGTAAAATTTCCGCAGGGAAATGAATAGGAGAATTGGGGGGATTTGGGGGTAAATCCTTAGATAAGTCATCTAAGAACCATGGAGGAATAGGGAGTGCCTCTGGTTCAGGAGAAATGATATGAAGAATATCTAGTGATGAGGTAAGGTCAACCATCGATTCTGTAGGGGGTGTAGGGGTTTGAATCAGGGTCATTTGGCGTTGCCTGTATTCAATGATCATAGGACATTGATATGTAAAATGATCTAAGGATTCACATAGAGAGAAAGGGCATCTCCTACGTTCATTGAATGAAGTCATGACATAATGGATGTTAGTGATGTTTGGTAGGGATGATGTAGCTGGATTGAGTTCATGCTGGAAGCTTTGGCATACTGCGACTAATGTCTGCTGGAAGTGAGGTAGTGTTGGGAAATGGTGTGTATAATGGCCATATTCTGAACATATAGCGTAAGAAAATTTGGTTCGCATCCCTTTTCTACTTGAGTTAGGGGAGGTAGCCACAGTACTTGCTATAGTGGCAGGTGGTGATGGTGTTCGATTGAGTGGAATTAGGTTACGTAACTCGGGTAGAGATGGGAATTTGTTGGTTGGGTGTCCATCTTTATCACATAGTGTGCAAGGAGGTTGGATGCATGGGGGAAGTGGAGCTATGAGCTCCTTCTTCTTTCACCTAACCCCAGTTGTGGTAGGGAGGTTAGTGAGTGAGGGTGTAAAGGGTATGGTGGGTGTGAGTATGGGAATCGTCATTGGGATTCCTTTCATTTGGGGGGGAAGGGGTGGTTGAGGAACCATCTCTAGTGGATGTAAATATCACACTGGAATTGACAACACCATATTAGGGAGGGTAATCATTGCGGCTACTTGGAAAGCTTGTATACCTGGTGGAGGGTAGAAGAAGGGGTTTTGAGTAATGGCTTGGGGAACTGTCTCCCAAACTGGGATATGGCCTTGGGGAGAGGTGAAATCATGAAATGGTGGAGTCAACGAGTTCACAGGAGGCTTATGAGGGGGGAGATCTGTGACTAGTGGGATGCCAGATATGATAGAAGCCTCCCTAGGAGGAAGGGTATCCTCTATGTCAATTCCATTGGATGATATGATGCATACTTGATTGGAAGGATGAAGAAGTGGTGGTGCACCATGGTAAGTTCCTAACAATGATGGGTCCTTGAAAATTTTGGGACCCATTTCGATGAGAGGGTATGCGTCATGACTCGTGTGGATGAGAGGGAGAATGTTATCGATGTTGGCAGAAGGATTAGGCTCGTAATGTGAAACTTGGTCAATGGTAATGATATTCCCATTATGGGGGAACATCATTGTTCAAAAGATAGAAGAGGCAACTGCCTTCATAACCTATATGTCGCTACGACCGAACAAGATATTATAATTGAGTGGGGCATCAATAACTTCAATGTCGATGAGAATGGTATTTCCCCCGAGTTCTACAGGGACATTTTGGAAGAGTCCTTCGAGAGAAGATGGTCATCTGTCATAAGCTCTTAAGTTAATGACAGATGGTATGAGTTCGGGGGAACCAAGTTTCTTCCATACAGACTTGGACATAATGCATGTGGATGCACCTTCATCGATGATGCACCGATGAACTGTAATGTTTTAAATTTTTACTAGGATTTGAAAAGCAATTAGAGCGGGAAGGCGAGGTTATCCGTTGTCAAGATCAAATGTGATGAGTTGAGTATCCACGGGGTCGAATTCCCCCAAGGAGGAAAGTAATGATTTCCACTAAGTGGGACAAGTTTGAAGGACTTCTAAGACTGACATGGAAACTGAGGATTGTGCTAAGTCATCGACCAAACTGTAATTATGAGCCACCCTAGCCTGGGGGTTGTGGACATTCCTATGCAATGGGATGCGAGGGATGTGAAGAGGTGTTTTGGTGTTAGGGAAAGGAATCACCAATGGGGGTCTCGTTGGTGCTAGGATTATTTCTGGGGGAATGGGAGGAGACTCAGCGGGTGCATGGTATTGATGACTACATGTTTGTAGAAGGATTTCTTCCTCACTGGTGAGGAGGATAGTACAATCTACAGGATTGTTTGGATTGAGGTACTGTCCCAACTATGGTGGGGTAGGTTACATGTCTTGTTGGGTTTTCATCACACGCTGGTGCAGAATGGGATTTTGTAGCACGATTGGGGGTGGTTGTTGCATGTATTGTTGTGGGACTTGTTGAGGGGCAGGTGGTGTTGGAGAGTGTGGTACACTTCCTGATTATTTCATCCATTTAAAATCAATGATTTGGGGAAAATTGTGAGTATAATGACCGAACTCACCGCAAAGGGCATAAGGGAATGTGGTTCTAATAGTATTGTTATTTCTCCCTTGATGCATGTTTTTATTGCCCCCCTGGGGGTTATTATTCCCTTGATTCTGGTTGCTCTGGTTGCCCCTGGTAGGTTGGTTTTGTTGGGGGTGATTCCCGCCTTGACTTGGGTTTCTATTGTTCCTTTTTTTTACTTTCTTTTTGGCATTAGTCGACTGATGGGTCAGATTTTCCATATTCATCTGTTCAAAATTTTGATATTGTTGAAGGGGAGAGGGTTGAACAAAATTCACCCTGGCATGAGGATGTGGGGGAGCCATGGGCTATGGAGGACCAGGGAATGGAAAGTACAGATTCTGTGGGGGTAATGATCCATAAGGTACGTAGGAAGGCATGGTGCTTTCTCTAGTACTTAGACTATAAGATGAGGTAGAAGGAGTACCAGAACTTGTTTGGATAGGTGGGTGTATTGTAGGTGTCGATGGTAGCCCACTGATAGGTGGAGGAAGAGAAACATGGTATGGTTGTTGATAAGGGGGTGGAGAATAATAAAAGGTTCCCCCATATGCCGATGGATATTGAGGTGTGCCATACATTGGTGGTTGTTGGGGTTGTGTACTGTGGTGTGTGGTATTACCAATCAATCTGTCTGCTGAGAGAGACATCTCGGGTTTGTCTTGGTCGAATGGCATGGGTTTTGGGAGATCAGGAAGTATTGTGTACAAGTACCCTGATTGTGAATAGATGAGGTCATATTGTTTATCCTTACTGATGGATTCTTCTTCTGATTGAGGGAAGGTGGAAGCTACATCTTTACTGAGGAGAGAAACAAGTGATGTAAGAAATCAGTCAAGACACTATTGTTTGGTGGTTTCGGCTTTGCACAAACTACGTCATCTACACCACTCTTGAATGTGATCAGTGATATGTGTGGCTGAGGTTTGTTTGAAATTAGAGATCAGTTCAAGACCATTGTCATGGGGGATTGGTAATTGGAAGAAGGTAAAAAATGCTTTGGCCAAAGACTCGAAAGTCGCATGGGACACCAATTTTTCGTCTACATACCATTTGGTTGATGGGTGAGTGAGTGTGTGTTGAAATAATTGTAGTCTGATGGAATCATCCATAATTTTGTTGGAAGAGCACCATAGGTGGAAAGTCATGGCATGGTTGGCAGGGTCATCCCCTGCCTTTCCTTCAAACTTGGGGATGTCTGAAGGTAGTTTGGTAGGCATTGTAGTCCATGTGGGGTCATGTAATATAGGATCATTTGTGAGTTTGCTTAAATCTGATATGTTAAGAGAGGCCAAATATAGCATCTGGAGTGGTGGCGGAGGATTAGTTCCAGCCATGGTGTGAGTGTTCTATGAACCTGACCCTTGAGGGGGGCTAGGTGGGTTGGTACTCCCCCCTTGAGAGGAATTTCCCCCCTCACTTCCGTGTAAAGGAGATTGAGTTGACAGTGGACCTTGGGAAGTGGACCCAAGTAAGGTGGAACCAAGAAAAACTAATCCTAAGACAATGACACTCACAGGAATGTGAGAAGGTAGGGCCAATAAGTTGGAAAGACTAGTAAATCCCCCTAAAATAGGAGGGAGGTTTAGCAAGCATCTGGAATGACGGGGGTTCTGTGGGTCCCCTATGATGTCTGACTAGATGAGTGGATGTGTACAAATTGTGGTGAGAGTAATAAATAAACAAGATCCTTTTGTTGCAATTTTTGAACTTTACATGATATATATCTAAATAAAAATGTAATCAGAAGTGCATAATACATACAATATTTTGAAAAAGAAGCATATATGTGGATAAGTGGGTTTTTTCCACATGGGGGATCAAAGAAAACAAATGTTCATTTCCTAAAAGACGTAATGTCCTTCCTCTCAAATAGCACTAGACCTTCCAATAGTACTCGACAGTGGGGTCTGAAGTCATGGGAAGAGAAACTAGTGAAGGATGAAGTAATCAATTATAATGAGGGGTAAGGGGGGCATATCTCGAAAGAGATGGTGATATTTCCCAATAGCCACACAAAATCTGATCAAGGTGCAATTGTAGCCCACAATTGTCCCCTGGGTAGATGTCCTAAAATTTGGTCACTAGGTACCTCGGTCAAAGTGCGACATTTAGATTTTTGGCCTAAGAAATGGGTCACGGGCTGGATCCCATCCAAGAGGTGGGTGCCTCAAGGGGGGACGCATAGAACAACCAGACCTCGACCTTCAACCCTTCACGAGAATCTCACTGCATTATGGTGTTAGGAATACTTGACTTGGAGGATTTTTAGTTCCCTATTTGACAACTTCTATGGTTTTGACAATGTGAGAACCAAATAACGGGGAGTTATTTGGATGCCTATCCCCGAAATCCTACCTAGACTAAAAAATTTATTTTGGAACCTCCTATGGAGGAAAACTTAGTGAGTTTTTAGAAAAAATTTAGATGTGGTTGTTTGAGAGATTGGGGGTGTGAGCTGATCTCGTTGAAATTAAATGGGATTGGATAGTTTCGTCAAAAAAAGGGTGGGGTGTTTCAGAATCCCTTTGGAGGAAACTTACTTTGACCTCCATGTTTCGAGAGGAAAACTATGTGAGTGATAAGTGACTATTGTGTGTGAATGAGTGAAAGTGTGCCAGTGTTTTAATGAATTAGATGTCACCTTACTGCATGTGGACTTCGCTTGGTCCTTACAAGTGTTGATTACCTAATTAACTAAATTCCTTTGGTACAACCTTGTGCAATTCAAAAGTCGCTAGGAAGCTAGCATGTGGACAAGTGGGTCCTTTACTATTCCTTTAACTCCCTATTGTGATTTAATCTAAGAAAGCTTTGAAACTATCCTAGATTGTGATCATGTGGGCATGTATAGGTCCATTACAAAACCTTTTAAACTTCCCTAGTGATTTAATCTAAGAAAGTAAATTTCAACACTATCCTATCTTTGTAGCATGTGGGCATGTATGGGCCCATTACAATCTTAAGATGTGTTTGAAAAATAAACTAAGAGGATTCTCGAGGGGGTTGTTTTCCTCTCCTAAAGGTTTTAGTCTTTTTAAGGGAGATGAAATTGTCCTACAATCCTTTTTTGATTCTCAAGGTTGCTTGGAAGAGAGAGAGAAGAGCATACTAAGCGATTGTTATCCAACTTCTGGTCCCAATGCAAGTTTTATGTGATTACAAATGATTCCAACTTATACTTTTAGTCAAAGAAAGCCATCCATGTGGAAAAATGAAATCAAAAGAGGAAATAATGATTTTAAACCCCCTAAGTGTCTATGTGTTTTGACTAATCCCTTTATATGAAGAGGGGACTAAGTGTGGTGCAGATTACAATATGCATAAAATCACTTTTAAGAAGGCTAGGGGCCTTCCCCAAATAAAAAACAAGCTTACAATGTGTATTTTTCTGC
>ML778038.1:246740-265455 GCA_009831015.1 Picea engelmannii
GGTTGCCCCCTCGAAGAGGCCTGTGAACATTGCTATCTGATTCAAAGTGCTATTTCTGTTGCTATTTCGTATATCGTTTCTGTGTATTGTGAAGATTATGCTGGATATTTTACTGTTATTCTATCATTTCTAGCATTTCATTTTTGTTCTGCATATTTTATATATCTGGTATCTTGCACAACCACAAAAACAAAGTCATTTCCCCACTTGGTAGATGGGAGGCCGAAGATGTAGTCCATTGAGATGGATTCCCATGGTTTGTCAGGAGTGGGTAGAGGGGTGTATAGGCCCTGTTTCTTAGTGGTCGGTTTGGTAATAGCGCAGGCAGTGCAGGACCTGATATACTTGTTGACCTCCTATCAAAATTTAAGCTAGTAGAAATTTTTATGTATCATCGCCACTATCTTTTCAACGCCGAACTGTCCTGCCACCCAACTGTAGTGGGATTTCAAGATCATCTTCGCTCGCTCACCTGATGGAACAAAGATATGGCCCAGACGACACAACAACCCATCCTGAAGATGGAAATTATCGACAACTGCGTTTGCACCCATTATTTGGTAGGTGGTGGAAAATTCAAAGTCTATCTCATATATTTGGGGCCATCCAAATGTATCATGGCCGCAAGAGTCTAGCACCGTGGTGAGTGTCATGACTGGTGGTCTGCTGAGGCAATCAATGATGCAATTGGTGCTTCCTGTTTTATACTTGATATTGAGGTGGAATTTCTGCAAGTATGTGGACCACTTTTGATGGCGGTCATTCTGTAATTTTCCCTGTGTTTGCATGGACTACAGTGGCTTATGATCAGTGTGGATGACTGTCACCTTCCCAAGAATGTAATGTCTCCACTGGTGGCATGCTTTCACAATGGAGTACATTTCTTTGTCATAAGTATGGTATTTACAGAAAGTATCTAACAGTTTCTCACTATGATAGGACATGGGGTGGCCATGCTGAGTGAGAACGATGCCCACAGCATAGTCTGAAGCATCTGTCTCTATCTCAAAAGGATGTTGCAGGTCTGGTAGTGGAAGTACTGGGGTTGAGCACAAGCGCTGCTTCAAATCATTGAATTCTTGTTGTTGGAACCGGCCCCGCACAAATTGTTCCTTACCACCATCCCTGTTTATTTGGCTAAGGGCCCATGCTATATGGGAGAAACCTACATGAACCTGAGGTAGAAATTGACAAGGCCCAAAAATCTCTGAAGCTCAGTGAGTGTTGTTGGTGTTGGTTTGTCACGGATGAATTGGATCTTGTTTGGATCCACATGTGCACCATTCTAATCAATGATGTAGCCTAGGTAATGGACCTTGTCCATGCCGAAGGAGCATTTTTCCAAGTTGGCATATAACTTGTGCTGTCACAGGGTGTGTAGAACCTACTAAATATGTTGCAAGTGTTCGACCCAAGTCTTGCTGTAAATTAGAATGTCATCCAGATACACCACTACAAAATTATTGGTGAATGGTCACAGGATATCGTCCATCATCCTCATGAAAGTGGTTGGAGCATTTTTCAAACCAAAGGGCATGACCAACCATTCAAAAAGGCCTTCATTTGAATTGAAGGTGGTCTTCCATATATCTCTCTATTCTATCAGGACCTGGTGGTAGCCAGACTTCAGATCAATCTTACTTAAGTATTTGTTCCCTATGAGTTGATCAAGGAGGTCATCGATTCGTGGAATCAGGTACTGGTTTCTGACTGTGATTTTATTCAGAGCCCGATAATCAATACAGAGTCAACAAGTCCCATCTTTCTTTTGTACTAGTACGATTGGCCTCTCGCAAGGTGATGAGATGGGGTAGATGTGCCCCTTGTGGAGAATTTCTTGGATCTGTTGCTTGATCTCCTCATTCTCTAACAAAGAGTGATGATAAACTGGCCCATTGGGTAGCGGTGTGCCAAGGGTCAGATTGATGGGGTGCTTGAACTACCAGTGCAGAGGTACCCCTGTAGTTGATGAGAAGATATCTGAGTATTCTTCCATGAACTTATCTACTTGCTTCTTATGTGTGGAGAGGTTGGCCACAGAGACCCTAGATGTGGCTATGATCTTTCTCTTATTCTGAGAGTGAATCATGAAGAAGACAAACTTCCCCGTATCAGAGATGACCTTCCTTCATTGCTTAGCAGAGATCAAGGAAATAGAACTAGGTGGGACTGCCTCGGGTATCCTGTAATATTTCCTATTCAAAGTAATAATAACACTACGATGCCTAGACTCATATACAACATGACGTTTCCATAAATAAGGTTGGCCCAAAAGAGAATCACAAACTTCAAGAGGAGAAACATAACACAATACCTCATATTTGAAGGGCTTAATGTTGTATGACAGTCGACACTATTGGCTGACACGAAGATCGCTTCTTTGGCGAAGCCATCCAATGGTGTACGATTGTGGGTGCGGCGTTGTTGGTAGGGCCAGCCGCTTGCAAACATCTGCTGAGATGAGGTTCTTTTGGCTACTGCTATCAACGATGAAGTGCAGTGGGGTTCCTTTTTCCCATATTTGTGAATGGAAGAGGCGCTCTCCTTCTTCTGGCTCGTCTGGTTTATGAGGCTGGAGCTTGGTGGTAGCAATGGTGGCACTGGGTTCCATGTCTATGATCTATGTTCCCCTTTCTAGTTCTATCTCAGAGTCATAATCTACATCTGATTCAGAGGCTTTCACTTCGGACACCAGCGACTGCTTTGAGCGGCAGTCAGCAGTGTTATGCCAAGGGCTCTTATGGAAGTCACACCACTTCCCAATATCTTTCTTTGTCTTTCCGGTGTCCTTCTTTGTTTGCAGCTTGGACTGGTTGTCCTAATACTTTCCATATTTTCTCTGTACTTTGTTCATTGGGTTGGGGCTACCCTTTCCTGGCTTTTGTTGTGAGGGGTTTCCAGGCCCAAATTGTCACGTCTTTTGTTTGAGCTTCTGCTCGATTTTGACGACATATCCTTAGGCCACGCCCAAGGATGAGATGTCCAAAAATCACATTTCAGTCTGGATGTATCTATGCAGAGCACCACAATACTTGAGCACCAAATGTCACTCTAAATCTTTGATACCCAACTTGGTAAGCAAGGAATGGAAGATATTTGTGAAATCTGGCACTGCATGGTCTCTTTCCTACCATAGTGTGGTCTGTTTGGTATACAGGTCGTCATAACTTCCAATAGGGTAGTATTGTTCCTTAATAGCATCCCTGAAGGATTCCCAGGTGGCCATGAATAAAAATAATGAGGTTTCCTCTGTTTCCTTTTGCTCACAGAAATTTTCCCAAAAATCTTTGACATGGGGAACGGATTTGAGGAGCGCAAAAGTAATATTTTCTTTATTCAAAAAGTTATGGATAGAAAAATACCCTTCTAGTAGATTCAACCACTTGTCTATAACATCTGCATCTATCTGACCTTCAAATATAGGAATATTGAAGTTTATTTGTACCTTGAATGGGGCGACACCTCCATTCAAAGAAGATGCGTCGCTTGTTGGTAGTCGTCGAAGGATTTGTGTGAAACTATCCATCATCTCTTTCCTCTGTTGCATGAGGGATTTCTCAATCAACAATTTGAAAGGATCTCCTATATTGTCATATTTATTTTATCCTTCCATGAGAGGTCGCTTGGGCATGCGAGATCTTCTTTCCTCAAGAGAAACAAGCTCCAGACCCAACTCTTTGTACTCTGACCTCATTGTGGACATGCATTAAGACGACAAGGAGAAGACCAATTTCATACCACTGATACATATTTTATGAACAAAAAAAAATGAATATAGATTATTAACAGGTGCTTAACACAAAATAAAAGAGATACAGTAAAACTAGTTTTCTATTCAATAATGAAATAAGCTAAAACTGTAAAATGCAATGGAAACAAGCTTGCTGGAATGGTGGCGGCTTATCTCTGAGAAGAGATGTGATGGCAGCATGCATTCACAAGAGGAAAGTTACAATGAGGCTCTGAAGGCATTTTTACAATAATAAAGAATGCCAAAAACCCTAGACATCCAAAAACCTAACCCTAGGAGATGAAGCACCAAAAGTCATGTGGACCACGTTTGGGTAAGTTAGTACATCAACTTCTCGGGGTCGTAACTTTTGCTTACGATCTCTGTTTTAGGCTTGTCATAGCCCATTGGAAAGGTATCATCGAGGAGATTAATTTTGAGGGATAAATAATGAATTTGGATATCATTGAGGAGCTCGATCCCAAAAAACCTTTATTTAGGCCCTCAAAATGGCCCCAAAAGTTAAAACTACTAAAAATAGTAAATTGTAAAAATTGTCAAAAAACTATTTTGAGCCAGTCGGAAAAGGTGGGTGGCCATCGATATCCATATGGATCAATCCTCCCTCCTTAGTAAGAAATGGTCTCCATTGCATTGAGGTACCCCATCAGATGAGGAAATTTCTGCTGAACTTGGCCCTGACTGAGCCAGTTGCCTTGGTGTAGGAGTTGCCCTGCTTTGATGACTTGATAAAGATGGATCCTTTGTTGTCGAGTGCCTTGATCTGTTTGTCCATAATCTGATCATTGGATTCCTATTGTATGCAGTTGGGGTTGAGTTGTGTTGTTTTCAGTTGTACTACTACTTCTGAGATGTCCAATAATGGTGGGAAATAAGGGTGAAGGAGATCCATGTTGAACATTGGGTGCAGGCCAAGGAAAGGAGGAATGTTGAGCTCAACATAATTATCCCCCATAACCTTGGTGATAGTTTATGACCCATAACAGAGTGGGAGAAGCTTCCGATGGGGTCTTGTAAAGAGTTCTTTCTGTAAGTGCAACCAAACTTTGTCGCCCACCTGAAACTTATGTGGCACTCGATGTTGATCATGGCGTTGTTTGTACTTGTCATTGGACTTCTATAGGATATTATGAACTTGTTGGTGGATATCCTAGATCCACTCAATGAACCAGGTGTCTTTGTCAGCTTTAGTCAGAGCAGGATATGAGTCAGTCGAGGTGACCGCAAGGGGAAGTGCAACATATATGGAACCCAATGGTTGGAATCCAAACCCCACTTGAAAGGGGTTGTGGCCAGATTGGCTATGCAGGGCTCAGTTGTAGCTATGTTGGACATAGGGAAGGCTCTCATCCCATGTGCAAGGGTGCTTAGAATTATACATGTGAAAGATATGCATAATCATTTGATTTACAACCTTTGTTTGGCCATCTTTCTGGGGGTGGAAGGTCATGGATTTGGTGAACTTGGTGTCCAGCATTGACCAGAGGATCAACTAGAATGTATTGAGAAATCGAATATCCCGATCTGAGACAATGGTTTGTGGGATTCCAAAATGTACCTAGACTCGTTCAAAGAAGAGCTTGGCAGTGGCCTCTTCTATGATGCTCTTCTTGCCAACAACCAGAATCGCCATCTTAGAGAAGCAATCGACAACCACAAAAACACAGTCATTTCCCCGCTTGGTGGATGGGAGGCCCGACATGTAGTCCATTAAGATGGATTCCCATGGCCTGTCAGGAGTGGGAAGAGGGGTGTACATGCCCTGTTTCTTAGTGGTTGGTTTGGTAATAGCATAAGCAGTGAAAGACATGATATACTTGTTTACCCTCTGTCAAAGTTTTGTCCAGTATAAATGTTTTTGTAGCATCACCACTGTCTTTTCGACACTGAAGTGTCCTGCCACCCAACTGTAGTGGGCTTCCTAGATAATCTTCACTCGCTCACTTGATGGAACATAGATATGGCCTAGATGACACAACAACCGATCCTAAAGATGGAATATATCAACAACTGCATTTTCACCCAACATTTGGTAGGTGGTGGCGAAGTCAGTGTCTATTTCATAGAGTCGGGGCGATCCAGATGTATCATGGCCGCAAGATTCTAGCACTGTGGTGAGTGTCGTGACTAGGAGTCTGCAAAGGCAATGAGTGATGCAATTAATGCTTCCTGTTTTATACTTGATGTTGAGGTGGAATTTCTCCAAGTATGTGGACCACTTTTGATGGCACTCATTCTACAATTTTCCCTGTGTCTACATGAACTACAATGTCTTATGATTAGTGTGGATTACTGTCTCCACTAGAGGAATGCTTGCACAATGGAGTATATTTATTTATCATAAGTAGGGTACTTACAGACAGTATCTGACAGTGTCTCACTATGATAGGCCATGGGGTGGTCGTGCTGAGTGAGAACGATGCCCACAACATAGTCTGAAGCATCTATCTCGATCTCAAATGGATGTTCCAGGTCTGGTAGTGAAAGTATTGGGGTTGAGCACAAGCGCTGCTTCAAATCATCGAACTCTTGTTGTTGGGACCGGCCCCACACAAATTTTTTCTTACCACCACCAATGTTTATTTGGCTGAGGGCCCATGCAATATGGGATAAACCCAACACGAACCTGTGGTAGAAATTGACAAGGCCCAAGAAGCTCCAAAGCTTATTGAGTGTTGTTGGGGCTAGCCAGTCACAGATGACCTGGATCTTAGTTGGATCCACATGTATGCCATGATAATCAATAATGTAGCCCAGGTAATGGACCCTGTCCATGCCGAAGGAGAATTTTTCCAAGTTGGCATATAGCTTGTGCTATCGCAGGGTGTGCAGAACCTACTGAATATGCTGCAAGTGTTCAACCCAAGTCTTTTTGTAAATTACAATGTCATCCAGACACACCACTACAAAAGTATTGGTGACTGGTTGCAGGATATCATCCATCATCCTCATGAAATTGGCTGGAGGATTTTTCAAACCAAAGGGCATGACAAACCATTCAAAAAGGCCTTCCTTTGACTTGAAGGTGATCTTCCATACATCTTTCTGTTCTATCGGGACTTGGTGGTAGCCAGAATTCAAATCAATCTTACTGAAGTATTTGGCCCTGTGAGTTGATCAAGGAGGTCATCGATTCAGGGAATGGGTATCGATTTCTGATTGTGATTTTATTCAGAGCCCAGTAATCAATACAGAGTCGCCAGGTCTCATCTTTCTTCTGTACCAACATGATTGGGCTCCCGCAAGGTGATGAGCTGGGGTGGATGTGCCCATTGTGGAGTAGTTATTGGATCTGCCGCTTGATCTCCTCATTCTCTAACAAAGAGTGATGATAGACTAGCCCATTGGGTAGCGGTGCAGTGGGGGTCAGATCGATGGGGTGATTGACCTGGCATTGCAGAGGTACCTCTATAGGTGAGGAGAAGATATCTAAGTATTCTTCCATGACCTTATCTACTTGCTTCTATTGTGTGGAGAGGTCGGCTACAGAGACCCTAGATATGGTTGTGATCTTTCGCTTATTCTAAGAGAGAATCACATAGAATACAAACTTCTCCATCTGAGAGATGACCTTCCTGCATTGCTTATTGGAGATCAAGGAAATAGAACTAGGTGGGATTGCCTCGGGTATTATGTACAATTTCCCATTCAAAGCAATAATAACACTACGAGGCCTAGACTCATATACAACATGACATTTCCATAAATAAGGTTGGCCCAAAAGAACATCACAAACTTCGAGAGGAGAAACATTACACAATACCTCATCTTTGAAGGGCTTGGTGTCATATGACAGTCAGCACTGTTTGCTGACGAGGAGATCGATTCCTTGGTAGAGCCATCCAATGGTGTATGATTGTGGGTGTGACATTTTTGGCAGGGCTAGGCGCTTGATGACCTCTACTGAGATGAGGTTCTTCTGGCTACCATTATCAATGATGAAGTGCATCGGGGTGCCTTTTACCCACATCAGTGAATGGAAGAGGTGCTCTCCTTCTTCTGGCTTGTCTGGTTCACCAGGCTGGAGCTTGGTGGTAGAAACAATGGCACTGGGTTCCAATTCAATGATTAGTCTTCCCCTTTCTGGTTCTGGCTTGACTCAGAGTCATATTCTACATCTGATTCAGAGGCTTTCACTTTGGCCACCAACGACTGCTTTGAGCGGCAGTCAACACTGTTATGCAAAGGGATCTTATGGAAGTCACACCACTTCTCGGTATCTTTCTTTGTATTTCCGGTGTCCTTCTTTGTTTACGGCTTGGACTGGTTTTCCTAATATTGTCCATCTTTGATCTGTCCTTTATTCGGTGGGTTGGGGCGGCCCTTTCCTGGATTTTGTTGTAGCGGTTCCCAGGCCCAAATTGTCGCATCTTTTGTTTGAGCTTCTGCTTGATTTTGATGGCATATTGGTAGGCCACGCCCAAGGATGATATGTCAAAAAATTCCATTTCAGTTTGGACGTATCTATGCAGAGCACCACGATACTTGAGCAATAGATGTCACTCTGAATATTTGATACCCAACTTGGTGCGCAAGGTATGGAAGATATTTGTGAAATCTGGCATTGCTTGGTCTCTTTCTTTCCACAGTGTGGTCCATTTGGTATACAGGTCGTCATAACTTTCGAAAAGGTAGTATTTTTCCTTAATAGCATCCCTGAAGGATTCCTAGGAGGCCTTGACTTAAAATAATGAGGTTTCCTCTATTTTCTTTTGCTCACAGAAATTTTCCCACCAATCTTTGACACGGGGAACGGATTTGAGGAGTGTAAAAGTAATCTTTTCTTTATTCGAAAAGTTATGGACAGAATAATACCCTTCTATTAGATTCAACCACTTGTCTACAGTATCTATCTCTATATGACCTTCAAATATAGGAATATCAAAGTTTGTTTGTACCTTGAAGGGGGCGATGCCTCCGTTCGAAGAAGATGCGTCGCCTGTTGGTAGCCGTTGAAGGATTTGCACAAAACTATCCATCATCTCGTTATTTTGTTGCATGAGGGATTCCTCAATAAACAGTTTGAAAGGATCTCCTGTCCCATCATGTTTATTTTCTCCTACCATGGGAGGTCGCTTGGGCATGCGAGAGCTTCTTTCCTCAATAGAAACAAGCTCGAGACCCAATTCTTTGTACTCTGACCTCGTTGGGGACATGCATTAAGACGACAAGGAGTAGACCGCTCTGATACCACTGATCCATATTTTATGAGTAGAATGAAATCAATACATATTATTAATAGGTGCTTAACACAAAATAATAGAGATACAGTAAAATTGGTATTCTATTCAATAATGAAATAAGATGAAAGTGTAAAATGCAGCGGAAACAAGCTTGTTGGAATGGTGGCGGCTTATCTCTGAGAAGAGATGTGATGACAGTGCACATTCTTAAGAAGAAGGTTACAATGAGGATCTGAAGGCCTTTTTACAATAAGAAAGAATGCCAAAAACCCTAGACATCCAAAAAACCAACCCTAGGAGATGAAGCACCAAAAGTCATGTGGGCCCCGTTTGAGTAAGTTTGTACATCAACTTCCTAGGGTCATAACGTTTGCATATGATCTCCGTTTTAGGCGTGTGATAGCCCGTTGGAAAGGTATAGTTGAGGAGATTCATTTTGGGGCTCAGTGTTTGCACCCAATTCGTCACTAGGTGAGAAAATAAAAGGTGCTTACATGCCCAGTTGGTCTCTGCTAGGCATGACAGCTATAAAAGGAAAGGTTAGAAAGAGAAACAACAGAACTATGAACAAGAAATAGATTAAAACAAACTAAAACTATGAGCATATGAAGAAAATGAAAAATAAATACAAATGGAACAATATCACCAATGTATAAGCTGATCTATTGATGAAATCCAAAGGCACAATGAAGAAAGGGGACTTGGGTCCCTTCTTTCTCCAATGGAAGGCTCTTGAGGCCCTCACTAGCTTGCTTTTCTTACAATGAAAAGATGAAAATGTGGGTGAAATAACTCCAAGATTATCCACTCAAGAGAGGGGTGGATAGCTCTTGTGAAATGATGCCTATGTGTTCTTGTCAACGAATGAGTCTTTAACAATCTTGGCAGCATAACAATGCATAGAATTCCTTGAGAAAGTGATGGTTATTCATGGCTTTTTATAGCCTAGTATTGGGTGTTTATGTAACCTCTTTGGAGTGTGAAAAGGGGCTCTTTAGGGCTCAATTAGGTCTTTGACCAGCCCACCATGCAGATTGAGCTCGGATTTGGTGTCAAATCGACTTGGGAGCTGATCCATTAGTGGTTAGGAGGCCGACCAATTTAAATAAATGCGTTGTTTAGCAGGTGCGCGGGTTTTTTGCCCAACAAGCAGCGACGATGATGCAGGCAGTGATGGCCCTGCCAATTTCAGAGGTCTTCGGAAAATGATAATAATAACTGCAATAGTCGCAAAGTAAGACCCACCGTAACATGAGAAAGTGTTGGTGTCGAATGTTATGGGGGTCAACGACATCAGGGAGCAATGGTGTTTCCCCCTATGCCGTCTGAGATCTCTCATTGAATGGAAAATGAGAATCAAGATACTGTCGCCCTTCTAGAAAATTATGCTGATGTGGGATGCGACTCCCAGAAGCAAAGGGCTTCACAAAATCTACTATGGTGAGGAAGTGGCAGAGGTACATGGACGAAGTCAAGAAGTGGGAAGACTCAAGACTGCCCTTGGTTGGAGAATGTATGAGACAAACAATGGCCGCAACCGTGTGACAAGGTCGAGTGTCAAAGGGATGACAAGACCAAGGATAAGTTGTGCCAGAGGTGGGACAAGGTGAACAAATTCAGAGGGTATAGGTAAGTGATCCGGGTAGTACTCTGAAGATATAGATGATGCCGGTGAGGGTAAATGAGAAGTAATGCTCCAACCAAGGGGACATGGGTTGCGTGTGGCCAAAAGGAAAGCAGGTCACCAACGGTGATGACAAAAGTAAATAACTGGAAATAAAGGCGTTTGTACAATAAATAATGAATAATTGTGGGAAAATGTACAAATATAGAAACGGGTGCCCCAATGTGAGATGAGTGCCCTAGGGAGGGTAGAAATGTCTTGGAAAACTGATGAAGGGTGGGGGCCCCATTGGTGATTTTCTGTATGAGGTAGGTGAAATGAAGATGGGTTCGCAGATGGGCAAACTGATGGTGGATGAAATGGTGGGTTCATGATCCTGCGGAGGTGCAGGTAAAAAAGAACATCACCATAAAGTGATGATCTGGGAGTCCATATGGGAAGCTAGAAAAATGAGGAGAAGAAGTATGTGGTTGATCTGCAACATGATGAAAGACTACCGGGAATCCCATCCCTAAAGGGTAATGAAGAACAGCATGAGTGTCAAAAGTGCCAAAAGGTGCTATGAATGGGACAACTCATGTGGGGGAGAATGCTACCGGGTGACAGTATTGAAGATGCAACTGGAGGTGTGAGTACTGCAGAGCCAGGAATGGGTATCCTAAAGGCCAATATCAGAGGGTGTGACTAGAAATGTAAATGCAATACAACGGGAGAGACTACATGCCAGTGCTGAGTATATACCTGAAGGAATGATGTGAAGAGGTGATGATCAAGTACCTACACAAAGAACAACCAAATACCCAAAGTGAACAATATCTGAAAAGAATAAAAAGCATGAACATGTATTGGATAAATGTGACAATGCGCGTGCGTACCTGGACATGATATGAAAAAAAGGTGCCCCGGGGGCGCAGGATGAAAAATGGCCCAGAGACGGCTGTGATGTAGGTGGCGGGACGCTGATCCCGTGGCTGAAGACGGTTCAAAAAATGGACGCCGTGGGCTTCCGGAATGGTGAGTGGAAGTTTGGGAAAAAGGCCTATATATAGCTGTAGGGCCCACATTGCCACCTCATTTGTACCTACTGCTACAGTGAGTTTTTGAGCAGATTCAGAGGAGATTGAGTGATTCAGGAAGCACGAGGTACCCGATCGACGACGTGCAAGTTTCAGGTTAGTGGTCTGATCGTCCTGCATAGAAATAGGTTTCTATTTTTTGGGCAGGGTAGGTACGGGGGGCCGTACAAGAGGTTTAAGGGGAATTTTCCTAGGGGGTGGGCCCGCGTGCATGGGCGATTCAGTGGAAGGCACGCATATATGCACGCCTGTCCACTGAACAAGTGCGCAGTGGTGCGCGTGAGGTGGAATTAAAGGCGCGCCCTAGGGGTGCGCCTATGAGGTGGACAGGTGCGCACTAATGCGTGCCTGTGGGGTGCACAGGCACGCTCTCGAGCACGCCTGTGGGTTTTGACAGGCGCACTCTAGAGCACACCTGTATTGTGAACAGGCACACTCACGAGCGTGCCTGTGGGAAAAATAGGTGCACATACATGTGCGCCTGTATTGTGAACAGGTGCGCATGTGTGCGCGCCTATGGGTGGTAAAACCGTGCCTTTTAGGGAAGTTGGAAGGGTGAAGAAGGGAGTCTTTTTGATGCATTTGGTGTTTTCATAAGCTAATATAGGACTCTGGGTTGTGTGCAGGTGGCTAGTAGGGACCATGGATGTGCGATGGCACGAGAAAGACTGGTCGTAGCTGCGAGATGCTCTGGCCAATGCGAGGCCTGCAGTTTGAGCGTCTTTAGCAGCCAGTGGGGTGCTAAAGTTTTTTGAGTGCCCGCTGATACGGGCACAGGAGTACCTACTTCAGTTTTTTCTCTAGATGTAGAGCC
Organism: Picea engelmannii; assembly: GCA_009831015.1. Lineage (NCBI taxonomy): Eukaryota > Viridiplantae > Streptophyta > Pinopsida > Pinales > Pinaceae > Picea > Picea engelmannii. Next base: position 259,189 of record ML778038.1, read on the forward strand.
CTGATCAACACTGCTTCCTCGTGCGAGGAGAGCAGATCCCCTTCACTGCGGTGGAGAATATATACTTTTTGACGGGGCTCCCCTTCCAGGGAACACCGTTGCTGGCAGAGTCTGTGCTGCTGAGGGATACTCACCTGTGGGATGTCGTCGAGCGATATTGTTCAGGTGAGAACTACATGGCTGGGAGTGTAGTGAGTATCAGTGGGTTGGATGCCCTGTTGCATCGTTGCATAGCAGGGATGATTGTGCGGGTGTATGGGTCACGAGCGACCCACCGGATCAGTGGTGGCGAGCTGCTGGTGATGGAGAGGGTGGTGGTGGGCCATGAGCGGTTCACCTAGGGTTTGACCCTTCACACGTAGATGATCATGCAGCTGGACCGATGTCGGTCGACAGGTACCGGGGAGTTTGCATTTGGCTCCATCCTGGTAGCTTATTTCTTGGAGAGGGTGCCTATGCTACGCCCGAGGGTTATTCTATAGGCTCCTGGGGTGCGAGAACCCCGACTGAGGTGGTGGTCTTAGATTTTGGTTCGCCATGGTGGTGGCGAAGGCGGACATTATTTTACTGCGCAGGCGGCGCAGATATGGTGGCAGATGCCGCAGGTTATGCTGCAGTACCCCTATGCTGGGGTTGACTTCCGGGGGGACCTGGACATGGTATTTCCTCCTGGGGAGGTTTTTGATGACCGAGGCTTGTTGTGTATTTGTATATGTTTTGATTTACGGTGTGATTTTGATATACTAGTTCCTATGTATGATGTATAGATACTGATATGATTTGTTGTTTGTTGCTTTGTGTATGTGCAGATTTGGCACCTCGCGGGTACAAGGTGGAGTTGTACAGAGTGCCGACTCAAAGAGAGACAGAGAGACGTCCACATGGAGGGAGGCGTCGACGAGATGAGGCTGCGGGGGCACCAGCAGAGCCCGAGAGATCGGCGAGGAGGCACCGATTCGACGATCCGGGTGCGGGACCGTCACATGCTCCTTCGGCTACAGTCGGAGTCGACTTTGATGATATACGTTGTCATCTGAAGATGGTTTTATAGGAAGTGCTTGAGGGCATGTGGATCCGCATCCAGGACGAGGGGTTCCTGGAGCAGTGTATTGGATTACCGCCACCATGGCGGGGCATAGTGCAGCGAGCAGCTGTGCTCGCTGCGATGACGAGTGGACGCTTGCTGCCGGGGCAGGAGGGTCCTACAGGGGTTCTGCCACCACCACCTGGGGCAGGTGGGGGTGGACCACCACCTCCCCCTGAGGGAGGAGCAGCGGGGGGTGCGATAGAGGCACCCTGATGTATATTGTAGACCTTTTTTGATTATATAGGCTGGTGAGCCATTTTTGTACCAAGATGTGGTACTAGCCTGCAGGCCAATGTATATTTTTGGTATGTAAACATTCAGATGGCCTGATGGGCCCACATATATATATATGAGTATACATGTTGTTGAGATCCAAATCTATTTTACATGTGTTTTGTGTTTGATGATGATGATGTTGATTCTATCTATATGCCGTGACAGGATGTATGAGATGTTTATGTATGTGTAGCTTGATGTGATATATTCCAATCTAGCATGATATATGATATATCTAGATGATATATGCTATTTCATCTGTTGTTTGATTCAATTCTCTTTGAATATGTGTAAATGTAATGGAATCAAAATGTCGAAACAATTTAACCTGCAGGTATTTGCGAAAACGGCATGGATCGCGTACACGATACACATTGTTGAGCTGAAGAACGACTAGTTGGGAGTCGAGGAAAATGCTAAGGTGACGAACATGATGATGTTGGGCATCAGTCAGGAGGCCAATGACAGCAGTGTATTTGGCTTGGTTATTGGTTGCTGGTCCTAAACAGATGCCGCTGGAATGTAGCATTTCATGTGAAGGGGTGTAGAGTGCCCAAGCAGCCGAAGCGAGATTTTGTGTCCAACGGTTGGCACCGTCAGCGTAACCAATGTGGTAAGATGGTGGAGGAGTCATCTGTCAATAGAATAAAGGATATTTTAGATGAGGGAGAAAAAAAAATGCTAGAAAAGAAAAAGAACCTAAAGTAGCATGACTACGTTTAAGCATAAAATTTCTTGAGGTATAACCCATTGATGGGTTCTTTGAGTGCGAGGCCTTCGGGGGAGGCCAGGATGTATGAACCTTTGGTGAGGCAGTGTTGGATGATGTAAGGGCCATGCCAAAGTGATTCGAATTTTCCATGGCCAAAGGTATCATGGGCGATATCATAGGCCAAGACGAGGTCGCCTTCGCGGAATGACTGAAGGTTGACATGGCGATCAAAGGTAGCCTTTGATCGTCTTTTAGCTACCTCATTTTTCTGTAATGAGGATCGAAAATATTCATCCAGAGACTCCAAGTTCAGCAAGCACTGCTCCATAGGAGCAGTGTCAGGTAAAAGCTCAATTGCGGTGCGAAGGGTGGGAATTTCGCACTCGATGGGAAGAGTTGCCTCGACCCCATGGACTAAATGAAATGACGTGAAACCCGTAGCAGTCTTGAATGCCATTCGATACACCCATAGCATGGAAAACAACATATGATGCCAATTGGTTTTATGTTTATTAACCATGCATTGTAACATGGTTTTGAGGACTTTGTTCACTGCCTCAACCTGTCCGTTTGACTGAGGGTAATATGGTGAGGCAAACTCATGAGAGAAGCCTAACCGAGAAGAGAGTTCTATGAAGATCTCATTCTCAAAATGTTTCCCATGATCAGAAACTAATTGGAGTGGTACTCTGAGCTGGGATATGACGTGGTTAAAGAAAAAACGCGCTGCAGTGTCAGCGGTGTTGTTGAAAGTGGGCATAGCTTCGGCCCATTTGGTGAAGTAATCGATAGCCACAACAATGTATTTGTGACCATTGCTGGAGGGAGGATTACAAATCATAAATTCGATGCCAAATTTACAAAAGGGGCCCGCAGTAATGACAGGGTGAAGAAGTGTGGGGGGAGCACGGGCTTTGTTGGCATAGAGCTAACATTGCTCACATCGTTTCACGGCATGAATGCAATCGTGAAACAAGGTAGGCCAAAAGTAACTGGCCCAGATAATATTTTGAGCCGTGGCTATGCCTGAAGGATGGCCCCCATAGGCGCCGTTGTGGTAGTCGTTTAAGACTCTGTCGGCCTCGTCAATAGTCAGGCAGCGACGAAGAATGGTGTCAACGCCCCACCGGTATAGGATGTCACCAATGAGGAGATAGAGGGGGGCCTGATGGCGAATGCACCGACGATCATCTCATGATAGGTGGTTACCGAACTTTTGCGTTCGTAGGTAGATGAGAAGGTCACCATACCAAGGATCATCTGAAGCGATGTAAAAGAGATGTTCGTCAGGAAAGTCAGTATTGACGGGGGTACTAGCTGTGTCATAGGGAAGGGTCGTGACAAGTTCAGCGAGAACGAGGGTCTTCTTACTCTTAGGTGTTGAAAACTCGAAGTCATATTCCTGAAGGACAATGATCCATCGAGTGAATTTGCCGTTAACTTGGCGATGACTGAGAAAGTATTGCATAGGGTTGGAATCTGCAACGACCTTGATGGTGTGAAGCAGAATGTAATGGCGCAGTTTCTGAACTGCGAGGACAACTGCCAAAGCAAGTTTCTCTTCATGTTTGTACTTCAGGGGTGGTCCTGAAAGGTTCTTACTAATGTAATAAATGACGTGTTCCCGATTGTCATCTCCGAGTTGGACGAGGACGCCGGCTACTAATACAGCTAATGCTGATACATAGAGGATGTAGTCACGATTGTAGTCAAGTGCACTAATCAAAGGTGCATTGGAAAGTGCGGCCTTGAGGTCATCAAACGACTATTGGGCATAGTCTTCCCATTGAAAGGGGATATCGTGACGGAGTAAGCGGAGGAAACCATGTGTTCATATGGCGAAATCAAGAGCAAAGCAACGCAGGAAGTTAGCTTTGCCCTGTAGACTCTGAAGTTGTCGTAAATTCTATGGAGGTGGAATTTTGGTGATGGCTTGGACTTTGAGGGGGTCCACGGTGATACCGCTTTGTGAAATAATGAAACCGAGGAGGCGCCCTGCGGTGACACAGAACACACACTTGAGAGGGTTCAAGCGGATGTTGTACTAATGACACCGTTGAAATATGATTCGTAAATCATCGAGGTGTTGAATGCGTTTCTTGGAGCAAGCGGTGAGGTCGTCCAAGTAGGTGAGTATGATTTTAGCCAAATCGTAAAAAATGTATGTCATGGCCCGCTGGAAAGTTGCGCTATCATTTTTTAGGCCGAAAGGCATGGCACGATACGCAAAAGTACCCCATGGGGTAATGAATGCGGTTTTGTATTGATCGGCTGGGTGAATTTGAATTTGGTTATAGCCAGAGAATCTGTCCATAAAGGAAAGAGCCTCATGGCCGGCGCAGTCATCGATAATTTGATCGATAAAAGGTGTTGGGAAGTTGTCCTTGGGACATGCATTATTGAGATCATGAAATTCGGTGCAAACAAGAATGGTGCCCTGTTTTTTGTCAACGGGTACAGGGTTGGAAACCCATGAAGTGTAAGCGATGGGGTAAATAAACCCGACTGTACGTAATTTATCGATTTCGGCTTTGATAGCCGCGGCCTTGGATGGGTGTAGCGGTCGTTGTTTCTGGTGAACTGGTGTGATGTCTGGCCAGGTGTCGATACGATGTTCGATAATATATGGGTCGAGGCCAGGCATATCCGTGTATGACCAGGCAAAGATATCCCTGTATTCTTGGAAGAGGGCTTTGTAGGCAGCGATTTCCTGTGGAGTACAAGCGGCTCCAATGATGATTTCTTCGACTATGCCTTCTTTAATGGAAATGTCGATTTTGATGGTAAGGGAAATGTTCACCATATTGCCTTCTTCAAAAGCGTCGGGTGTAGGAATGGGATTGTTGAACCAATCGACAGGCCCTGATGGGATAAAGTCTTTGGTTTCGACCGCGTAAATGGAGTTGTGGCTAGGAGGCATGTGGGTTTCCTGCGGAAGGAAGAGAGCACGATGATGTAGTGCATCCCAGGGAGAGTCTGGGCATTGTATCTCTTCCAATATGTCTTCGTCACATTGAAAATGACGAGAATATAATGGATCGTGAAGAGTGATATCAGCTCTAATGTGATTTCCCCCTGCTAGTGAAGCAAGGGGAGAGGTGCGAGCAGATGGTGAGGGCTCGCTCGTCATGAACCATATGTTGAAGTACTGAGGGGTACCCTTAGTGGTTGGATGGGTAATCTCCGTAGGGGAATGAGTAGGAGAGTTGGGAGGGTTACGGGGTAAATCCTCAGATGTACCATCTAAGAACCAAGGAGGCATTGGGAGTGCCTCGGGTTCTGGAGAAATGACATGAAAAGCCTCGAGTGATGAAGTAAGGTCGATTACCACCGCTGCAGGTTGGTGATGCAAGGCCAACTGACGTTGCCTGTATGCAAGGATTATAGGACACTGGAATGTAAAATGTGCTAATGAATTGCAAAGAGAGCAGGGGCACCTCATGTGTTCATTTACTGAAGTGGTGACATAGCGAATGTTGGTGATATTTGTGGTGGAGGACGTGGCAGGGCGTGGGTTGTTCTGAAAGTCCTGGCATATGATAGCTAATGCCTGCCAGAAACGTGGCAGTGCCGAACAATGATGGGTGTAGTGGCCATACTCAGAACAGATGGCACATGAGAATTTGGTCCTCAACCCTTTACTACTGGAAGGTTGAGTGGTAGTAGTAGTAATGGGTGGTGTGGGGGTTGGATTGGGGGGAATCAAATTCTGTAATTCTGGTAATGATGGGAAGTTGTTGGTTTGGTGACCCTCTTTGTCACACAAGGTGCAAGGTGGTGGGATATGCAGAGGAAGTGGAGTTGTGGGCTCCTTCTTCTGTCGTCTACCCCCGGCGGTAGCAGGGGGGGTAGGGAGTATGGGGGTAGTGGGGGGAGTGGGAGTGATGACAGGAATCATCATGGGGAGTCCTTCCTGTGGGCGAGGGACCATATCAGGTGGATGTAAGTACCACATTGGGATTGCTAACACCATATTGGGTAGTGTGAGCATTGCTGCTACCTGGAAAGCTTCTGTACCGGGTGGAGGGTAAAAGAAGGGAATTTGAGTGAGGGGTCGGGGAACTGTCTCCCAAATGGGACGAGGCCCCTAAGGGGGTGTGGATTCATGGACGGTGGGGGTTGACGAGTTCGCAGGAGGATCCTGTGGGAGTGATGTTGCGACTGTTGAGACGTCAAGAATGACTGAAGCCTC
>ML778038.1:271403-314932 GCA_009831015.1 Picea engelmannii
TGCCATGAATGACTTCAGTCCTGTTTTGACGATGCGGAGTTCTTGTCGCCATGTGCAGACGAAATTTCAGTGATAACACTCAATAATTCCAACGGTTATCATTTAGGAGGTTGATCCCGAAAAACCTTCATTTAGGCCCTCAAAATGGCCCCGGAAGTTAAAACTGCTAAAAATAGTAAATTGCCAAAATTGTTAGAAAACTGTTTTGAGCTAGTTGGAAAAGGTGGGTGGCCATCGATATCCATCTGAATCAATCCTCCCTCCTTTGGAAGAAATTTTCTCCATTGCGTTGAGGTCCCACATCAGATGAGGAAATTTCTACTGAACTTGGCCCCGGGTGAGCCACGTGCCTTGGTGCAGGAGCTACCTTACTTTGATGACTCGATAAAGATGGATCCTTTGTTGTCGAGTGCCTTTGATTTGTTTTTCCATAATCTCATCATTGGATTCCTGTTGTATGTAGTCAAGGTTGAGCTCTGTTGGTGTCAACTGTTCTGCTACTTTTGAGGTGTCCAATAATGGTGGGAAATAAGGGTGAAGGAGATCCACGTTGAACACTGGGTGCAGGCCAAGGAAAGGAGGACTATTGAGCTCAAAAGAATTATCCCCCATAGCCTTGGTGATAGTGTATGACCCATAACAGAGTGGGTGAAGCCTCTAATGGGGTCCTATAAGGCGTTATTTATGCAAGTGCAACCAATCTTTGTCACCCACCTGAAACTTATGTGGCACCCGATGTTGATCACTGTGTTGTTTTTACTTGTCATTGGACTTCTGTAGGATATCCTGAACCTGTTGGTGGATGTGCTGGATCTGCTCAATGAATTAGGTGGCTTTGTCAGCTTCAGTTGGAGCAGGAGATGAGTCAGTCGAGGTGACCGCAAGGGGAAGTGCAACATCTTTGGTACCCAATTGTTGGAATCCCAACCCCACTTGAAAGGGGTTGTGGCCAGTTGATCTATGCAGTGCTCGTTTGTATCTATGTTGGACATAGGGAAGGATATCATCCCATGTGTGAGGGTGCTTTGAATTAGACATGTGAAGGATATGCACAATAATTTGATTTACAACCTCGGTTTGGCCATCTGTCTGGGGGTGGAAGGTCATGGATTTCGTGAGCTTGGTGTCCAATAGTGACCAGAGACTCAACCAGAATGTGCTGAGAAATTGACTATCCTGATGTGAGATAATGGTTTGTGGGATTCCAAAATGTACCCAGACTCGTTCAAGGAAGAGCTTGGCAGTGGCCTCTGTTGTGATGCTCTTCTTGCAGGCAACCAGAATCGCCATCTTAGAGAAGCGATCAACAACCACAAAAACATAGTCATTTCCCCACTTGGTGGATGGAAGGCCCGACATGTAGTCCATTGAGATGGATTCCCATGGCCTATCAGGAGTGGGAAGAGGGGTGTACAGGCCCTGTTTCTTAGTGTTCAGTTTGGCAAAAGCGCAGGCAATGCAGGACCCGATATACTTGATGACCTCCTGTCGAAGTTTTGGCCAGTAGAAATGTTTTTGTAGCATTACCACTGTCTTTTCGACATCGAAGTGTCCTGCCACTTGACTGTAGTGGGATTTCTAGATCAGCTTCACTCACTCACTTGATGGAACATAGATATGGCCCAGACAACACAACAACCCATCTTGAAGATGGAATTTATCGACAACTACATTTGAACCCAACATTTGGTAGGTGGTGGTGAAGTCAAAGTCTGTCTCATAGAGTTGGAGCCATCCAGATGTCTCATGGCCGCAAGATTCTAGCACCATGGTGAGTGCCACGACTGGTGGTCTACTGAGGCAATCAACGACATGATTGGTGGTTCCTTTTTTATACTTGATGTTGATGTGGGATTGTTGGAAGTATGTGGACCACTTTTGATGGCGATCATTCTACAATTTTCCCTGTGTCTGCATGAACTACAATGGCTTATGATCAGTGTGGATGAATGTCTCCTTCCTAAGAATGTAATGTCTCCACTGGTAGCATGATTTCATAATGGATTATATTTATTTGTCGTAAGTAGGGTACTTACGGATAGTATCTGATAGTTTCTCACTATGATAGACCAAAGGGTGGCCATGCTGAGTGAGAACGACACCCACTGCATAGTCTAAAGCATCTGTCTTGATCTCAAAAGGATGATGCAGGTTTGGTAGTGAAAGTATTGCGGATGAGCATAAACGCTACTTCAAATCATCGAATGCTTGTTGTTGGGACTGGCCCCACATAAATTTTTCCTTACCACCACCCCTATTTATTTGGTTGAGGGCCCATGCAATATGGGACAAACCCAACATGAACCTGTAGTAGAAATTAGAAAGGCCCAGAAAGCTTCAAAGCTCAGTGAGTGTTGCTGGAGCTGGCCAGTCACGGATGACTTGGATCTTGGTTGGATCCACATGTATGCCATGTTGATCAATGATGTAGCCCAAGTAATGGACCCTGTCCATGCCGAAGGAGAATTTTTCCAAGTTGGTGTATAGCTTGTGTTGTCACAGGGTGTGTAGAACCTGCTGAATATGCTACAATTGTTCAGGCCAAGTCTTGTTGTAAATTAGAATGTCATCCAAATACACCACTACAAAATTATCGGTGAATGGTCACAGGATATCATCCATCATCCTCATGAAAGTGGCTGGAGCATTTGTAAAACCAAAGGGCATGAACAACCATTCAAAAAGGCCTTCCTTTGACTTGAAGGTGGTCTTCCATACATCTGTCTATTCCATCAGGACCTAGTGGTAGCCAGACTTCAGATCAATCTTCATGAAGTATTTGGCCCCCGTGAGTTTATCAAGGAGGTCATTGATTCAGGGAATCGGGTACCGATTTCTGACTGTGATTTTATTTAGAGCCCGGTAATCAATACAGAGTCACCAGGTTCCATCTTTCTTCTATACCAGCATGATTGGGCTCCTGCAAGTTGATGGGCTAGGGTGGATTTTCCTCTTGTGGAGTTGTTCTTGGATCTATCGCCATTCTTTAGACTAGCCCATTAGTTAGTGGTGATTTGAGGGTTAGATCGATGGGGTGCTTGACCTGGCAGTGCAGAGGTACCCCTGTAGGTGAGGAGAATATATCTGAGTATTCCTCCATGACCTTATCTACTTGCTTCTACTGTGTGGAAAGGTCGGCCGCAGAGACCTTGGATGTGGCTGTGATCTTTCTCTTATTCTGAGACCGAATCATGAAGAAGAAAAACTTCCCCATATAAGAGATGACGATCCTACATTGCTTAGCAGATATCAAGGAAATAACACTAGGTTGGACTGCCTTAGGTATCCTGTACAATTTCCTATTCAAAGTAATAATAACACTACGAGGCCTAGACTGATATACAACATGATGTTTCCATAAATAAGGTTGTCCAGAAATAACATCACAAACTTCGAGAGGAGAAACATCACACAATACCTCATCTTTGAAGGGCTCGATGTCGTACGACATTCGACACTGTTGGTTGACGTGGAGATCGCTTCCTTGGTGGAGTAATCCAATGGTGTATGGTTGTGGGCGCTGTGGTTTTGGCAGGGACAACCACTTGAAAACCTCTGTTGAGATGAGGTTCTTTTGGCTACTGCTATGAAAGATGAAGTGCAACAGGGTGCCTTTTACCCACATCTGTGAATGGAAGAGGCGCTCTCCTTCTTCTTGCTCGTCTGGTTCACTAGGATGGAGCTTGGTGGTAGAAATGGTGGCATTGGGTTCCATGTCAATGATCCATATTTCCATTTCTAGTTCTGGATCAGAGTCATAATCTACATATGATTCAGAGGCTTTCACTTCAGCCACCAGCGACTGCTTTGAGCGACAGTCAACAGTGTTATGCCAAGGGCTCTTATGGAAGTCACACCACTTCTCGATATCTTTCTTTGTCTTTCTGGTGTTCTTCTTTGCTTGTGTATTGGATTGGTTTTCCTGATACTGTCCATCTTTGCTCTGTCCTTTGTTGGTTGGGTTGGGGCCACCCTTTCCTAGCTTTTGTTGTGAGGGGTTCTAAGGCCCAAATTGTCATGTCTTTTGTTTGAGCTTCTGCTCGATTTTGACGGCATATCGGTAGGCCACGCCCAAGGATGAGATGTACAGAAATTCCATTTTGGTATGGATGTATCTATGTAGAGCACCACGATACTTGAGCACCATATGTCACTCCAAATATTTGATACCCAACTTGGTGTGCAAGGTATGGAAAATATTTGTGAAATCTGGCACTGCTTGGTATCTTTCTTGTTGTAGTGTGGTCCATTTGGTATACAGGTCATCATAACTTCCAACATGGTAGTATTTTTTATTATAGCATCCCTGAAGGATTCCCAGGTGGCTGTGACTGAAAATAATTAAGTTTCCTCTATTTCCTTTTGCTCACAGAAAGTTTCCCTAAAATATTTGACATGGGAAAGGACTTTGAGGAGCACAAAAGTAATCTTTTCTTTATTTGAAAATTTATGGATAGAAAAATACCCTTCTATTAGATTCAACCACTTGTCTACAACATCTGCATCTATCTGACCTTCAAATATAGGAATATCAAAGTTTATTTGTACCTTGAAGGGGGCGGCGCCTCCGTTCGAAGAAGATGTGTCGCATGTTGGTAGCCGCCAAAGGATTTGCACGAAACTATCCATCATCTCGTTCCTCTATTGTGTCAGGGATTTCTCAATCAACATTTTGAAAGGATCTCCTATCCCATCATATTTATTTTCTCCTACCATGAGAGGTCACTTGGGCATGCAAGAGCTTCTTTCCTCAAGAGAAACAACTTGAGACCCAACTCTTTGTACTCTGACCTCGTTGGGGACATGCATTAAGACTTCAAGGAGTAGACCACTCTGATACCACTGAAAAGGATTTTATCAGAAGAAAAAAATGAATATAGATTATTAATAGGTGCTTAACACAAAATAACACAGATACAGTAAAACTGGTTTTCTATTCAATAACGAAATAAGCTGAAACTGTAAAATGCAGCAGAAACAAGCTTGATGGAATGGTGGTGGCTTATCTCTGAGAAGAGATGTGATGATAGCGCACATTCACAAGAAGAATGTTACAATGACACTCTGAAGGCATTTTTACAATAAGTGAGAATTCCAAAAACCCTTGACATCCAAAAACCTAACCCTAGGAGATGAAGCACCAAAAGTCATGTGGGCCCCGTTTGGGTAAGTTAGTACATCAAGTTCCTAGGGTCGTAATGTTTGCATACGATCTCCATTTTAGGGTGTGATAGCCTGTTGGAAAGGTATTTTCAAGGAGATTCATTTTTGGGGATCAATCATGCCTTCGACTATCATTGAGGAGCTCGATCCTAAAAAACCTTCATTTAGGCCCTCAAAATGGCCCCTGAAGTTAAAACTGCTAAAAATAGTAAATTGCGAAAATTATCAGAAAATTGTTTTGAGCCAGTTGGAAAAGGTGGGTGGCCATTGATATCCATCTAGACCAATCCTCCCTCCTTAGGAATCAATGGTCTCCATTGCATTGAGGTCCCCCATCATATGAGGAAATTTCTACTGAACTTGGCCCCGGGTGAGCCACTTGCCTTACTGTAGGAGATGCCCTGCTTTGACAACTCGATAAAGTTGGATCCTTTGTTGTCAAGTGACCTTGATCTATCTATCCAAAATTTGATCATTGGATGCCTTTTGTATGTATTTGGGGTTGATCTCTGTTGGTGTCAGTTGTTCTGCTACTTCTGAGGTGTCTAATAATGGTGGGAAATAAGGGTGAAGGAGATCCACGTTGAACACTGGGTACAGGCCAAGGAAAGGAGGAATGTTGATCTCAAAAGAATTATCCTCCACAACCTTGGTGATAGTATACGACCCATAACAGAGTGGGAAAATCTTCTGATGGGGTCTTGTAAGGCATTCTTTCTGCAAGTGAAACCAAACTTTGTCGCCCACCTGAAAATTATGTGGCACCCGATGTTGATCATGGCATTTTTGTACTTGTCATTGGAATTCTGTAGAATATCCTGAACCTATTGGGGGATGTGCTGGATCCACTCAATGAACCAGGTGGCTTTGTCAGCTTCAGTTAGAGAAGGATATGAGTCGGTTGAGGTGACTGCAAGGGGAAGTGCAACATCTATGGAACCCAATGGTTGGAATCCCAACCCCACTTGAAAGGGGCTCAGGCCAGTTGAGCTATGCAGGGCTCAGTTGTAGCTATGTTAGACATAGGGAAGGATCTCATCCCATGTGCGAGGGTGATTTTAATTATTCATGCGAAGGATATGAAAAATAATTCAATTTACAACCTCGGTTTGGCCATCTATCTGGGGTGGAAGGTCATGGGTTTGGTGAGATTGGTGTCCAACAATGACTAGAGGCTCGACCATAATGTGCTGAGAAATCGACTATCCTGATCGAAGACAATGGTTTGTGGGATTCCAAAATGTACCCACACTCGTTCAAAGAAGAGCTTGGCAGTGGCCTCTATTGTGATGCTCTTCTTGCAGGCAACCAGAATCACCGTCTTAGAGAAGTGATCAACAACCACAAAAACATAGTCATTTCCTCACTTGGTGGATGGGAGGCCCGACATGTAGTCCATTGATATTGATTCCCATGACCTGTCAGGAAAGGGAAGAGGGGTGTACATGCTATGTTTCTTAGTGGTCGGTTTGGCAATAGCACAGGAAGTGCAGGGCTTGATATACTTGCTGACCTCCTGTTGAAGTTTTGGCCAGTAGAAATGTTTCTGTAGCATAGCCACTATCTTTTCGACGCCGAAGTGTCTTGCCACTTGACTATAGTGGGTTTCCTAGATCAGCTTCGCTCACTCACTTGATGGAACATAGATATGGCCCAAGCGACATAACAACACATCCTGAAGATGGAAATTATCGACAACTGTGTTTTCTCCCAATATTTGGTAGGTGGTGGCAAAGTCAGGGTCTGTCTCATAGAGTTGGGGATATCTAGATGTCTCATGGATGCAAGAGTCTAGCATCGTGGTGAGTGTCGTGATTGGCGGTCTGCTGAGGCAATGAGAGATGTGATTGGTGCTTCTTGTTTTATACTTGATGTTGAGGTGGAATTGCTGCAAGTATGTGGACCACTTTTGATGGAGGTCATTCTAAAATTTTCCCTGTGCCTGCATGAACTACAGTGGCTTATGATCAATGTGGATGACTGTCTCCTTCCCAAGAATATAATGTCTTGACTGGCAGCATTCTTGCAAAATGGAGTACATTTCTTTATCGTAAGTAGGGTACTTACAGACAGTATCTGATAGTGTCTCACTATGATAGGCCATGGGGTGGCCATGCTGAGTGAGAACGATGCCCACAACATAGTCTAAATCATGGATGATTTTAGGGGCTAAATTTCGTTCATGGGCTAATTTTCCATGTTTTTTCCAAAAATGAGATTCGTTATTTTAAAAATGATTCGCCCAAATTTTATAGGATAAAATTATTTTATCTTAAAAATTGCCAAAATTTTATAAAAACTATATAAAATACTTAGAAATTTGAATATTTTTTAAAAAATATCGCCAAACATTTATAGTTGACATATGAAGGATTAGTAATATTCGCCAAGGTTTCTACATTTTAAAATAAATTTTCATCCTTAAAATCATCCCTGGTCTAAAGCATCTATCTCAATCTCAAAAGGATGTTGCAGGTCTGGTAGTGAAAGTACTAGGGATGAACACAAGCATTGTTTCAAAGCATTGTTTCAAAGGATGGCGCTTGTTGGTAGCCACCGAAGGATTTGCACAAAACTATCCATCATCTCATTCCTCTATTGCATGAGGGCTTCCTCAATCAATAGTTTGAAAGGATCTCCTATCCCATCATCTTTCTTTCCTCTTGCCATGGGAGGTCGCTTGGGCATGCGAGAGCTTCTTTCCTTAAGAGAAACAAGCTCGAGACCCAACTCTTTGTACTCCGACCTCCTTGGGGACATGCATTGATATGATAAGGAGAAGACCACTCTGATACCACTGATCTAGATTTTATGAGCAGAATGAAATGGTCTCGAAAGTTAAAACTGCTAAAAATAGTAAATTGCCAAAATTGTCAGAAAACTATTTTGAGCTAGTTGGAAAAGGTGGGTGGCCACCGAAATCCATATGGATCAATCCTCCTTCCTTAGGAATCAATGGTATCCATTGCATTGAGGTCCCCCATCAGATGAGGCAATTTCTTCTAAACTTGGCCCCAGGTGAGCCACTTGCCTTGGTGCGAGAGTTGCGTTGCTTTGACGACTCGATAAAGATGGATCCTTTGTTGTCAAGTGCCCTTGATCTGTCTATCCACAATCTGATCATTGGATTTCTGTTGTATGTAGTTGGGGTTGATCTCTGTCGATGTTAGTTATTCTGCTACTTCTAAAGTGTCCAATAATGGTGGGAAATAAGGGCGAAGGAGATCCACGCTAAACATTGGGTGCAACCCAAGGAAATGAGGAATGTTGAGCTCAAAAGCATTATCCCCCACATCCTTGGTGATAGTGTATGGCCCATAACGAAGTGTATAATTTTCTAATGGGGTCCTGTAAGGCATTCTTTCTGCAAGTGCAACCAAACTTTTTTTCCCACCTGAAACTTATGCAACACCCGATGTTGATCATGGCGCTATTTGTACTTGTCATTGGACTTTTGTAGGATATACTGAACCTCTTGGTGGATGTGCTGGATCCACTCAATGAACCGGTTGGCTTTGTCAACTTCAGTTGGAGCAGGAGATGAGTCGGTCGAGGTGACCACAAGGGGAAGTGAAACATCTATGGAACCCAATGGTTGGAATCCCAACCCCACTTGAAAGGGGTTGTGGCCGGTTTAGTTATGCAGGGCTTAGTTATAGCTATGTTGGACATAGGAAAGGCTCTTATCCCATGTGTGAGGGTACTTTGAATTATACATGTGAAGGATATGCACTATCATTTGATTTACAACCTTAGTTTGGCCATCTGTTTGGGGGTGGAAGGTCGTGGAATTGGTGAGCTTGGTGTCCAGCAGTGACCAGAGGCTCGACCAAAATGTTTTGAGAAATTGACTATCCCGATGTGAGACAATGGTTTGTGGGATTCCAAAATGTACCGAGACTCATTCAAAGAAGAGCTTGGCAGTGGCCTCCGTTATGATGCTCTTCTTGCAGGCAACCAGAATCGCCATCTTAGAGAAACGATCAACAACCACAAAAACACAGTCATTTCCCTTCTTGGTGGATGGGAGGGCCGACATGTAGTCCATTGAGATGGATTCCCATGGCCTATCAAGAGTGGGAAGAGGGGTGTATAGGCCCTTATTCTTAGTGGTCGGTTTGGAAATAGAAAAAGCAGTGTAGGACCTAATATACTTGTTGACCCTCCTATCGAAGTTTTGACCAATAGAAATGTTACTATAACATCGCCACTGTCTTTTCGACGCTGAAGTGTCCTGCCACCCAAATGTAGTGGGCTTCCTAGATCATCTTTACTCCCTCACATGATGGAACACAGATATGGCCCAGATGACACAACAACCCATCCTGAAGATGGAAATTATTGACAACTACATTTGCACCCAACATTTGGTAGGTGGTGGCGAAGTCAGTGTCTATCTCATAGAGTTGGGGCCATCTAGATGTCTCATGGCCACAAGAGTCTAGCACCATGGTGAGTGCCACAACTAGCGGTATGTTGAGGCAATCAAAAACACGATTGGTGCTTCCTCTTTTATACTTTATGTTGAGGTGGAATTGCTACAAGTATGTGGACCAATTTTGATGGTGGTCATTCTACAATTTTCCCTGTGTTTTCATGAACTGTAGTGGATTATGATCAGTGTGGATGACTATCTCCTTCCCAAGAATGTAATGTCTCCACCAGAGGCATTCTTGCACAATGGAGTACATTTATTTTTCATAAGTAGGGTACTTATGGAAATTATCTAACATTGTCTCACTATGATAGGCCACGGGGTGGCTGTGCTGAGTGAGAATGACGCCCACATCATAGTTTGAAGCATCTGTCTTGATCTCAAAAGGATGTTGGAAGTATGGTAGTGAAAGTATTGGGGTTGAGCACAAGCGCTGCTTCAAATCATCGAATTCTTGTTGTTGGGACCGTCTCCACACAAATTTCTCCTTACCACCACCCCTGTTTATTTGGATGAGGGCCCATGCAATATGGGAGAAACCCAACACGAACTTGCGGTAGAAATTGGCAAGGCCCAAGAATCTCCAAAGCTCAGTGAGTGTTGTTGGGGCTGCCCAGTCACGGATGACTTGGATCTTGGCTGGATCCACATGTATGCCATGCTGATCAATGATGTAGCCTAGGTAATGGACCCTTTCCATGCCGAAGGAGAATTTTTCCAAGTTGGCGTATAGCTTGTGCTGTCATAGGGTGTGCAGAACCTGCTAAATATGCTGCAAGTTTTTGGCCCAAGTATTGTTGTAAATTAGAAATTCATCCAGATACACCACTACAAAAGTATTGGTGAATGGTCATAGGATATCATCCATCATCCTCATGAAAGTGGCTAGAGAACTTGTCAACCCAAAGGGAATGACCAACCATTCAAAAAGGCCTTCCTTTGACTTGAAGGGAGTCTTCCATACATCTGTCTCTTCTATCGAGACCTGGTGGTAGCCATAATTTAGATCAATCTTACTGAAGTATTTGGCCCCCGTGAGTTGATCAAGGACGTCATCGATTCAGGGAATCAGGTACTGATTTCTGACTGTGATTTTATTGAGAGCCCAATAATCAATAAAGAGTCGCTAGGTCCCATCTTTCTTCTGTACCAGCATGATTGGGCTCTTGCAAGGTGATGAGATGGTGCGGATGTGCCCCTTGTGGAGCATTTCTTGGATCTGTCACTTGATCTCCTCATTCTCTAACAAAGAGCAATGATAGACTAGCCCATTGGGTAGCGGTGCACTGGGGGTCAGATCGATGGGGTTCTTGACCTGGAAATGTAGAGGTACCCCTATAGGTGAGGAGAAGATATCTGAGTATTCTTCCATGACCTTATCTACTTGCTTCTACTGTGTGGAGAGGTCGGCCACAGAGACCTTGGATGTGGTTGTGATCTTTCACTTATTCTAAGAGCGAATCATGAAGAAGAAAAACTTCCCCATCTAAAATATGACCTTCCTGCATTGCTTGGCAAAGATCAAGGAAATAGCACTAGGTGGGACTACCTCAGGTATCCTCTACAATTTCCTGTTCAAAGTAATAATAACAATACAAGGCCTAGACTCATATACAGGATGATGTTTCTATAAATAAGTTTGGCCTAAAATAACATCACAAACTTTGAGAGGAGCAACATCACATAATACCTTGTCTATGAAGGGCTTGATGTCATACAAAAGTCGACACTATTGGCTGACACGGAGATCGTTTCCTTGGCGGAGCTATCCAATGGTGTACGGTTGTGGGTGCGACATTGTTGGCAGGGCTAGCCACTTGATGAACTCTACTGAGATGAGGTTCTTTTGGCTACTTCTATCAATGATGAAGTGCAATAGGGTGCCTTTTACCCACATCTATGAATGGAAGAGGCGCTCTCCTTCTTCTGGCTCGTCTGGTTCACTAGGCTGGAGCTTGTTGGTAGAAACAGTGGCACTGGGTTCCGCATCAGTGATTCATCTTCCCCTTTATGGTTCTGTCTTAGACTCACAATCTGCATCTAATTCAAGGGCTTTCACTTCGGCCACCAACAAATGCTTTGAGCGGCAATCAACAGTGTTATGACAAGGGATTTTATGGAAGTCACACCACTTCCTAGTATCTTTCTTTGTCTTTCTCGTGTCCTTATTTTCTTTGGGCTTGGATTGGTTGTCCTAATACTTTCCATCTTTTCTCTGTCCTTTGTTCAGTGGGTTGGGGCCACACTTTCCTGGATTTTGTTGTCAGGGGTTCCCAGGCCCAAATTGTCGCGTCTTTTGTTTGAGCTTCTGCTCAATTTTGACGGCATATCGGTAGGTCACGCCGAAGGATGAGATGCCCAGAAATTTCATTTCGGACTGGAAGTATATATGCAGAGCACCATGATACTTAAGCACTAGATGTTGCTATGAATCTTTGATACCCAACTTGCTGCGCAAGGTATGGAAGATATTTGTGAAATCTTGCACTACTTGGCCTCTTTCTTACGACAATGTGGTCCATTTGGTATACTGGTCATCATAAATTCCGACAGGGTAGTATTGTTCCTTAATAGCATCCCAGAAGGATTTGTAGGTGGTCATGACTAAAAATAATGAGGTTTCATCTATTTCCTTTTGCTCACAGAAAGTTTCCCACCAATCTTTGACATGGGGAATGACTTTGAGGAGCGCAAAAGTAATCTTTTCTTTATTCGAAAAGTCCTAGACAGAAAAATAACCTTCTAGTAGATTCAACCACTTATCTACAGAATATGCGCCTCCATTCGAAGAAGATGCGTCACCTGTTGGTAGCTGCCGAAGGATTTGCTCAAAATTATCCATCATCTCGTTCCTCTGTTGCGTGAGGGCTTCCTCAATCAACAGTTTGAAAGGATCTCCCGTCCCATCATCTTTATTTTCTTCTGCCATGGGAGGTCACTTGGGCATGCAAGAGCTTCTTTCCTCAAGAGAAACAAGCTCGAGACCCAACTCTTTGTACTTTGACCTCGTTGTGGACATGCATTAAGACGACAAGGAGAAGACCACTCTGATACCACTGATCTAGATTTTATGAGCAGAATGAAATCAATACATATTATTAATAGGTTCTTAACACAAAATAATAGAGATACAGTAAAATTGGTTTTCTATTCAATAACGAAATAAGCTGAAAGTGTAAAATGCAGCGAAAACAAGCTTGTTGGAATGGTGGCGGCTTATCTCTGAGAAGAGATGTGACGACAGCGCGCATTTGCAAGAAGAAGGTTACAATGAGTATCTGAAGGCCTTGTTACAATTAGAAAGAATTCCAAAAACCCTAGACATCCAAAAACCTAACCCTAGGAGATGAAGCACCAAAAGTCATGTGGGCCCCATTTGGGTAAGTTAGTACATCAACTTCGTGGGGTCGTAACTTTTTCATATGATCTCCGTTTTAGGAGTGTGATATCCCATTAGAAAGGTATCATCATGGAGATTAATTTTGGGGGATCAATAATTACTTCAACTATAATTGAAGAGCTCGATCCCAAAAAACTTTCATTTAGGCCATCAAAATGGCCCCAAAAGTTAAAACTGCTAAAAATAGTAAATTGCCAAAATTGTTAGAAAACTATTTTGAGCTAGTTGGAAAAGGTGGGTGGCCACTAATATACATCTAGATAAATCCTCCCTCCTTAGGAAGAAATGGTCTCTATTGCATTGAGGTCCCCCATTAGATGAGGAAATTTCTGCTGAACTTGGCCCCGGGTGAGCCACTTGCCTTGGTGCAGGAGCTGCCCTACTTTCATGACTCGATAAAACTGGATCCTTTGTTGTCGAGTTCCATTGATCTGTCTATCCACAATATGATCATTTGATGCTTTTTTTATGTAGTCGGGGTTGATATTTATTGGTTTCATCTATTTTTCTACTTCTGAGGAAACATCTATGGAACTAAATGGTTGGAATCCCAACCCCACTTGAAAGGGGTTGTGGCCAGTTGAGATATGCAGGGCTCGGTTGTAGCTATGCTAGACATAGTGAAGGCTCTCTTCCCAAGTGTGAGGGTGATTTAAATTATAAATGAGATGGATATGGACAATCATTCAATTTACAACCTCGGTTTGGCCATCTGTTTGGAGGTGGAAGGCCGTGGATTTGGTGAGCTTGGTGTCTAGCAGTGACGAGAAGCTCGACCAGAATGTACTGAGAAATTGACTATCCCGATATGAGATAATGGTTTGTGGGATTCCAAAATGTACCCAGACTCATTCAAAGAAGATCTTGGTAGTGTCCTCTACTATGATGATCTTATTGCAGGCAACCAGAATCGCCATCTTAGAGAAGCAATCAACAACCAAAAAAACACAGTCATTTCCCCGCTTGGTGGATGGGAGGTCTGACATGTAGTCCATTGAGATGGATTTGCATGGCCTGTCAGGAGTGGGAATAGGGGTGTATAGGCCCAGTTTGTTAGTGGTCGGTTTTGCAATAGCACAGGCAGTGTAGGACCTGATATACTTGTTGACCTCCTGTCAAATTTTAGGTCAATAGAAATGTTTTTGTAGCATCATCATTATTTTGTCAACACCAAAGTGTCCTGCCACCGAACTATAGTGGGATTCYTAGATCATCTTCACTCGCTCACTTGATGGAACATAGATATGGCCCAGATGACACAACAACCCATACTGAAGATGGAAATTATCAACAACTGCATCTGCACCCAAGATTTGGTAGGTGGTGGCGAAGTTAGGGTCTGTCTCATAGAGTTGTGGCCATCCAGATGTCTCATGGATGCAAGAGTCTAGCACCATGGTGAGTGTCGGAATTGGTGTTCTGCTGAGGCAATCAACGATGCGATTGGTGCTTCCTATTTTATACTTGATGTTGAGGTGGAATTGCTGCAAGTATGTCGACCACTTTTGATGGAGGTCATTCTAAAATTTTCCCTTTGTCTGCATGAACTGTAGTGGATTATGATCAATGTGGATGACTGTCTCCTTCCCAAGAATATAATGTCTCCACTAGTGGCATGCTTGCACAATGGAGTACATTTCTTTATCGTAAGTAGGGTACTTATAGATAGTATCTGATAGTGTCTCACTATGATAGGCCATGGGGTGGCCATGCTGAGTGAGAACGATGCCCACAACATAGTCTGAAGCATCTATCTCAATCTCAAAAGGATGTTGCAGGTATGGTAGTGAAAGTACTGGGGATGAGCACAAGCATTGTTTCAAATCATCGAATGCTTGTTGTTGGGACTGGCCCCACATAAATTTTACCTTACCACCACCTCTATTTATTTGGCTGAGGGCCCATGCAATATGGGAGAAACCCAACATGAACCTACGGTAGAAATTGGAAAGGCCCAAGAAGCTCTGAAGCTTAGTGAGTGTTTTTGGGGCTGGCCAATCATGGATGACTTGGATCTTGGCTCGATCCATATGTATTCCATGTTGATCAATGATGTAGCCCAGGTAATGGACCCTGTCCATGTCGAAGGATCATTTTTCCAAGTTGGCATATAACTTGTGCTATCACAGGGTGTACAGAAATTGCTGAATATGCTGTAAGTGTTCGACGCAAGTCTTGCTGTAAATTAGAATGTCATCCAAATACACCACTACAAAAGTATTGGTGAATGGTCACAGGATATCGTCCATCATCCTCATGAAAGTGGCTGGAGCATTTTTCAAACCAAAGGTTATGACCAACCATTCAAAAAGGAATTCCTTTGACTTGAAGGCGGTCTTCCATACATCTATTTGTTCTATCAAGACCTGGTGGTAGCCAGACTTTAGATCAATCTTATTGAAGTATTTGGCCCCCGTGAGTTGATCAAGGAGGTCATCGATTTGGGGAATCAGGTACCCATTTATGAATGTGATTTTATACAGAGTTCGGTAATCAATACTGAGTCGCCAGGTGCCATATTTCTTCTGTACCAGCACGATTAGGCTCCCGCAAGGTGATGAGATGGGACATATGTAACCCTTTTGGAGCAGTTCTTGGATCTGTCGATTGATCTCCTCATTCTCTAACAAATAGTGATTATAGACCGGCCCATTGGGTAGCGATGCATCGGTGGTCATATCGATGGGGTGCTTGACCTGGCAGTGCAGAGGTACCCCTATAGGTGAGGAGAACATATCTGAGTATTCTTCCACGACCTTATCTACTTACTTCTACTATGTGGAGAGGTTAGCCATAGAGAACCTGGATGTGGCTGTGATATTTTGCTTATTCTGAGAGAGAATCATGAAGAATACAAACTTCCCTGTCTGAGAGATGACCTTCCTGCATTGCTTAGGAGAGACCAAGGAAATAACTCTAGGTGGGACTGCCTCAGGTATCCTCTACAATTTCCTGTTCAAAGTAATAATAACACTACAAGGCCTAGACTCATATACAACATGACGTTTCCATAAAAAATGTTGTCCCAAAAGAACATCACAAACTTCGAGAGGAGAAACATCACACAATACCTCGTCTTTGAAGGGATTGATGTTGTATGACAATCAACATTGTTGGCTTACACAGAGATCTCTTCCTTGGAGGAACCATCCAATGGTATATGGTTGCGGGTGTGGCATTGTTGGCAGGGCCAGTCGCTTGATGACCTCTACTGGAATGAGGTTATTATGACTACCTCTATCAATGATGGAGTGCAGTGGGGTTCCTTTTTCCCACATCTGTGAATGGAAGAGGCACTCTCCTTCTTCTAGCTCATTTGGTTCACCAGGCTGGAGCTTGGTGGTAGCAACAGTGGCACTGGGTTCTGCATCAATGATCCATCTTCTCCTTTCTAGTTCTATCTCAGAGTTATAAATTTCATCTAATTTAGAGGCTTTCACGTCGGCCACCAATGACTTCTTTGAGTGGCAGTCAACAGTCTTATGCCAAGGGCTCTTATGGAAGTCACACCACTTCCCAGTATCTTTCTTTGTCTTTCTGGTGTCCTTCTTTGCTTGCGGCTTGGACTGGTTGTCCAGATACTGTCCATATTTTCTATGTCCTTTGTTTGGTGGGTTGGGGCCACCCTTTCCATGCTTTTTTTGTGAGGGGTTCGTAGGCCCAAATTGTTGCATCTTTTGTTTGAGCTTCTGCTCGATTTTGACGGCATATCGGTAGGCCATGCCTAAGGATGAGATGTCCAGAAATTCCATTTCAGTATGGATGTATCTATGCAGAGCACTGTGATACTTGAGCACCATATGTTTCTTTGAATCTTTGATACCAAACTTGGTGCGCAAGGTATGGAAAATATTTGTGAAATCTGGCATTGCTTGGTCTCTTTCTTGCCACAGTGTGGTCCATTTGGTATACAGGTCATCATAACTTCTGACAGGGTAGTATTGTTCCTTAATAGCATCCCTTAAGGATTCTCAGGTGGTCGTGACTGAAAATAATGAGGTTTCCTTTATTTCCTTTTGCTCATATAAAATTTACCACCAATCTTTGACATGGGGAATGACTTCGAGGAGCACAAAAGTAATATTTTCTTTATTCGAAAAGTTATGGATAGAGAAATACCCTTCTAGTAGATTCAACCACTTATCTACAACATCTACTTCTATCTAACCTTCAAATATAGGAATATTGAAGTTTATTTGTACCTTGAAGGGGATGATGCCTCCGCTCGAAGAAGATGTGTCGCCTGTTGGTAGCCACCAAAGGATTTGCACAAAATTGTCCATCATCGCGTTCCTATGTTGCATGAGGGATTCCTCAATCAAAAGTTTGAAAGGATATCCTATCCCATCATATTTATTTTCTGCTACCATGGGAGGTCTTTTTGGCATGCGAGAGATTCTTTCCTCAAGAGAAACAAGCTTGAGACCCAACTCTTTGTACTTCGACCTCGTTGGGGACATGCATTAAGATGACAAGGAGAAGACCGCTCCGATACCACTAATCTAGATTTTATGAGCAGAACGAAATGAATACAGATTATTAACAGGTGCTTAACACAAAATAAGAGAGATATAGTAAAAATGGTTTTCTATTCAATAACGAAATAAGCTGAAACTGTAAAATGCAGTGGAAACTGTAAAAGGCAGCTTATCTTTGAGAAGAGATGTGATGGCAACGCAAATTGGTAAGAAGAAGGTTACAATGACGCTCTGAAGGCCTTTTTACAATAAACAAGAATGTGAAAAACCCTAGACATCCGAAAACCTAACCCTAGGAGATGAAGCGCCAAAAGTCACATGCTCCCCATTTGGGTAAGTTAGTACATCAACTTCCCAGGGTCGTAACGTTTGCATACGATCTCCGTTTTAGGCGTGTGATAGCCCGTTGGAAAGGTATCATCAAGGAGATTCATTTGGGTGGCTCAATATTGATGTTGGATATAATTGAGGAGATCAATCCTAAAATACCTTAATTTAGGCCCTCAAAATGGCCCCGAAAGTTAAAACTGCAAAAAATAGTAAATTGCCAAAATTGTCAGAAAACTGTTTTGGGACAGTTGGAAAAGGTGGGTGGCCAACGATATCCATATGGATCAATAATCCATACTTAGGAAGAAATTGTCTCCATTTCATTGAGGTGCCCCATAATATGAGGAAATGTTTGTTGAACTTGGCCCCGGGTGAGCCACTTTCGTTGGTGGAGGAGCTGCCTTGCTTTGACGACTCGATAAAGATGGATCCTTTATTTTCGAGTGCCCTTGATCTATCTATTCACAATATGATCAATGGATTCTTTTTGTATGCATTCGGGGTTGAGATCTATTGGTGTTAGCTATTCTTCTACTTTTGAGGTGCCCAATAATGGTGGGAAATAAGGGTGAAGGAGATCCACATTGAACATTGGGTGTAGGCCAAGGAAAGGAGGAATGTTGAGCTCAAAAGAATTATCCCCCACATCCTTGGTGATAATGTATGACACATAACAGAGTGGGTGAAGCTTCTGATAGGGTCCTGTAAGGTGTTCTTTCTGCAAGTGAAACCAAACTTTGTCACCCAGCTAAAACTTATGTGGCACCCGATGTTGATCATGGCACTGTTTGTACTTGTCATTGGACTTCTGTAGGATATCCTGAACTTGTTGGCGAATGTGATGGATCCGTTCAATGAAATAGGTGGCTTTGTCAGATTCAGTTGGTGCAGGAGATGATTCGATCAAGGTGAATGCAAGGGGAAGTGCAACATCTATGGAACCCAATGGTTGGAATCCCAACCCCACTTGAAAGGGGTTGTGGTCAGTTGAGCTATGCAGGGCTCAGTTGTAGCTATGTTGGACATAGGGAAGGCTCTCATCCCATGTGCAAGGGTGATTTTAATTATACATGAAAGGATATGCACAATCATTCAATTTACAACCTTAGTTTGGCCATCTATCTGGGGGTGGAAGGCTGTGGATTTGGTGATCTTGGTGTCCAATAGTGACCAGAGGCTCAACCAAAATGTGCTGAGAAATCGACTATCCTGATATGAGACAATGGTTTGTGGGATTAAAAAATGTACCTAGAATCGTTCAAAGAAGAGCTTGGCAATGGCCTTTGTTGTGTTTCTCTTCTTGTAGGAAACCAGAATCGTCATCTTAGAGAAGCGATCAATAGCCACAAAAACACAATCATTTCCCCATTGGTGGATGGGAGGCCTGACATGTAGTCCATTGAGATGGATTCGCATGGCCTGTCAAGAGTGGGAAGAGGGGTGTATAGGCCCTATTTATTAGTGGTTGGTTTGGGAATAGCGCAGGTAGTGGAGGACCTGATATACTTTCTGACCTCCTGTTGAAGTTTTGGCCAGTAGAAATGTTTTTGTAGCAGCGCCACTGTCTTTTCGATGTCGAAGTGTCCTGCCACCCGACTATAGTGGACTTCCCAGATAAACTTCACTTTATCACTTTATGGAACATAGATATGGTCCAGATGACACAACAACTATCCTGAAGATCTAAATTATCCACAACTACGTTTGCACCCAACATTTGGTAGGTGGTGGCGAAGTCAGGTTTCGTCTCATAGAGTTGGGGCCATCTAGATGTCTCATGTTTTTGAGAGTCTAGCACCATGGTGAGTGTCGCGACTGGAAGTCTGATGAGGCAATCAGTGATGTGATTGGTGCTTCCTCTTTTATACTTGATATTGAGGTGGAATTGCTACAAGTATGTGGACCACTTTTGATGGTGGTCATTCTGAAATTTTCCCTGTGTCTGCATGAACTGCAGTGGCTTATGATCTATGTGGATGATTGTCTCCTTCCCAAGAATGTAATGTCTCCACTGGCGACATGCTTGCACAATGGAGTACATTTCTTTGTCATAATTAGCATACTTATGGATAGTATCTAAGAGTTTCTCACTATGATAGGCCACAGGGTGACCGTGCTAAGTGAGAACGATGCCTACAACATAGTCTAAAGCATCTATCTCGATCTCAAAAGTATGTTGTAGGTATGGTAGTGAAAGTAATAGGTTTGAGCACAAACACTTCTTCAAATCATGGAATGCTTATTTTTGGGACCAGCCCCATGCAAATTTCACCTTACCACCACCCCTGTTTATTTGGCTGAGGGCCCATGCAATATGGGAGAAACCCAACACAAACCTGCGGTAGAAATTGGCAAGGCCCAAGAAGCTCCAAAGCTCAGTGAGTGTTTTTGGGGCTGGCCAGTCATAGATGATTTGGATCTTGGCTAAATCCACATGTATGTTATGCTGATCAATGATGTATCCCAGGTAATGGACCCTGTCCATGCCGAAGGAGCATTTTTCCAAGTTGGCGTATAGCTTGTGCTGCCACAGGGTGTGTAGAACCTACTGAATATGTTGCATGTGTTCAGGCCAATTCTTGTTGTAAGTTAGAATGTCATCGAGATAAACCACTAAAAACGTATTCATGAATGGTCATAGGATATCATCCATCATCCTCGTGAAAGTGTTTGTATAATTTTTCAAACCTAAGGGCATGACAAACCATCCAAAAAGGCCTTCCTTTGACTTGAAGTCAGTCTTCAATACATCTATTTGTTCTATCGGGACCTGGTGGTAGCCAGACTTTAGATCAATCTTACTAAAGTATTTGTCCCCTGTGAGTTGATCAAGGAGGTCATCGATTCGGGGAATCAGGTACCATTTTTTGACTATGATTTTATTCGGAGCCTAGTAATCAATACGGAGTTGCTAGGTCCCATCTTTCTTTTGTACCAGCATGATCTGGTTCCCGCAAGGTGATGAGTTGGGGCAGATGTGCCCCTTGTGGAGATTTTCTTGGACCTATTATATGATCTCCTCATTCTCTAGTAAAGAGAGATGATAGACTGGCCTAGTGGGTAGCAGTGTGTTGGGGGTCATATCGATGGGGTGGTTAACCTGGCAGTGCAGAGGTAACCATGTAGGTGAGGAGAATATATCTGAGTATTCTTCCACAACCTTATCTACTTGCTTTTGCTGTGTGGAGAGGTTGGCTGTAGAGACCCTAGATGTGGTTGTGATCTTTCGCTTATTCTGAGAGAGAATCATGAAGAAGACAAACTTCCCTCTCTTAGAGATGACCTTCCTGCATTGCTTAGCAGCGATCAAGGAAATAACACTAGGTGGGACTGCCTCGGGTATCCTGTACAATTTCTAGTTCAAAGTAATAATAAAACTATGAGGCCTAGACTCAAATATAGCATGATTTTTCCATAAATAAGGTTGGCCCAAAATAAAATCACAAACTAGATGTATCTATGAAGAGAACCGTGATACTTGAGGACCAGATGTCACTCCTAATATTTGATACCCAACTTGGTGTGCAAGGTATGGAATATATTTGTGAAATCTGGCACTGCTTGGTCTCTTTCTTGCTGCAGTGTGGTCCATTTGGTATACAAGTCATCATAACTTCTGACAGGGTAGTATTTTTCCTTAATAGCATCCCTGAAGGATTCCTAGGTGGCCATGACAGAAAATAATGAGGTTTCCTCTGTTTTCGTTTTCTCACAGAAAATTTCCCACCAATCTTTGACATGGGGAACGACTTTGAGGAGCGTAAAAGTAATCTTTTATTTATTCAAAAATTTATGGACAAAAAAATAGCCTTTTGGTAGATTCAACCACTTGTCTACAACATCTACATCTATTTGACCTTCAAATATAGGAATATCGAAGTTTATTTGTACCTTGAAGGGGGCAACACCGCCATTTGAAGAATATGCGTTGCCTGTTGGTACCCACCGAAGGATTTGTGTGAAACTATCCTTCATCTCGTTCCTCTGTTGCATGAGGGTTTCCTCAATCAATAGTTTGAAAGGATATCCTATCCAATCATATTTATTTTCTCCTTCCATGGGAGGTCACTTGGGCATGCGATAGATTCTTTCCTCAAGAGAAACAAGCTCGAGACCCAAGTCTTTGTACTCCGACCTCGTTGGGGACATGCATTAAGGTGACAAGGAGTAGATGGATCTGATACCATTGATCTAGATTTTATGAGTGGAACAAAATGAATATAGATTATTAATAGGTGCTTAAAACAAAATAACAAAGATACAGTAAAACTAGTTTTCTATTAAATAACGAAATAAGATGAAACTGTAAAATGCAGCGGAAACAAGCTTGCTGGAATGGTGGTGGCTTATCTCTGAGAAGAGATGTGATGGAAGTGTGCATTCACAAGAAGAAGGTTACAATGAGGCTTTGAAGTAATTTTTACAATAATAAAGAATGCCAAAAACCATAGACATCCAAAAACCTAACCCCAGGAGATGAAGCCCCAAAAGTCATGTGGGCGCCGTTTGGGTAAGTTAGTACATCAACTTCTCGGGGTCGTAACTTTTGCGTACGATATCTGTTTTAGGCATGTGATATCCCATTGGAAAGGCATCATCAAGGAGATTCATTTTGGCAGATTAATAATGAATTTATCCATTTGAGGATGTAGATCCTAAAAAACCTTCATTTAGGCCCTCAAAATGGCTTCGAAAGTTAAAACTACTAAACATATTAAATTGCCAATATTGTCAGAAAATTATTTTGAGCCAGTTGGAAAAGGTAGGTGGTGATCGATATCCATATGGATCAATCCTCCCTCGTTAGGAATAAATGTTCTCCATTGCGTTGAGGTCCCCAATCAGATGAGGAAATTTCTACTAAACTTGGCCCCGGGTGAGCCACTTGCCTTGGTGCAGGAGCTGCCTTGCTTTGACGACTCGATAAAGTTGGATCCTTTCTTGTCAAGTGCCCTTGATCTGTCTGTCCACAATATGATCATTGGATTATTGTTTTATGCAGTCGGGGTTGATCTCTATTGGTGTCAGTTGTTCTGCTACTTCTGAGGTCTCCATTAATGGTGGGAAATAAGGGGGAAGGAGATTCACGTTGAACACTGGGTGCAGGCCAAGGAAAGGAGGAATGTTGAGATCAAAAGCATTATACAAAACAACCTTGGTGATAGTTTACTACCCATAATGGAGTGGAAGAGGCTTCTGATGGGGTCATGTAAGCCGTTCTTTCTGTAAGTGCAACCAAAATTTGTCACCCACTTGAAACTTATGTAGCATGAGATGTTGATCATGACATTGTTTGTACTTGTCATTGGACTTTTGTAGGATATCTGAAACCTATTGGTGGATGTGGTGGATCCACTCAATGAACTGGGTGGCTTTGTCAGCTTCAGTTGGAGCAGGAGATGAGTCGGTCAAGGTGACCGCAAGGGGAAGTGCAACATCTATGGAACCCAATGGTTGGAATCCCAACCCCACTTGAAAGAGGATGTGGTTGGTTGAGCTATGCAGGGCTCAAATGTAGCTATGTTGGACATAGGGAAGGCTCTCATCCCATGTACGAGAGTGCTTTGAATTATACATGTGAAGGATATGCACAATCATTCAATTTACATCCTCTGTTTGGCCATCTGTTTGGAGGTGGAAGGCTGTGGATTTGGTGCGCTTGGTGTCCAGCAGTGAGAAGAGGCTCGACCATAATGTACTAAGAAATCGACTATCTTGATCTAAGACAATGGTTTGTGGGATTCCAAAATGTACCCAGACTCATTCAAAGAAGATCTTGGAAGTGGCCTTTGTTGTGGTGCTCTTCTTGCAGGCAACCAGAATCACCATCCTAGAGAAGTGATCAACAACCACAAAAACATAATCATTTCCCTTCCTGGTGGATGGGAGGCCCGACATGTAGTCCATTGAGATGGATTCCCATGGTCTGTTAGGAGTGGGAAGAGGGGTGTGTAGGCCCTATTTCTTAGTGTTTTATTTGGCAATAGCACAGGCAGTGCAGGACTTGATATACTTGTTGACCTCCTATCAAAGTTTCATCCAGTAGAAATGTTTATGTAGCATCACCACTGTCTTTTCGACGTCGAAGTGTCCTGCCACCCGAATTTAGTGGGCTTCCCAGATCAACTTCAATCTCTCACTTGATGGAACACATATATGGCCCAGATGACACAACAACCCATCCTGAAGATGGAAATTATCGACAACTGTGTTTGCACCCAACATTTGGTAGGTGGTAGCGAAGTCAAGGTCCGTCTCATAGAGTTGGGGCCATCCAAATGTCTCATGGCTGTAATATTCTAACACCATGGTGAGTATAGTGATTGGCAGTCTACTGAGGCAATTAGCGATGCGATTGTTTCTTCCAGTTTTATACTTGATGTTGAGGTGGAAGGGTGGATGTTCCCCTTGTGGAGCAGTTCTTAGATATGTCACTTGATCTCCTCATTCTCTAACAAAGAGTGACAATAGATTGGACCATTGGGTAGCGATGTGTCGGGGGTCAGATCGATGGGGTGCTTGATCTAGCAGTGCATAGGTACCCCTATAGGTGAGAAGAAGATATCTGATTATTCTTCCATGACCTTATATACCTACATCTGCTATGTGGAGAGGTTAGTCGCAGAGACCCTAGATGTGGCTATGATCTTTCACTTATTCTAAGAGAGAATCACGAAGAAGAAAAAATTCCCCATCTAAGAGATGACCTTCCTACATTTCTTAGTAGATATCAAGGAAATAGCACTAGGTGGGACTGCCTCGTGTATCCTGTACAATTTCTTGTTCAAATTAATAATAACACTATGAGGCCTAGACTCATATACAACATGACATTTCCATAATAAAGTTGGCCCAAAAGAACATCACAAACTTCGAGAGGAGAAACATCACACAATACCTCGTCTTTGAAGGGCTTGATGTCGTACGACAGTCGTCACTATTGGCTGACGTGGAGATCGCTTCCTTGGCGGAGACATCCAATGGTGTATGGTTGTGGGTGCATTGTTGTTGGTAGGGCTAGCCACTTGATGAACTCTGCAAAGATGAGGTTATTATGGATACCGCTATCAACAATTAAGTGCAGCGGAGTGCCTTTTACCCACATCTATGAATGGAAGAGGTTCTCTCCTTCTTCTGGATCGTCTGGTTTA
This sequence comes from Picea engelmannii, assembly GCA_009831015.1. Taxonomy (NCBI): domain Eukaryota; kingdom Viridiplantae; phylum Streptophyta; class Pinopsida; order Pinales; family Pinaceae; genus Picea; species Picea engelmannii. The sequence continues at coordinate 296,361 of ML778038.1, forward strand.
CCAGGCTAGAGCTTGGTGGTAGCAATGGTGGCATTGGGTTCCACGTCAATGATCCATCTTCCCCTTTCTGGTTCTATCTCAGAGTCATAATCTATGTCATATTAAGATTCTTTCACTTCATCCACCAGCGACAACTTTGAGTGGAAGTCAACAGTGTTATGCCAAGGGATATTATGGAAGTCACACCACTTCCCGGTATATTTCTTTGTCTTTTCGGTGTCCTTCTTTAATTTTGGTTTGGACTGGTTGTCCTGATACTATCCATATTTTATCTGTCCTTTGTTCGGTGGGTTGGTTCACCCTTTCCTGGCTTTTGTTGTGAGAGGTTCTGAGGCCTAAATTGTCGCGTCTTTTGTTTGAGCTTCTGCTCAATTTTGATGGCATATTGGTAGGCCGCGCCCAAGGATGAGATGTCCAAAAATTCCATTTTGGTCTAGATATATCTATGGAGATCACCACAATACTTGAGCACCATATTTCGCTCCAAATATTTGATACCCAACTTGGTGCGCAAGGTATGGAAGATATTTGTGAAATCTGGCACTACTTGGTCTCTTTCTTGCCGCAGTGTGGTCCATTTGGTATACAGGTCGTCATAACTTCTGAAAGGGTAGTATTGTTCCTTAATATCATCCCTGAAGGATTCCAGGTGATTGTGACTGAAAATAATGAGGTTTCCTCTGTTTCCTTTTGCTCACAGAAAGTTTCCCACCAATCTTTGACATGGGGAATGGCTTTGAGGAGCACAAAAGTAATCTTTTCTTTATTCAAAAAATTATGGATAGAAAAATACACTTCTAGTAGATTAAACCACTTGTCTACAACATATAAATCTATATGAACTTCAAATATATGAATATTGAAGGTTATTTGTACCTTGAAGGGGGAAGCGCCCTCATTCAAATAAGATGCATCGCATGTTGGTAGCCGCCGAAGGATTTGCGCGAAACTATCCATCATCTCGTTCCTCTGTTGGGTGAGGGATTCCTTAGTCAATAGTTTGAAAGGACCTCATGTCCCATCATAATTATTTTATCCTCCCATGGGAGGTCGCTTGGGAGTGCGAGAGATTTTTTCCTCAAGAGAAACAAGCTCGAGACCCAACTCTTTGTACTCCGACCTCGTTGGGGACATGGATTAAGACGACAAGGAGCAGACTACTCTGATACCACTGATCTATATTTTATGAGTAGAAATAAATGAATAAATATTATTAATAGGTTCTTAACACAAAATAACAAAGATACAGTAAATCTGGTTTTCTATTCAATAACGAAATGAGCTAAAACTGTAAAATGTAGCGAAAACAAGCTTGTTGGAATGGTGGAGACTTATCTCTGAGAAGAGATGTGACGGTAGCACGCATTCAAAAGAAGAAGGTTACAATTAGGTTTTGAAGGCATTTTTAAAATAATCAATAATTCCAAAAACCATAGACATCCAAAAACCTAACCCTAGGAGATGAAGCGCCAAAAGTCACGTGGGCCCCGTTTGGGTAAGTTAATACATCAACTTCCCGGGGTCGTAACTTTTGCATACAATCTTTGTTTCAGGCGTGTGATAGCCCATTGGAAAGGTATCATAGAGGATATTAATTTTTGGGTATCAATCATTCCTTCATCCATAACTAAGGATATTTATCCTGAAAAACCTTCATTTAGGCCCTCAAACTGGCCCCGAAAGTTAAAACTGCTAAAAATAGTAAATTGCCAAAATTGTCAAAAACCTGTTTTGAGCCAGTTGGAAAAGGTGGGTGGCCATAGATATACATATGGATAAATAATACCTCCTTAGGAAGAAATGGTCTCCATTGCATTGAGGTCCCTCATCAGATCAATAAATTTCTGCTGAACTTGGCCCCGGGTGAGCCACTTGCCTTGGTGCAGGAGTTGCCCTGCTTTGACAACTCGATAAAGTTGGATCCTTTGTTGTCGAGTGCCCTTGATCTGTCTATCCACAATATGATCATTGGATGCCTATTTTATTCATTCGGGGTTGAGCTCTGTTTGTTTTAGTTGTTCTGCTACTTCTAAGGTGTCCAATAATGGTGGGAAATAAGGGAGAAGGAGATCCATGTTGAACACTGGGTGCATGCCAAGGAAAGGAGGAATGTTGAGCTCAAAATAATTATCCCCCACATCCTTGGTGATAGTTTACATCCCATAACGGAGTGGGCCAAGCTTCCGATGGGGTCCTGTAAGGCATTCTTTCTGAAAGTGCAACCAAAAATTTTTGCCCACCTGAAACTTATGTGGCACCCGATGCTGATCATTGTGTTGTTTGTACTTGTTATTGGACTTCTGTAGGATATATTGAACCTGTTGGTAGATGTGATGGATCCGCTCAATGAACTAGCTAGCTTTGTCAGCTTCAATTGGAGTAGGATATGAGTTGGTCGAGGTGACTTCAAGGGGAAGTGCAACATCTATGTAACCCAATGGTTGGAATCCCAACCCCACTTGAAAGGGGTTGTGGCTAGTTGATCTATGTAGGACTCGGTTGTAGCTATGCTGGACATAGGGAAGGCTCTCATCCCATGTGCGAGGGTGCTTTGAATTATACATGGGAAGGATATGCACAATCATTCGATTTACAACCTCAGTTTGGCCATCTGTCTGGGCGTGGAAGGCTATTGATTTGGTGAGCTTGGTGTCCAGTAGTGACCAGAGGCTCGACTAGAATGTGCTGAAAAATCGACTATCCCGATCTGAGACAATGGTTTGTGGGATTCCAAAATGTACCTAGACTCGTTCAAAGAAGAGCTTGGAAATGGCCTTTGCTGTGATGTTCTTCTTGTAGGCAACCAGAATCGTCATCTTAGAGAAGCGATCAACAACCACAAAAACATAGTCATTTCCCCGCTTGGTGGATGGGAGGCCCGACATGTAGTCCATTGAGATGGATTCCTATGGCCTATCAAGAATGGGAAGAGGGGTGTATAGGCCCTGTTTCTTAGTGTTCAGTTTGGCAATAGAACAGGCAGTGCAGGACCTGATATACTTGTTGAACTCCTATCGAAGTTTTGGCAATAGAAATGTTTATGTAGTGAAGTCAGGGTCTGTCTCATAGAGTTGAGGCCATCCAGATGTCTCATGGTTGCAAGATTCTAGCACCGTGGTGAGTGTCTCGACTGGCACTCTATTGAGGCAATCAATGACACGATTGGTGCTTCCTTTTTTTTACTTGATTTTGAGGTGGAATTGCTACAAGTATGTGGACCACTTTTGATGACGGTCATTCTTCAATTTTCCCTATGTCTGCATGAACTGCAGTGGCTTATGATCAGTGTGGATGACTGTCTCCTTCCCAAGAATGTAATGTCTCTACTGATGGCATGCTTGAACAATGGAGTACATTTCTTTTTCATAAGTAGGGTACTTACAGACAGTATCTGATAGTGTCTCACTATGATAGGCCACAGGGTGGTCATGCTGAGTGAGAATGGTGCCCACGGCATAGTCTGAAGCATCTATCTCGATCTCAAAAGGATGTTGCAAGTATGGTAGTGAAAGTACTGGGGATGAGCACAAGCACTGCTTCAAATCATCAAACACTTGTTGCTGGGATTAGCCCCATGCAAATTTCACCTTACCACCACCCCTTTTTATTTGGCTAAGGGCCCATGCAATATGGGAGAAACCCAACACGAACCTGTTGTAGAAATTATCAAGGCCCAAGAAGATCCAAAGCTTAGTGAGTGTTGTTGGGGTTGTCCAGTCATGAATGACTTGGATCTTGGCCAGATCCACATGTACGCCATGTTGATCAATGATGTAGCCCAGGTAATGGACCCTGTCCATGCCAAAGGAGAATTTTTCCAAGTTGGTGTATAGCTTGTAATATCGCAGTGTGTGCAGAACCTACTGAATATGCTGCAAGCGTTCGGCCCAAGTCTTGTTGTAAATTAGAATGTCATCCATGTACACCACTACAAAAGTATTGGTGAATGGTCGCAGGATATCATCCATCATCCCCATGAAAGTGGATGGATCATTTGTCAAACCAAAGGGCATGACCAGCCATTCAAAAAGGCCTTCCTTTGACTTGAAGGCGGTCTTCCATACATTTGTATGTTCTATTGGGAGTTGGTGGTAGCCAGACTTCAGATCAATCTTACTAAAGTATTTTGCCCTCGTGAGTTGATCAAGGAGGTCATCGATTTAGGGAATCAGGTACCAGTTTCTGACTGTGATTTTATTCAGAGTCCGATAATCAATACAGAGTCGCCAAGTCAGATATTTCTTCTGTACCGGCACAATTGGGCTCCTGCAAGGTGATGAGTTGGGATAGATGTGCCCCTTGTGGAGAAGTTCTTAGATCTGTTGCTTGATCTCCTCATTCTCTAACAAAGAGTGACAATAGATTGGCCCATTGGGTAACAGTGCGTCGGGGGTCAGATCGATGGGGTGCTTGACCTAATAGTGCAAAGGTACCCCTGTAGGTGAGGATAACATATCTAAGTATTCTTCCACAACCTTATCCACTTTCTCATGCTATGTGTTGAGGTTGGTTGCAGAGACCCTGGATGTGTCTGTGATCTTTCTCTTATTCTGAGAGAGAATCACGAAGAAGACAAACTTCCCTATATGAGAGATGACCTTCCTACATTTCTTAGTAGAGATCAAGGAAATAACACTAGGTGGGACTGCCTTGGGTATCCTCTACAATTTCCTGTTCAAAGTAATAATAGCACTACGAGACCTAGAATCATATACAACATGATGTTTCCATAAAAAATGTTGTCCCAAAAGAACATCACAAACTTCGAGAGGAGAAACATCACACAATACCTCGTCTTTGAAGGGATTGATGTTGTACAACAATCAACACTGTTGGCTTACGTAGAGATCTCTTCCTTGGCGGAACCATCCAATGGTATACGGTTGTGGGTGTGGCATTGTTGGCAGGGCCAGTCGCTTGATGACCTCTACTGGGATGAGGTTATTCTGGCTACCGCTATCAATGATGAAGTGCAGTGGGGTTCCTTTTTCCCACATCTGTGAATGGAAGAGGCACTCTCCTTCTTCTAGCTCGTTTGGTTCACCAGGCTGGAGCTTGGTGGTAGCAACAATGGCACTGGGTTTTGCATCAATGATCCATCTTCTCCTTTCTAGTTCTATCTCAGAGTTATAAATTTCATCTAATTTAGAGGCTTTCACATCGGCCACCAACGAATTCTTTGAGTGGCTGTCAACAGTGTTATGCCAAGGGCTCTTATGGAAGTCACACCACTTCCCAGTATCTTTCTTTGTCTTTCCGGTGTCCTTCTTTGCTTGTGGCTTGGACTGGTTGTCCTGATACTATCCATCTTTTCTATGTCCTTTGTTCGGTGGGTTGGGGCCACCCTTTCCATGCTTTTTTTGTGAGGGGTTCGCAGGCCCAAATTGTTGCGTATTTTGTTTGAGCTTATGCTCAATTTTGACGGCATATCGGTAGGCCGTGCCTAAGGATGAGATGTCCAGAAATTCCATTTCCGTCTGGATGTATCTATGCAGAGCACTGTGATACTTGAGCACCATATGTTTCTTTGAATCTTTGATACCAAACTTGGTGCGCAAGGTATGGAAAATATTTGTGAAATCTGTCATTGCTTGGTCTCTTTCTTGCCACAGTGTGGTCCATTTGGTATACAGGTCATCATAAATTCTGACAGGGTAGTATTGTTCCTTAATAGCATCCCTTAAGGATTCCCAGGTGGTCGTGACTGAAAATAATGAGGTTTCCTTTATTTCCTTTTGCTCATATAAAATTTCCCACCAATCTTTGACATGGGGAACGACTTTGAGGAGCACAAAAGTAATATTTTCTTTATTCAAAAAGTTATGGATAGAGAAATACCCTTCTAGTAGATTCAACCACTTATCTACAACATCTACTTCTATCTAACCTTCAAACATAGGAATATCAAAGTTTATTTGTACCTTGAAGGGGGCGACGCCTCCGTTCGAAGAAGATGTGTCGCCTGTTGGTAGCCACCAAAGGATTTGCACAAAACTATCCATCATCGCGTTCCTATGTTGCGTGAGGGATTCCTCAATTAAAAGTTTGAAAGGATATCCTATCCCATCATAATTATTTTCTCCTACCATGGGAGGTCTCTTTGGCATGCGAGAGATTCTTTCCTCAAGAGAAACAAGCTTGAGACCCAACTCTTTGTACTTCGACCTCGTTGGGGACATGCATTAAGATGACAAGGAGAAGACCGCTCTGATACCACTGATCTAGATTTTATGAGAAGAACGAAATGAATATAGATTATTAACAGGTGCTTAACACAAAATAACGGATATATAGTAAAAATGGTTTTCTATTCAATAATGAAATAAACTGAAACTGTAAAATGCAGTGGAAACTGTAAAAGGCGGCTTATCTTTGAGAAGAGATGTGATGGCAATGCACATTGGTAAGAAGAAGGTTACAATGAGGCTTTGAATTAATTTTTACAATAAACAAGAATTTGAAAAACCCTATACATACAAAAACCTAACCCTAGGAGATGAAGCGCCAAAAGTCACATGCTCCCCGTTTGGGTAAGTTAGTACATCAACTTCCCAGGGTCGTAACGTTTGCATACGATCTCCGTTTTAGGCGTGTGATAGCCCGTTGGAAAGGTATCATCGAGGAGATTAATTTGGAGGGATCAATATTGATTTTGGATATCATTGAGGAGATAAATCCTGAAAGACCTTCATTTAGGCCCTCAAAATGGCCCTAAAAGTTAAAACTGCTAAAAATAGTAAATTGCCAAAATTGTCAGAAAATTGTTTTGGGACAGTTGGAAAAGGTGGGTGGCCAATGATATCCATATGGATCAATAATCCATACTTAGGAAGAAATGGTCTCCATTTCATTGAGGTGCCCCATAAGATGAGGAAATGTTTGTTGAACTTGGCCCCGGGTGAGCCACTTTCGTTGGTGGAGGAGCTGCCCTGCTTTGACGACTCGATAAAGATGGATCCTTTATTTTCGAGTGCCCTTGATCTATCTATCCACAATCTGATCAATGGATTCTTTTTGTATGCATTCAGGGTTGAGATCTGTTGGTGTCATCTGTTCTGCTACTTCTGAGGTGCCCAATAATGGTGGGAAATTAGGGTGAAGGAGATCCACGTTGAACACTGGGTGTAGGCCAAGGAAAGGAGGAATGTTGAGCTCAAAAGAATTATCCCCCACAACCTTGGTGATAATATATGGCCCATAACAGAGTGGGTGAAGCTTCCGATGGGGTCCTGTAAGGTGTTATTTCTGCAAGTGAAACCAAACTTTGTCACCCACCTAAACCTTATGTGGCACCCGATGTTGATCATGACACTGTTTGTACTTGTCATTGGACTTCTGTAGGATATCCTGAACCTGTTGGTGAATGTTATGGATCTGTTTAATGAATTGGGTGGCTTTTTTAGCTTCAGTTGGTGCAGGAGATGATTCGATCGAGGTGAATGCAAGGGGAAGTGCAACATCTATGGAACCCAATGGTTGGAATCCCAACCCCACTTGAAAGGGGTTGTGGTCGGTTGAGCTATGCAGGGCTCGGTTGTAGCTATGTTGGACATAGGGAAGGCTCTCATCCCATGTGCAAGGGTGATTTGAATTATACATGATAGGATATGCACAATCATTCAATTTACAACCTTAGTTTGACCATCTATCTGGGGGTGGAAGGCTGTGGATTTGGTGAGCTTGGTGTCCAATAGTGACCAGAGGCTCAACCAAAATGTGTTGAGAAATCAACTATCCCGATATGAGACAATGGTTTGTGGGATTACAAAATGTACCCAGACTCGTTCAAAGAAGAGCTTGGCAATGGCCTTTGTTGTGTTTCTCTTTTTGTATGAAACGAGAATCACCATCTTAGAGAAGCAATCAATAGCCACAAAAACACAGTCACTTCCCCATTGGTGGATGGGAGGCCCGACATGTAGTCCATTGAGATGGATTTGCATGGCCTATCAAGAGTGGGAAGAGGGGTGTATAGGCCCTATTTATTAGTGGTTGGTTTGGGAATAGCGCAGGCAGTGGAGGAACTGATATACTTTCTGACCTCCTGTCGAAGTTTTGGCCAGTAGAAATGTTTTTTTAGCAGCGCCACTGTCTTTTCGACGTCGAAGTGTCCTACCACCCGACTATAGTGGACTTCCCAGATAAAATTCACTTTCTCACTTGATGGAACATAGATATGGTCCAGATGACACAACAACCCATCCTGAAGATATAAATTATTGACAACTGCGTTTGCACCCAACATTTGGTAGGTGGTGGCGAAGTCAGGTTTTGTCTCATAGAGTTGGGGCCATCTATATGTCTCATGTCTGTGAGAGTCTAGCACCATGGTGAGTGTCGCGAATGGTAGTCTGATGAGGAAATCAGTGATGCGATTGGTGCTTCCTCTTTTATACTTGATGCTGAGGTGGAATTGCTACAAGTATGTGGACCACTTTTGATGGTGATCATTCTGAAATTTTCCCTGTGTCTGCATGAACTGCAGTGGCTTATGATCCATGTGGATGATTGTCTCCTTCCCAAGAATGTAATGTCTCCACTTGCGACATGCTTGCACAATGGAGTACATTTCTTTGACATAATTAGCATACTTATGGACAATATCTGAGAGTGTCTCACTATGATAGGTCACAGGGTGATCGTGCTAAGTGAGAACGATGCCTACAACATAGTCTAAAGAACTTGTCTCGATCTCAAAAGGATGTTGTAGGTATGGTAGTGAAAGTACTAGGGTTGAGCACAAACACTTCTTCAAATCATGGAATGCTTATTTTTGGGACCAGCCCCATGCAAATTTCACCTTACCACCACCCCTGTTTATTTGGCTGAGGGCCCATGCAATATGGGAGAAACCCAACACAAACCTGCGGTAGAAATTGGCAAGGCCCAAGAAGCTCCAAAGCTCAGTGAGTGTTGTTGGGGCTGGCCAGTCACAGATGACTTGGATCTTGGCTGGATCCACATGTATGTTATGCTGATCAATGATGTATCCTAGGTAATGGACCCTGTTCATGCTAAAGGAGCATTTTTCCAAGTTGGCATATAGCTTGTGCTGTCGCAGGCTGTGCAGAACCTACTGAATATGCTGCATGTATTCGGGCCAATTCTTGTTGTAAGTTAGAATGTCATCGCGATAAACCACTACAAGCGTATTCATGAATGGTCGCAAGATATCATCCATCATCCTCGTGAAAGTGTTTGTATAATTTTTCAAACCTAAGGGCATGACAAACCATCCAAAAAGGCCTTCCTTTGACTTGAAGGTAGTCTTCAATACATATGTTTGTTATATCGGGACCTGGTGGTAGCCAGACTTCAGATCAATCTTACTAAAGTATTTGGCCCCTGTGAGTTGATCAAGGAGGTCATCGATTCGAGGAATCAGGTACCAGTTTTTGACTATGATTTTATTCGGAGTGTAGTAATCAATACGGAGTTGCTAGGTCCCATCTTTCTTTTGTACCAGCATGTTCTGGCTCCCGCAAGGTGATGAGTTGGGGCAGATGTGCCCCTTGTGGAGATTTTCTTGGACCTATTGTATGATATCCTCATTCTCTAATAAAGAGAGATGATAGACTGGCCCAGTGGGTAGCAATGCGTCGGGGGTCATATCAATGGGGTGGTTGACTTGGCAGTGCAGAGGTACCCATGTAGGTGAGGAGAATATATCTGAGTATTCTTCCACAACCTTATCTACTTGCTTTTGCTATGTGGAGAGGTCGGTTGTAGAGACCCTAGATGTGGTTGTGATCTTTCGCTTGTTCTGAGAGAGAATCATTAAGAAGACAAACTTCCCTCTCTTAGAGATGACCTTCCTGCATTGCTTAGCAGAGATCAAGGAAATAACACTAGGTGGGACTGCCTCGGGTATCCTGTACAATTTCTAGTTCAAAGTAATAATAAAACTACGAGGCCTAGACTCAGATATAGCATGATGTTTCCATAAATAAGGTTGGCCCAAAAGAACATCACAAACTAGATGTATCTATGAAGAGCATCGTGATACTTGAGGACCAGATGTCACTCCTAATATTTGATACCCAACTTGGTGTGCAAGGTATGGAATATACTTGTGAAATCTAGCACTGCTTGGTCTCTTTCTTGCTGCAGTGTGGTCCATTTGGTATACAAGTCATCATAACTTCTGACAGGGTAGTATTTTTCCTTAATAGCATCCCTGAAGGATTCCTAGGTGGCCATGACAGAAAATAATGAGGTTTCCTCTATTTTCCTTTTCGCACAAAAAGTTTCCCACCAATCTTTGACATGGGGAATGACTTTGAGGATCGTAAAAGTAATCTTTTATTTATTCAAAAATTTATGGACAAAAAAATATCCTTTTGGTAGATTCAACCACTTGTCTACAACATCTGCATTTATTTGACCTTCAAATATAGGAATATCTAAGTTTATTTGTACCTTGAAGGGGGCAGCACCGCCATTTGAAGAATATGCGTCGCCTGTTGGTACCCACCGAAGGATTTGTGCGAAACTATCCATCATCTCGTTCCTCTGTTGCGTGAGGGTTTCCTCAATTAATAGTTTTAAAGGATCTCCTATCCAATCATATTTATTTTCTCCTTCCATGGGAGGTCACTTGGGCATGCGATAGATTCTTTCCTCAAGAGAAACAAGCTCGAGACCCAACTCTTTGTACTCCGACCTCGTTGGGGACATGCATTAAGGTGACAAGGAGCAGATGGATCTGATACCATTGATCTAGATTTTATGAGTGGAACAAAATTAATATAGATTATTAATAGGTGCTTAAAACAAAATAACAAAGATACAGTAAAACTAGTTTTCTATTAAATAACGAAATAAGTTGAAACTGTAAAATGCAGCGGAAACAAGCTTGCTGGAATGGTGGTGGCTTATCTTTGAGAAGAGATGTGATGGCAGTGTGCATTCACAAGAAGAAGGTTACAATGAGGCTTTGAAGGAATTTTTACAATAATAAAGAATGCCAAAAACCATAGACATCCAAAAACCTAACCCCAGGAGATGAAGCCCCAAAAGTCATGTGGGCGCCGTTTTGGTAAGTTAGTACATCAACTTCTCGGGGTCGTAACTTTTACATACGATCTCTGTTTTAGGCATGTGATAGCCCATTGGAAAGGAATCATCAAGGAGATTCATTTTGGGGGATTAATAATGAGTTTATCCATTTGAGGATCTAGATCCTAAAAAACCTTCATTTAGGCCCTCAAAATGGCTTCGGAAGTTAAAACTGCTAAAAATAGTAAATTGCCAATATTGTCAGAAAATTGTTTTGAGCCAGTTGGAAAAGGTGGGTGGCGATCGATATCCATATGGATCAATCCTCCCTCCTTAGGAATAAATGTTCTCCATTGCGTTGAGGTCCCCAATCAAATGATGAAATTTCTACTGAACTTTTCCCCAGGTGAGCCACTTGCCTTGGTGCAGGAGTTGCCCTGCTTTGACGACTCGATAAAGTTGGATCCTTTCTTGTCAAGTGCCCTTGATATATATGTCCACAATATGATCATTGGATTCTTGTTGTATGCAGTCGGGGTTGATCTCTATTGGTGTCAGTTGTTCTGCTACTTCTGAGGTGTCCAATAATGGTGGGAAATAAGGGGGAAGGAGATTCACGTTGAACAATGGGTGCAGGCCAAGGAAAGGAGAAATGTTGAGATCAAAAGCATTATCCACAACAACCTTGGTGATAGTGTACTACCCATAATATAGTGGAAGAGGCTTTTGATGGGGTCCTGTAAGCTGTTCTTTCTGTAAGTGCAACCAAAATTTGTCACCCACTTGAAACTTATGTGGCACGCGATGTTGATCATGACGCTGTTTGTACTTGTCATTGGACTTTTGTAGGATATCTGAAACCTATTGGTGGATGTGGTGGATCCTCTCAATGAACTGGGTGGCTTTGTCAGCTTCAGTTGGAGCAGGAGATGAGTTGGTCAAGGTGACTGTAAGGGGAAGTGCAACATCTATGGAACCCAACGGTTGGAATCCCAACCCCACTTGAAAGAGGATGTGGTTGGTTGAGCTATGTAGGGCTCAGTTGTAGATATGTTGGACATAGGGAAGGCTCTCATCCCATGTGCGAGAGTGCTTTGAATTATACATGTGAAGGATATGCACAATCATTCAATTTACAACCTCAGTTTGGCCATCTGTTTGGAGGTGGAAGGCTGTGGATTTGGTGCGCTTGGTGTCCAACAGTGAGAAGAGGCTCGACCAGAATGTGCTAAGAAATTGACTATCTTGATCTAAGATAATGGTTTATGGGATTCCAAAATGTACCCAGACTCATTCAAAGAAGAGCTTGGAAGTGGCCTCTGTTGTGATGCTCTTCTTGCAGGCAACCATAATCACCATCCTAGAGAAGTGATCAACAACCACAAAAACAAAATCATTTCCCTTCTTGGTGGATGGGAGGCCCGACATGTAGTCAATTGAGATGGATTCCCATGGTCTATTAGGAGTGGGAAGAGGGGTGTATAGGCCCTATTTCTTAGTGGTCTGTTTGGCAATAGCACAGGCAGTGCAGGACCTGATATACTTTTTGACCTCCTATCAAAGTTTCATCCAGTAGAAATATTTCTGTAGAATCACCACTATATTTTTGACGTCGAAGTGTCCTACCACCCGAATGTAGTGGGCTTCCCAGATCAGCTTCAATCTCTCACTTGATGGAACACATATATGGCCCAGACGACACAACAACCCTCTTGAAGATGGAAATTATCGACAACTGCGTTTGCACCCAACATTTGGTAGGTGGTAGCGAAGTCAAGGTCTGTCTCATAGAGTTGGGGCCATCCAGATGTCTCATGGCTGTAAGATTCTAACACCATGGTGAGTATAGTGATTTGCGGTCTACTGAGGCAATTAGTGATGCGATTGTTTCTTCCAGTTTTATACTTGATGTTGAGGTGGAATTGCTGCAAGTATGTGGACCACTTTTGATGGTGGTCATTCTACAATTTTCCCTATGTCTGCATGAGCTGCAGTGGCTTATGATCAGTGTGGATGACTATCTCCTTCTCAAGAATGTAATGTCTCCACTGGTGGCATTCTTGCACAATGGAGTACATTTCTTTATCATAAGTAGGGTACTTACGGACAATATCTGAGATTGTCTCACTATGATAGGCCACAAGGTGGCCGTGCTGAGTAAGAATGGCATCCACAACATAGTCTGAAGCATCTATCTCAATCTCAAAAGGATGTTGTAGGTTTGATAGTGAAAGTACTGGGGCTGAGCACAAGCACTGCCTCAAATCATCGAACACTTATTGTTGGGACAAGTTAGCATATAAATTTCAAGATACAATATATAAAACACTTATCAGAAAAACATTGGATTTGATGCAATTGTTGAGAGGGGTGCTCGTTTCCACCCAATCGTAGGCTCAGCGACTCTAAATGGATTTACCACTAGCCACCCCCGAGATAGACCACTATCACTTACTCTGTATTTTGTTCCAAAGTTCTTCCGATCTTTTCCTGCAATGCCCCCCTCGTGTCCCCTCCCACACCTTTTACCTCCCTTTTCTTTCCCAGCGAGGTTGTGTGTGGCATGAATTCCCCTGTGATGGTCAGGACTGAGGCCTCCATGGATGGGTAGTTCACCCCAATCCCTCATTAACTCATGAGGACCCTCTTCACCTACCATCCTGGTGATTAATTCATTTCGGGGCCAGTGAGTCGCTCTTGTTTCTTTGGGCCAGTGAAGACCAAATACGATATTGGTTTTGGTGGAAGTTAACGCCACCATTTCAAGTGTCTTCCACCACCTTTCTTCAGCCATCATGGTCTCTTTTTCAGCATATCCCCCTCTTAGTAGTCCCGCAGCATATATATATATATATTCAAAATGTTAATTTACATTCGTCGACCTTATATACTAAGGCCCATTCAGAATCACACATTCACATCTTTGAGTTTTCCATAGTTCTTGGCCAACATAATTATTCTTATAGACTGGGGGAAATAGGGTGTTACAATTCCCTCCCCCTTAAAGGAACATTGTCCTCGATGTTCTATCTATCATCATGACATGTATGTATAGAGGTAAACAAAATCGGATATGCATGTTTCATGGCATCCTCCATTTCCCATGTAGCCTCATCTGGGCCAAAATGTCTCCATTGCACCTTGACCTGTGCAATGGTTTGGTTCCAGAGCAGGGTTTCCTTTCTATCCAATATGCATTAAGGTTCTGGTAGAAATTCTCCCTCTAGTTCCACTTGGATCACAAACCAGTCAATTATATGATTAGAATCATGTACATATTTCTTCAATAATGAAACATGGAAAACATTAGGTGCTTTTACTGTAGGAGGAAGTGATAGCCTATAGACTACAGGTCCCACTCTCTATAGAACCTCAAAGGGTCCACAATACTGAGGTGCCAACTTGGCACAAGATCCCATTTTCAAAGAACTCTTTCTGGGCCTAACTTTGAGATATACATGGTCTCTCGTCTTGAACTCTTTTGGAGTTCTCTTTTGGTCGGCATAACTTTTCTGTCGATTCTCAGCGACCTTCAGGTTTTTTTTTATCTGAGTCACTTATTGCTCCATTTCTTTCAACATGTTGGGTCCAAAATAAATTATGTTTATGGGATTACTCCAACTGACAAGAGTGTTGCATGACCTACCATATAGGATTTCAAAGGGGTTCATCTTTAAGGATTCTTGGCAGTTGTTGTTGTAAGCGAATTCCACCAGTGGCAGGTAGTCTTCCCACTTCTTGGGTTGATGAATTACATGCATTCTTAACATGTCTTCTAGTATTTGGTTCACTCTTTTTGTCTGTCCATCAGTTTGAGGGTGATAGGTGGTGCTAAACAACAACTTGGTATCTAAACCAGCCATCAATGACTTCCAAAAGTTGGAAGTAAATTTCATGTCTCTGTTAGACACAATCTCTTTTGGCATACCATGCAATCTGAATATCTCCTTCATTAATACCTGAGTGATGTTTATTGCCTTGAAAGTTGACTTGATGGGGATAAAGTGAGCGGACTTTCTCAATTTATCCACCACTACTGTTATCACCCCATAAATTATGGGAATCAACTGATGACTTGGATATTATCCGTATCTAATGTTTTTGTTGACAAATGATGTTTCATTATGCAAATAATTTGAGAAGAAGAAAAAGAAAAAGGAAAAGAAAAAAGAAAAAGAAAATGAAAAAAAGAAAAAAGAAAAAGAAAGAGAAAAAGAAAAGAAAATGAAAAGAGGGCATAAAAGAATTGAAAGAAAAATCCCCATGCAATAATAGTAACTTGGCCATACCTTTCAAGCATGGCCAATATTTGTTTAAATTTAATTTTGATAGGTTATTGAATAAATCTGACCAGACTGTCTAATCCGGGTCAGATAGCCCTTAGGTTAGATTAGTGAATAAATCTGACCAGACTGTCCAATCTTGGTCAGATAGCCCTTAGGTAGAGTAATTTCTTAACCCAACAACTTAATCTTTGTTAATTGTCTTAGGAAGATAGGTTAGCATGTAGGTTAGTTGCTTCATTTGCTTCACCACCAATGAAACCAGATTGATGAAAATGTTACACCATATCTCAATTGCCTAAGAATAGTTTGGACGAAGTCCCATTGGTGGTGTCTATGTGAAAATATTAGGAAAAACCCGTAAAATGTACTTATCCTAAGTTTCCCAACACATATTTCTCCGGTCCTGGTTTATGCTTCATGCACTTTTCAACGATCCAGATTGTGGCGCCAAGATCTATGATGCACAGAGCATTTCGGACCCCCCGACCATTCTGCTTTTAACCGGAGGGGGGGGGGGGGGAATCGATAATAACATTGGCGTACATCTGGAAGACCCAGGGCAGGGTGCTTAAATCAATGGTTCACAATGGATTCCGGACCCCCTTGTCCGTTCTACCTTTAATGGAGGGGGGGGTCCAGAATGAGAGATAAAAGGTGCGCTAAGATGTGCGGCATGGAAATGGATGCGCAGATCAATGGTCTAAAAAGGTTTTCAGACCCCCCCTGATGTTCTGCTTTTAAACAAAGGGGGGGTCCGAAATTGTTACTTTTCTCTGGCAGGCCCCTTGTCATATGTGGTGTTATCCTATTGGTCCAGAATTCCTATCCCCATCTGCCATCTGATAGCCATCATCACTCATGGACGTCATCTCCTACTTGTTCCACTTGCTCTCGAGGGTGTCTCGTCAAATAACTGTTGTCAGTTCCTACTGTCAGTACCTCACCCTTTTTCACTCATGAAGAGCCCCTTATTGTGACTTTTACCTCCAATCACCAGCCTCCACGTCACCCGCCCATATGTTTTGGCCACCGTCACCTGCCACCTCACCCCAAGTGGCTTGTTGCCCATTTATTACAGGATAACATACCTGTTATCCTGCTGACCTGTCTCCCACGTCCAACCGACCCCAGTTTTGAATAAAACCTACCGTTATTCCCCTTTCATTCACTATTCATCCATCATGCCAGAAAACTTACCTCTTACTTTTCCATTGCTTCTCCGTCACCTTCATCCATAGCCAGTCATCCCCACTAACATATTGTTTATTGAAGGTACTGTTGCATAGATGGCACCAAAGCCAAGACCAGCGGAAGGAGAAGAGAATCCTTTTCTTCCTCCTCCTGTTGACCTGGACAAAATCCTGTTGATCAATAAAGATAGATTGATCACAGATACCATTTGCGACTTCGATTTTTCAGACCTCCAGTCATGGATCTGGGAGGTGTTCCTGGACCAGAGTGATGAAATTGGACTCTGGGAGTCCAATTTGCCCCTGTACCTTTTTCCCCAGATACACCACTTTCCCGAATTCACCCTCAAATTCCAAGCTCATTATATTCCCGACCAGAGGGCCATCGTCTCTTCATCCGGAGACGTCCTCTTTTTCATCACTCCCGAAGACATTGACCAAATGATGCAAATTCCCCGTGCTGATTATGTTTCTCCTTTCAACCTAGAAATCCTTACAGAGGTGTATCAAAAGATGACCCTTCTCCAGAGAGCTCAAATATTTGAGTTGTTCCTTCCCACCTTTGCTCAACTCCCTTCCACCAATCCACCTTACCTGTCATCCATTTTCTCCACAAAGGAAAACCAGATCATTTCCTCTCTTTGCGCTCTATTAGGATACTATTCCGACCAGTGGGTAGATGAGCCCATTCTGGGTTTTCTATCCATTTTTTCCACTGATGAAAAACCCACCACACAGTTCGATTTCAGTACCTTTTTGGCCAACAATATTCTTGAATAGTTCGTGAATTTTGGCACAGAAGGCATGTTCAAATATTCTTCTATATTGGCCAACATGTTCATTTTCTATCAGGAAGATAAATTTAGTTTTTCTATGCAGAAAATGGACGCAGACGGAAGGCCTCAGCCAGTCACAGCGTGGACATCTTTGTTGAAGCATAACTCCACAGAGTATAGCTTCAAGGCATTCATCGATCTTTTCTACCACCCTGTGGTAAGCATGTTAAGTGGCATACCTGAGCCACGAATAAATGACAAGGTCCAGAGGATCCTACATCTCTCGGACAACGCAAAGACAGGGGACTAGTACCTGTATCAAAGTCACACCGAGATCAGAGTTTTCGGGTGTGAATTGGCACCTTACAAACTACCCCAATATGTGCCGGTAAGAATCTTTGTGTTAGAGTATATAAGGCAGATCATGAATTCAGATGACATTCATTCTATTTCCCTGAAGAAGAAGCAACAATTGAGAATCAAGGGGCAGATTGGATCTTTCATCTGCAATAGTCGAGGCGCCAGGGAAGAGGCTGAAAAAATGCCGAAAGAAATGAAATTCTTTACGAGTTTCCCATGACACTATGATCCATGCGGGATCATTTCAGAAATGCGGGTGAAAAATAAAAACATTTCATATGTTCATGAGCCCAAGCCCGAGATCGAGAAATTTGCAAATCAAACGGTGTGGATGCCTGACACCTTGGTTGAAGTGGAACAGCAGGTTCCCCTGACAACTGTGCAACCAACTACCACGCCACATGTCCCTAAGGAAATAAGGCATCCACAAGAGTCATCTCCGCCTGTAACAGAGGTATCATCAGAAGAGTTCCAGATGCATACTAAGAGGCCAAAGACAGTTTCAATGCCTGGCACGAGAGTAGAACAAGAATCCCCGACTACCACAGTAATCAAGCCGGTCATTCCACCTTTTGGTTCGAGCCTTTATCAGGGAATCACCTGTTACGAACCAAATTCCTGAATACAAAATATCACAATAGATCCAAAGATATCTGAATATAATCACCACACAAGATATATAAAACCATATAGAAAACCACAACTTTATTATTACCAAACCCTTGAGGTAGGGCAACACCATACAATGGATCCTATTACGGAAGGGATCCTCTCTTGTTCACTTTCCTCTTCGAGGGAGCATCCTCCTATTGAGATACTGCTCCAAATACAATATTTCTCTTCATGTCTCATTACATTGCTTGAACCCCTTTATATAGTGCTATCATCTCCTAAGAACATTCTAGAGGAGGAATCTTCTAGAAGTAGAACCTTCTAAGAAGCTCTCTTACATTAATTATATC
>ML778038.1:331963-362936 GCA_009831015.1 Picea engelmannii
TTCTGGAGGGCAGTGATTGGACACCCAATCTTAGAGAATCCTTTTATAAATATCCTATAGTAACCTGCTAATCCCATAAAGGATCTGATATCTGAAACATCCTTTGGGGTAGGCCATTCTATGATAGACCTGATTTTGTCAGGGTCTACCGCTACTCCTTCTTCGGATAGAACATGGAATAAGTAATATATTTTCTTCTAGAAGAATTCATATTTGTCGAATTTGGCATAGAGATGATGTTCTCTTATCACTTGAAGCACAAGCCTAAGATGCTCTTCATGCTCTTCTCTATTCTTGGAGTAAATTAATAGATCGTCAATAAAAACCAACACAAATTTGTCTAGGAATTTGCTGAGTAAGTTGTTCATCAAGCACATGAAAGTGGTAGGGGCATTAGTTAAACCAAATGGAACTACCACAAACTCATAGTGACCATACCTCATCCAGAAGGCAGTCTTATGGATGTCTTCACCCTTAATTTGGACTTGATGGTATCCTGACCTCAAGTCAATCTTTGAGAAAATGGATGCACCCCCCAATTGATCGAGAAGGTCATCGATCTTGGGCAAGGGGTACTTGTTCTTTATGGTTACCTTATTGAGTTGTCTATAATATATATATAGTCTAAGGGTATCATCCTTCTTTTTCACAAATAGGACTAATTCTCCCCATGGATACATGTTGGGCCAGATATAGCCCTTATCCATCATTTCTCTCAATTGCAATTTGAGTTCAACTAGTTCAGGTGTGCTCATTCAATAGGGTGTCCTAGACATCGACACTACTCCTGGTGCAAGTTCTATCGAGAATTATATGTCTCTTCTTGAAGGTAGACCCAGTACCTCTTCTGGAAACACATCTTTGTATTCTCTCAGGGTAGGGTGGTCTTTGAGGCTTGGTTTTTCATCTTCAATAGTTTTCAACACCTGTATTGCATATAGTGGACATCCTTTTTGACAATGCTTTTTCATTTGAAGAGCTGATATCTGTCTCACCAAGACAGGTTTTCGGATCCCTTGAAGGGTTATCCTTTTTCCTTCTTTACTTGCACATTCTAAGGTTTTATGGTAACAATCCAATTTGACTTTATGGGAAACTAGCCAGTCCATGACAATCAAGATATCATACGATCCCAGGGGTAATATGTTAAGGGTTGCTTTGGTGGGGAATTCACCCAACATTAATTGGAAGGTTGGTATGACCTCTGCTACCCTTCTTTTAGCGCCAATGGCTAACTATACCAACCATGTCTTGTCATTTTTATGTGGCTGTAGTTTACATTTATCAACAGCCTTAGGGGCTATATAACTCAAATTTGAACTAGGTTCAATCAAAATAGACACTAGATGGTTGGAAATCATACCTTCTATTTCCATCAATGAAGCTTGGTGGTCAGCTTGGTTATTATCTAAGGCTGCATAAACTTGTGGCACACTCCTGGCCACATCATTGACAGTGGTAGCTTCCTAGATGTTGTAAATTCTCCGACTATTTTGTTGTCGGTGTGGACAATCTCTCAGTAGATGTTCTTCTCCGCAACCCCAACATTTCAAAGGTTCTTTCTTTGGGTTATCAGCCTTCATTGGTATAGATCCAAAAGTTTTATTTCCTCTCAAGGAGGGAAAGTTATGTTGGTGTACACTCTGGGCTGGGAAGCTCATTCTTGGGTTCTTCTTATAGCTTTTAAATCCTGGGGATTTAATCCCCTTTTTCTAAAATCTCGAACTATTCTTATGTTTCCATCCTTCACGAGGTTCTGTTTGATGTCTGAACTATTCATGACAATAGGTTTCCTTTCAGATAATGCCTTTTAGGGTCTTTGGCTCATCAAATTAAATTCTGTTTTGATAGTCCTTAGGTAGTCCACTGATGAAGTGTTGCACCTTTTCCTTTTCTACTTTTATATAAGGTACATACCTCAACAAATAGAGGAATTTGTTGACATATTCTTCTATAGTGAGTTGCCCCAGTTTGAGTTCATAAAACTCTTTAGTCTTCTTGTCGAAATATTTTTTCGACAAATACTTCTTCCGGAAGTATTTCTCAAATTTCTCCCAAGACAAGTTCTCTTCATGAGCCCCTTTCACATTCTTAAGGTCTTCCCACCAAATGGAAGCCTTTTCATTCAAGTTGAAGGTGGCCACTTGGGCCTTCAAATTTTCTAAGAAGTCATGGACTCTGAAATACTTCTTTAGTCCAAGTAGCTAGGCATCTACTTCCTCTCCCTTCTTTATTTCACCGTCAAAGGAGGGTGGTTTGGCCTTCCTGAATTCTTTGAATTTATGACCCTTGGAAAACTTTCTCTTTTTTTGTCTTCTTCGGGTACAAGGACTAGTTTTGTTGCTAGAAGAGCCCTCCAAACCGCTAGCTTCCTTCCCAGAGGATTCATCCGTTGCTTGTCCTTTACCTCTGGGATSGACCTTTTTCGAGGTGCTCCTCTCAGTGTGGCCATTGATATGGCCATGTTTCTGTACCTCAGGTTCATGCTGCATTTGTCTTTGTAGGTCAGATAAGCTCTGCAGTAAAATTGCATTAATTTCTGTTTGCTTCTCTTGTTCTTTCATCATCCTCTCATTATCATCCTTGCAACTTTGTAATTCGACCATGAGGCTCCTCACAGTCTCGGATAGATCTGGAGGGGTCCCTACCACCCTCCTTTCATCAGAATCTTCATCTCTATTATGGGAGCCTTCCCTCACTTCATGGTGAGTCACCATTTTATACGTCTGTAATTTCCCGCTGCTGATTGTTCGCTTAGGTGCAAAAGACAAACGCTGGTTGTTAGTAAATATTCATGTTTATTATAACCAGTACATAATTCATATTTTTCTCATGCACACACACAATAGAGGTTTTCATTCTTAACCTCAACCTTTTTAATTGAGAAGGTTAGGATAGGGGGTTACTCCTTTTAGGAGTGTTTCGAATGGAGCTCTTGCACAACTCGTTCATGAGCCCAAGTAGGCCAAGTGTTGTAACCATGCTCTGATACCCATTTGTAACACAACCACTATGGAAATCACAATTTTTTCATCCTTTTTCATCTTTTCTCCAATGAATAGAATTCCCTGAATCCCTACGGGACCTGATACAGGCCTTGCCATCCCTTATCCATACTCATATGATCGACGGATATGACCACAGGTCTTAATGGGGAGGTGCTCCCGGCTTTCATGATGCATGTTCTCCCTTGTTCATTTCAAGGTTTCATCCATCGGAATTTTGTGTCTAGCGAACATGAGGAAAACTGACCTTTGGAGATCCCGGGTACAGAAATGCCGAAACACCAAAACCAAGTGTGCTAGTCCATTTCTAGACTGGCGAGTACAAGGGAATACACCCTTGAGTATTCTGATTTCTGAAATAACGAAATATCATAACATGTCCGAGTATCATCCTTTTAGAATTACACCCATCAAGATTTTGGGACTGGCGAGTACAAGGAAGCTCGCACTTAGGTACCCTGGGTGTCGAAACACCGAAAGGTCCTAACCCCTCCACACGTTGTCATTTTGGGCTTTTGTGAATCAGGGTTTTAGGACTGGCGAGTACAAGAAAACTCCACTTAGGTACCCCAAGTGTCAAAAATCCATAACGCTTACTGATCGTCACATGCATTCTACAACAAGATAGTCCAGGTATCCCCATGGGTCTTGAAATCGACGGTCCCAATTTCTTCGCTACTTACGAAGGTAAATAGGGGTCGAGGCATTAAAGCCTGCTCTCCTTCATTCAATTTAATGGTCATAACAGGCTTTAGATCCTCCGAAAGAATCTCATTTATGCATTTAGCAAGAGGAAGGGTATCCTGGTAACCGAACCACCGAAAGGCCCTTAATTCATCCCCACACTATCATTTCTGGATTTCACGGATCGGGGTTTCAGGACTCGCGATTACAAGAGGACTCTCACTTAGATACCTCGGGTGTCGAAACTCTGAAATATTGAAGTCTAGGAATACCATTCTCTCTCGTGCAGGGTTTTTCAGACTTATGTCATCAAATCCTTCTGCATATTCTTGGGTAAACTTTAAAAAGGGTGTCCCTGTGGGAAGATCTATCCAAGGAATTACTTGAGATAAAATAAGGGAAATAAATTTCCCAAGAACAGACTTGAAAATATGTATTAGTTCAGTATATATATACATATATATATAAACATAAGCCATACGTGGTCTTCCCAACAAAAGAATAAACCATCATTTCAGATCAAAACACCATGCAAACAGTCTTATACTAAAACCATTCATAATTGCACAGACTATGAGCATACAAGTTAGAATATAAATTTCAAGATAAAAGATATAAAACACTTATCAGAAAAACATCAGAATTGATGCAACTACTGAGAGGGGTGCTCATTTCCACCCAACTATAGGCTCAACGACTCCAAATGGATTTACCACTAGCCACCCCCGAGCTAGACCACGATGCTTGAGACTTTGTGTCTCTGTTATTCAGCGATCGAGAACGAAGGTTACTCTCTTTCTCTGATATCACTCTCTCTGTATTTTGTTCCAGAGTTCTTCTGATCTTTTCCTGCAATCCCCCCCTTATGTCCCCTCCCACACCTTTTACCTACCTTTTCTATCCTGGCAAGGTTGCGTGTGGCACGAATTCCCCCGCGGTGGTCAGGTTTGAGGCCTCCATGGATGGGCAGTTCATCCCCATCCCTTATTAACTCATGAGGGGCCTCTTCACCTACCATCTTGGTGAGTAATTCATTTCAGGTCCAATGAGCCACTCTTGGTTCTTCGGGCCATTGAAGATCAAATACGGTATTGGTTTTAGTGAAAGTTAACGCCACCATTCCAGGTTCCTTCCACCACCTTTCTTCAGCCATCGTGGTCTCTTTGTTAGCACATCCCCCTTTCAGCAGTCATGCAACATATATATATATATTCAAAATGTTAATTTACATTTGTTGACCTTATATACTAAGGCCCATTCAAAATCACATATTCACATCTTTGATTTTTCCACGGTTCTTGGCCAGCATAATTATTCTTACAGATTGGGGGAAATAGGGTGTTACACCAATGGTGTACGGTTGTGGGTGTGACGTTGTTGGAAGGGGTAGCCACTTGATGAATTTTGTTGAGATGAGGTTCTTATGGCTACCACTATCAATGATGAAGTGCATCGGGGTGCCTTTTACCCACATCTGTGAATGGAAGAGGCGCTCTCCTTCTTCTGGCTCGTCTGGTTCACCAGGATGGAGCTTGGTGGTAGCAACGGTGGCACTTGGTTTCTCATCAATGATCTATCTTCCCCTTTCTGGTTCTGGTTTAGAGTTATAATATGCATCTAATTTAGAGGCTTTCACTTCGGCCACCAGCGACTGCTTTGAGAGGCAGTCAGCAATGTTATGCCAAGGGATCTTATGGAAGTCACACAACTTCCCGATATCTTTCTTTGTCTTTTCAGTGTCCTTCTTTTCTTGCAGCTTGGACTGGTTGTCCTGATACTATCCACATTTTCTCTGTCCTTTGTTCAGTGGGTTGGGGACGCCCTTTCTTGGATTTTGTTGTGAGGGGTTCCCAGGCCCAAATTGTCGTGTCTTTTGTTTGAGCTTATTCTCAATTTTGATGACATATCGATAGGCCGTGCCCAAGGATGAAATGTCCAGAAATTCCATTTCAATTTGGATGTATCTATGCATAGAAATATGATACTTGAGCACTAGATGTCACTCTGAATCTTTGATACCCAACTTGCTGCGCAAGGTATTGAAGATATTTGTGAAATCTGGCACTGTTTGGTCTCTTTCTTGCCGCAGTGTGGTCCATTTAGTATACAGCTCGTCATAACTTCTGAAAAGGTAGTATTATTCCTTAATAGTATCCCTGAAGTATTCCCAAGTGGCCATGACTCAAAATAATGAGGCTTCCTCTGTTTCCTTTTTCTCACAGAAATTTTCCCACCAATCTTTGACATGGGGAATGGCTTTGAGGAGTGCAAAAGTAATCTTTTCTTTATTCGAAAAGTTATGGACAAAAAAATACCCTTCTAGTAGATTCAACCACTTTTCTACAACATCTGTGTCTATATAACCTTCAAATATAGGAATATCAAATTTTATTTGTACCTTGAAGGGGCCAACGCCTCTGTTCAAAGAAGATGCATCGCCTGTTGGTAGCCGCCGAAGGATTTGCGTTAAACTATCCATCACCTCATTCCTCTGTTGTGTGAGGGATTCCACAATCAATAGTTTGAAAGGATCTCTTGTCCCATCATATTTATTTTCTCCTTCCATGGGATCTCTCTTCGGTGTGCAAGATCTTCTTTCCTCAAGAGAAACAAGCTCGAGACACAACTCTTTGTACTCCGACCTCGTTGGGGACATGCATTAAGACGATAAGGAGCAGACCGCTCTGATACCACTGATATGGATTTTATGACCAGGATGAATGAATATAGATTATTAATAGGTGTTTAATACAAAATAATAGAGATATAGTAAAATTGGTTTTCTATTCAATAATGAAATAAGCTGAAACTGCAAAATGCAGTGGAGACAAGCTTGCTGGAAAGGTGGCTGCTTATCTCTGAGAAGAGATGTGACGGCAGTGCGCATTCACAAGAAGAAGGTTACAATGAGGATCTGAAGCCATTTTTACAATAAGAAATAATGCAAAAAACCCTATACATCCAAAAACCTAACCCTAGGAGATGAAGTGCCAAAAGTCACGTGGGCCCCGTTTGGGTAAGTTAGTACATCAACCTCCTGGGGTCGTAACTTTTGCATACAATTTCCATTTTAGGCATGTGATAGCCTGTTTGAAAGGTATCATCGAGGAGATTCATTTATGGGGATTAGTCATTCCTTTGATTATCATTGAGGATATTGATCCCAAAAAACCTTGATTTAGGCCCTCAAAATGGCCCTGGAAGTTAAAACTGCTAAAAATAGTAAATTGCCAAAATTGTCAGAAAACTATTTTGAGCCAGTTGGAAAAGGTGGGTGGCCACCGATATCCATATGGATCAATCCTCCATCCTTAGAAAGAAATGGTATCCATTTCATTGAGTTCCCCCATCATATGAGGAAATTTCTGCTGAACTTGGCCCCAGGTGAACCACTTGCCTTGGTGCAAGAGCTGCCCTGCTTTGACGACTCGATAAATATGGATCCTTTGTTGTCGAGTTCCCTTGATCTATATGTCCACAATATGATCATTTGATGTCTATTGTATGTAGTTGGGGTTGAGCTATGTTGTTTTCAGTTGTTCTACTACTTTTGAGGTGTCCAATAATGGTGGGAAATAAGGGTGAAGGAGATCTACGTTGAACACTGGGTGTAGGCCAAGGAAAGGAGGAATGTTGAGCTCAAAATAATTATCCCCCATAGCCTTGGTGATAGTTTATGACCCATAATGGAGTGTGTGAAGCTTCCGATGGGGTCTTGTAAGGCATTCTTTCTACAACTGCAACCAAACTTTTTCACCCACCTGAAACTTATGTGGCACCCGATGTTGATCATGGTGCTATTTTCACTTGTCATTGGACTTCTGTAGGATATCCTAAACCTATAGGTGGATTTTCTAGATCTGCTCAATGAAATTTGTGGCTTTGTCAGCTTCAGTTGGAGCAGGATATGAGTTGGTCGAGGTGACCACAAGGAAAAGTGAAACATCTATGGAATCCAATGGTTGGAATCCCAACCCCATTCTAAAGGGGCTTAGGTAGGTTGACCTATGCAGGGCTCGGTTGTAGCTATGTTGTTCATAGGGAAGGCTCTCATCCCATGTGTGAGGGTGCTTTGAATTATACATGATAAGGATATGCAAAATCATTTGATCTACAACCTCGGTTTGGCCATCTGTTTGGGGGTGGAAGGCCGTGGATTTGGTGAGCTTGGTGTTCAGAAGTGACCATAGGCTAGACCGGAATGTGATGAGAAATTGACTATCCTGATCTGAGACAATGGTTTGTGGGATTCCAAAATGTACCTAGACTCATTCAAAGAAGAGCTTGGCAGTGGCCTATATTGTGATGCTCTTCTTACAGGCAACTAGAATCGCCATCTTAGAGATGGGAGGCCCAAAATGTAGTCCATTGAGATGGATTCCCATGGCCTGTCAGGAGTGGGAAGAGGGGTGTACAGGCCCTATTTCTTAGTGGTGGGTTTGGAAATAGCACAAGCAATGGAGGACTTGATATAATTGCTGACCTCCTATCAAATTTTCAACCAATAGAAATGTTTCTATAACATCGCCACTGTCTTTTTGATGCTGAAGTGTCCTTCCACCCAACTGTAGTGGGATTACCAGATCATCTCCGCTCGCTCACTTGATGGAACACGGATATGGCCCAGATGACACAACAACCCATCCTGAAGATGGAAATTATTGACAACTGCGTTTTCACCCAACATTTGGTAGGTGGTGGCGAAGTCACGGTCTGTCTCATAGAGTTGGGGCCATCCAGATGTCTCATGATTGTAAGAGTCTAACACCATGGTGATTGCCCCGATTGGCAGTTTGCTAAGGCAATCAACGATGCGATTGGTGCTTCCTATTTTATACTTGATGTTGAGGTGGAATTGTTGCAAGTATGTGGACTACTTTTGATGGCGGTTAGTCTACAACTTTTCCTATGTCTGCATGAACTATAGTGGTTTATGATCAGTGTGGATGACCGTCTCCTTCCCAAGAATGTAATGTCTCCACTGGAGGCATTCTTGCACAATGGAGTACATTTCTTTGTCTTAAGTAGGGTACATACGGATAGTATCTGACAGTGTCTCACTATGATAGGCCACGGGGTGGCCGTGTTGAGTGAGAATGACGCCCACAACATAGTGTGAAGCATCTGTCTCGATCTCAAAAGGATGTTGCAGGTCTGGTAGTGAAAGTACTCGGGCTAAGAACAAGTGTTGGTTCAAATCATCGAACTCTTATTCTTGGGACCAACCCCATGCAAATTTCACCTTACCACCACCCTTGTTTATTTGGCTGAGGGCCCATGCAATATGGGAGAAACCCAACACGAACCTGCGGTAGAAATTGGCAAGGCCCAAGAATCTCTGAAGCTCAATGAGTGTTGTTGGGGTTGGCCAGTCATGGATGACTTGGATCTTGGCTGGATCCACATGTAGGCCATGCTGATCAATGATGTAGCCCAGGTAATGGACCGTGTCCATGCCGAAGGAGCATTTTTCCAAGTTGGCATATAGCTTGTGCTGTCGCAGGGTGTGTAGAACCTATTGAATATGCTGCAAGTGTTCGGCCCAAGTCTTGCTGTAAATTAGAATGTCATCCAAATACACCACTACAAAAGTATTGGTGAATGGTCGCAGGATATCCTCCATCATCCTCATGAAATTCGTTGGAGTATTTGTCAAACCAAAGGTCATGACCAACCTTTCAAAAAGGCATTCCTTTGACTTGAAGGTGGTCTTCCATACATCTGTCTATTCTATTGGGACATGGTGGTAGCCAGACTTCAGATCAATCTTACTGAATTATTTGGCCCCCATGAGTTGATCAAGGAGGTCATCGATTCAAGGAATCGGGTACCGGTTTCTGACTGTGATTTCATTCAGAGCCTGGTAATCAATACAAAGTCACCAGGTCCCATATTTCTTCTGTACTAGCATGATTGGGCTCCCACAAGGTGATGAGCTGGGGTAGATGTGCCCCTTGTGGAGTACTTGGATCTATTGCTTGATCTCCTCATTCTCTAAAAAAGAGCGATGATAGACTTGTCCATTGGGTAGCAGTGCATCGAGGGTCAGATCAATGGTGTGCTTGACTTGGTAGTGCAAATGTACCCCTGTAGGTGAGGAGAAGATATTTGAGTATTCTTCCAAGACCTTATCTACTTGCTTATGCTGTGTGGAGAGGTTGGCCACAGGGACCCTGGATGTGGCTATGATCTTTTTCTTATTTTGAGAGAGAATCAAGAAGAAGAAAATATTCCCCATATGAGAGATGACCTTCCTACATTGCTTAGCAAAGATCAAGGAAATAGCACTAGGTGGGACTGCCTCGGGTATCTTGTACAATTTCCTGTTCAAAATAATAATAACTCTACGAGGCCTAGACTCATATACAACATGATGTTTCCATAAACAAGGTTGTCCCAAAAGAACATCACAAACTTCAAGAGGAGAAACATCACACAATACCTTTTCTTTGAAGGGCTTGATGTCATATGACATTCGACACTGTTGGCTAATGTAGAGATCACTTCCTTAGTGGAACCATCCAATGGTGTATGGTTGTGGGTGCGACATTGTTGGTAGGGCTAGCCGCTTGATGACCTCTACTGAGATGAGGTTCTTCTAGCTACTTCTATCAAGAATGAAGTGCAATGGGCTACCTTTTACCCAAATATGTGAATGGAAGAGGCACTCTCCTTCTTTTGTCTCCTTCTTTTGTCTTCTTTTGTTCACCAGGCTGGAGCTTGGTGGTAGCAATGGTGGCACTGGGTTCCAAATCAATGTTTTATCTTCCCCTTTCTAGCTATGGATTAGAGTCATAATCTGCATCTTATTCAGAGTCTTTCACTTCAGCCAAAAGCAACTGCTTTGAGCGACATTCAACAATTTTATGCCAAGGGCTCTTATCGAAGTCACACCACTTCCCAGTATATTTCTTTGTCTTTCCAGTGTCCTTCTTTTCTTACGACTTGGACTAGTTGTCTTGATACTTTCCATCTTTGCTCTGTCCTTTTTTTGGTGGGTTGGGGCTGCCCTTTCCTAGATTTTGTTGTGAGGGGTTTCATTACACATTATTTTCTTCATCCCTATGACCGTTAATGATGTAAACCTATATGTTTCCTTCAAAGGGGTCAGTGGCCTGAGTTCCTGAAGAGAGAAGGGAGAAGAACTTTTCCTAAGAAAAGAAGTTGCATTTGCCCTTGTAAAAACCCTGTAAAAAAGGAAGTTCATAGGTTGCTATATAGGAAGGGTGTGAGAATTATTGATTCTCGTAGGTTGCACCATAGCTAGGGTTTAATATGTTCGCAGGTTTCTGTATAGGCAGGGTGCGAGAATGCCTACACGTGGGAAAAACAAGTGTTTTCTTGAATCTTCTAGAAGGAGAAACTTCTATGGTGAGGTGGCATCTGAATGGTTTGGATATTACTCACTTTCATGATTTAGTGGGATCATCCTAACCTCCTCACCTTATCCTCTTCAACTTATAAAAGGAGAGGAGTTCTCATGGAGAAAGTTAGCTTTTTTTAGCTTGGAATTATTAGCTTGGTTGGAGTGGATTTGAGATTTGCCTTTGTCAAGATAGATTGTGAATATTATCAGATCTATGCTCTCATAATTCTTGGAGTGAAAGTGTGTGGGGAACGAAGGACGGTTGGAAGGGACCTTACGACATCAAGGCCATGGTTGTAATCTCTCTTTCACATTTAATATGATAAATTAATATGATTCTTTCCTATAAAGCTTGTTGTGTTTTATTGTATGATTCCTTGATCACATACATAGGTTTATATTGAGTTTATGTTATTTCTATCACCTTGGTTGGTTGTTTTCTTTTGCAGGTTCATCATTGTATGAGCATTGGAATGGAGCTAGGATGGCGACAGTGAGAGGAAGTGGAGTTTAAATGGTATGTCACCTATCCCTCTTTAATAAATTCAATATCTAAAACTTAAGTAAAGAGTCATGTTCTGGTGTGTTTTGTTCTAGATCTAGGTGGATCTAGGGAGATCAGTTAGTGTCCACACCTACCGATTAGTCCAATAACAAAATTTGTGACTCCAATGGGGAACAGATTGTTTCCTAGTTAGTCTAGTTTCCCTTGCTTTCATTGCTTGTTTTATGGTCTCTTAGTCTATGGGAGATCCATCCAGACTCTTTGGATCTGAAAGTTCACTCAAATTTAGTCCTTTTTCAAAATTTTGCCTGTTTACAGGCATTCTCGCACTGTACCCTTTAGTGGCTTGCGAGAAACACCTGAGTTCGCACCCTGGTGTTAAGTCCAATGCGAACCCCTCGCAGTCAACCTTTGTTTAGCGTATGAGAATCTTTGATTCTCACACTGTAATACACTACCAGCCTGTGAACTTGTTTGTAAAGTTTTTTGGATTGGGTCTTGTCATCTTTTGATGTCCAATTTTGCTTTGATCAGCTGGATTGAACTTTTGGAGCCTATATTGATCTTTTTATAGTCTGCTTGACATTCTTTGAGTTTCTTTTAGCCATATTTGCTTTGTTTGGTTTTGAAGGATTAGTCTCTTGCTTTGAGTGTCTTTCAATTACAAAGCATGTGTTTTCTTTAGAATTGTTTAGGGAAAGATAAGATTTCTTCTGAATAGTTCGCTTTAAAAGAAAACTTTTAGTTTGGGTTTCTTTGTTTTAAGAAAGTTCATTATTGCTTTTAGTGAAATTTTTGAAACAAAAAGATTTAATTTCTTTCTTTATATTAGATTGGGGGCATCCTTGCATTTGATTCTTGGAATTTTTTGAATCGTGCATTGGTGTACAATACCTTTTTCTCATTTCTTGAGAATCTTAATATTGATTAGTTTTAAGATTTTGGAACATTGCACATCTGGGAATGATAAATGTTTTCTCCTTCTTGTAGTATATCTTTCATTGAAATGAAAAGATTGCATATTCATCCCTTTGCATAACTTTCAAGTCGGTCAAAACACCATATTGTCCATGCCATTTTCCTCTTGAGTAACAACAACCATAAAATAAAGCACTCATAAAAATTGATTATACATTTTTATATTTTTTGGTAGCAAACCTACATTAGATTAGTTGTAGGGATTTGGAATAGGTGTAAAAGATAACTTTCCAAAGCTACAAACATACATAGTATCTTGTGATAGGGAGAGTTAAATCCACTTACTTCATTTTGTCTTGGGAAGCCCTTCTCACACAAGGGTCAATCACGAGGTCGCATTGAGACTAGAAGAGTTACTCACATTTCTTTGTTGGTCTTGGTGTAGGGATTACATGTATTATGGGGGTCGCTTGAGAGGTATACCCAAAATGATGAGTGGAAGCCTTTCAAGTTGATTTCAGGATAGATACCCTGCCCTTGTGCGTGGATCGGACTGTCGACTATTTCCCCAGGAATCACTGTAGTAATTTGTAACCTTAGTGGCCTATCTCTCTAGGTTATTTAAATGAGATGACTTTGGAGGGGCAAGTATTCACGGTACCTGGAATCGACATTGGACAAACTCACTAGGGATCCTTGGAGGGTATACCCACGATTATGTGTGGGAGATTGCACCAGGGTGTAAGTTCATTAAGCAGGTCGTCAACGTAGCTTTTCCACCCACTCTATCTCATCCCCTTCTTACTTTGTTCCCACGACATTGGATTTCATCACCAACTAGTGAGTTCATTGTGAGAAGGTTTTGTTTGCTTGCTTGCTTACTAGATTTTTAGCGTGTGCTGTCTATTTTCCCTAGTGAAATCTAGATTGGATTTTTGTTTTTAATGGCATCAGTTCCCAAAATGACCAATGAAGGAACCTCTACTCCAGGGGAACCTTTTGTTTTTCCTTCTTATGGAAACATTGGTCCTCCTCACATCGCTACTTTGAGCCTTCCATGTCTCACAATTGGATTGTCGGTGTGGTTTTTTTCCACTCAGGTAATCTCGAATGCAGTGAGTTCTTCGGTCGTAAGCACTTCCCCCAAAGAACATCAACATCATGTTGATCCTTCACCATCTTCACCAGTAAGGTCTTCTTCTCCTTCTTCGCTTGCAAGGTTGCCTTCCGTTTCATCTTCTTCGTCGAGTGAAAGTTCTAAATCTAGTAACCCAGTGAATAAGAAGAAGAAGAAAAGAAAGATTAAGAAGAATAAAGATAAATAAGGGTCAAAACCTCCAACCACTATCCAACATGTTGGAAAACAACTAGTTATTGTTAGTCGTGTTGGGAGTGTTGATGATGTCAAGATCACCCAAACAACCTGTAAGCCCAAGTACCCTTGCAGGCTTTGTAAGGGTAGCCATCTTCTTAAGGAATGCCCTGGCCTATCCAAGGTTATAGAATCATGGTCCACAAACCCTCGCCAACCCATGTTGTTAGCCTCTGAACAACATGATGACGACCCCCCATCAACCAGTCATGATATAGTTGGGAAGAAGAAAAGTAGAGTCAAGTTCCTGTGTCTGTTATGCAAAGGGAGTCATCTAACTCACCTTTTCCCTCATATGGACAAAGCCTCAAAATTAATGGAAGACATGACTGTTTCACAGCCTCAACTTCCAGCTGCTTATCGCAAGCTTTATCTCAACCCACCTGTAGTTGATGGAATGATCGATCCGACCCCTTCACCAGCCAATCCAATTGATCATGTCGTCAATTTGGTCATGTTCTTAGTTGAACTAGTTGACAAAGTGGTTGATCCAATACCATCCTTGGTCAATCTCGTTCTCCCCTCAGAGAGCAAAACTAAAGAGGTCGATCTGACCCCATCCTCAGTCGATCCCACTCTCCCGTTAGAGAGTGTCACCCAAGTGGTCAATCCATTTACACCTGTCAACCCCATTCTCCCCTTGGAGAATGAAACCCAAGTGGTTGATCTGATCTCATTATTGGTCGATCCTACTCTCTCGCTTGAGAGTAAACCCGATACTGCCCACATTTTTCATATTGATACAGACTCTGCCATGTCGGGGGGTATTCCTCCTCCCATAGGACCTCCTCCAAGTAATGAGGCCATCTATTTTGATTGGGGTGTTCTAACTGGACCTTATCTTCCCTCTTACATTCCTTTCTAGATTACAGTACAGGTTTGTGATCGAGAGGTTCCTCAAACGTTGATAGATGAAGGTTCATCTATTAGTATTTTTTCCTCTATTACTTGGAAAGATTTGGGTTATCCTCCACTTGTGCTGGTTACGCAGAATCTGTTATCTTTTAACAGAAGAACCAGTCAACCTTTAGGGACCCTTCCCCAGTTTCCTGTAACTTTGGGAGGGAAAACTGTCTTTATTGACGTTATGGTAGTCCAAGACCCCTTGGATTTTTCTTTACTCCTTGGGCGAGATTATGTCTATGCCATGAAAGATATTGTGTCTACTCTTTTTTGTGTGATATATTTCCCTCACGATGGATGGGTTGTGACTGTTGATCAACTTTCATTCATTGACCCCACCTAGATTTCCTCCCTGAATGGTTCTTATATGCAGATGGTATCACCCCCACCACAGGTCAATTATGTGGCGTTGTCTCCCATGACTTCAAATTATGATGATTTAGATCTAGTAGTTGACATGGTGATCTCTTTGGTAGGGCTATTGGAGCTTGATCTCCTTACCCCTATTGAGACCCTCGACATGTGTTCCTTCCAGAGAATTTTTCTTCCTTCTAGGGAAGATATCTTGGAAGCCATGACCGAGTTTTGTCCCTTGACATGGTGTCATTCCGGAGCATTGTCCTCTTGGAATCCATGATAAAAGAGACTCTAAGGATAGTTTTTGCGTCTCTGAGGCAACCTCATTAAAAAATGAAACATAGGTCTTTGGGCATGGTTTTCTGATTTCAAGCTCATTAAAAAATGAAACCAGTTGTGAGGATAGTTTTCGCATCTCTGTAGAAACCTCATTAAAAAATGAAATGGAACTTCCGAGGATATTTTTTGCATCTCTGAGGCAACCTCGTTAAAAAATGAAACAAAGGTCTTTGAGCATGATTTTATGATATCAATCTCATTAAAAAATGAAACCATACTTGAGCATAGTTTTATAATTTCAAGCTCGCTAAAAAATAAAACCACTTGCGAGGATAGTTTTTTCGTCTCTATTGCAACCTCGTTCAAAAATGAAATAGAGGTTATGAGCATAGTTCTTGTTTCTATGTCAAGCTCGTTAAAAAATGAAATAGTTTTCCCCCTCTCTATTTGAGTCAAGTCCTTCATCTAGTATTTGAAGCTTCATTTCATTCCCCTTTGCAGTTGGATGAAACAAAGCTTGGGGGGCATTTTATTATAGCTTCTGGACTTCATGCTGAAGTAGAGCCGCTAGCTTCTTAAGCTGGGGGATAAGTACCAACCATCCATGTGTTATGGGTTGGGAAGTCCAAGCATAGTTTTCTATGGTTCAAGCTTGTGTAAAAATGAAACCACCTACCTCAAGCATAGTTTCCTCTGGTTCAAGCTTGTGTAAAAATGAAACCAGTTCCAAGCATAGTTTTGTTTAGTTTTTAAGCTTGTGTGAAAATTAAAATCTATTCCAAGCATAGTTTTGTTTTGTTTTAAAGCTTGTGTAAAAATGAAAACAATCCCAAGCTTAGTCTTTGTTCTTTCTCATGTTCGTAAATACACGAGAATAAGTTAACGAGCTTAGTCTTTGTTCTTTCTCGTTCTCGTAAATCAATGAGAATGTAACCGAGTATACTTTTATCACTTTTTTGGACTTGTAAAGGTTATATGAAAAAGGAACCCCCTGGAGTTCCCTTTAATCTCTTTTCAGACTCTCTAAACATGAAAATATTTCCGAGCGACCTTGTTCTTTTCACGCTCGTTAAAGTATTTGAAGAAAATGTTCGATGAGCGATAGTTTATCACTTTTTCGGTCTCGTTGAACTAATTTACAAAAAAGGATCTGGGAGAGTTCTCTTTAAGTGTTTTTCAGACTCTCTAAACATGAAAACCCCCTGAGTTTTCTTTCTTTGGACTTGTTAAACAAACATTGAAAGGCCCATATGGGACCGAACCACTCCTTCTTAGGGTTCGTTAAACATACTCCGAGGGACTCGTTCGAAGGATGAGATTACATTACAAGCATATGTTATCCTCTTCAAGCTTGTGTAAAAATAAAGAGGTACTCGCTAGAAATGGTGGGGGAAAAATTGGGAAAGAAATGTATCTAAACCTATATTCTGTGGAAGAGTCACTTTTGAACATGACACCCTTTCACTAACTTTGTGTCTAGGTTGGAAAATCCACTTG
Source organism: Picea engelmannii (assembly GCA_009831015.1). Classification (NCBI taxonomy): domain Eukaryota; kingdom Viridiplantae; phylum Streptophyta; class Pinopsida; order Pinales; family Pinaceae; genus Picea; species Picea engelmannii. The sequence continues at coordinate 348,850 of ML778038.1, forward strand.
TCTTCTGATCATACTCCTTTATAAGATTACAAATTGGTCTGTGATCCCTGTTGTTGATTCAGTGTTTCCAAGACAGTTGTCGTGTCGTTAATATGTTCAAAGAGAAGTTCAACCCGGAAAGCCTTCTATTGCGTCGGGCATTTCTACAGTCTTTAAGCCTTCTATTGCATCGACCATCCCTGAGTCAGTCCTGAATCACTTGTTACTTTGATCTACATCAAATCTTGTTACTTGTTTCATGTCATTGATGTGGGATACATTAAGGCCCTCCTGTGATGAGTCTTTTCCTGTCGACTTCAACTCATTATCCGGGAATTAGACTTAGAAACCAATTGGTACCTTGGAAATTGCATGCCTCAATGGCAGGTTTCCTTGCTTTCAACAGTGGGTTTTCATTACTGCCCCCTGATCAGGAGATTCCACTGAGTGTTCGACTTTAGCTCATTAATTCACATTCGTTGGATTGTACTAGTGTACCCTGGGAGTCATTGACATTAATGACGATTTCCCTCGCGCTTGTTAACAGTATACACTAATGTCTGGTAATCAAGTGGTTTCTACCATGTTTGACTTTGACACATGTATTCACATGGTTAGATTCGTACTTTTGGGGTAACAGGATTGAAGACCCTGGAGCTTTTCTGACAGATTCATGTTGCGTTGGAGTATATTCAATGTAATGTTGCATAGATCCACATTGTATGTCTGGTGGCTATGTTCAAATTTGAATCTTTAACACATATATCCATAGTGTATTTTTGGTGGCTATGTTCAGATTTGAGTCATATCGGGATGGATCCACTGTGTATGTTTGGTGGCCATGACCTGTCTTACTTGACATGGATCTTCGCATGTCAACATTTATTCTTTGATTCATTTGTACTCTGAGTATGGGAATGCCTACCTCAGTGATGATATATTATTGTACTATATTTCCTTGTTTGTTGGCAGGTTTACGACTGACTGTTCCTTGTTCCCGACACACACTCGACAAAGTATTTCAACTATCACTTTGTTCTAACTTCATACTTTGGGGGGCTTTCTGTTACACATTATTTTCTTCATCCCTATGACCATAAATGATGTAAACCTATCTGTTTTCTTTAGAGGGGTCAGTGGCCTGAGTTCCTGAAGAGAGAAGGGAGAAGAACTTTTCCTGAGAAAAGAAGTTGCATTTTCCCTTGTAAAAACCCTGTAAAAAAGGAAGTTCATAGGTTGCTATATAGGCAGGGTGCGAGAATGCCTGATTCTCGTAGGTTGCACCATAGCTAGGGTGTGATATGTTCACAGGTTTCTCTATAGGTAGGGTGCGAGAATGCCTACACGTGGGAAAAACAAGTGTTTTCTCGAATCTTCTAGAAGGAGAAACTTCTATGGTGAGGTGGCATCCGAATGGTTTGGATCTTACTCACTTTCATGATTTAGTGGGATCATCCTAACCTCCTCACCTTATCCTATTCAACTTATAAAAGGAGAGGATTTCTCATGAAGAAAGTTAGCTTTTGTTGGCTTGGAATTATTAGCTTGGTTGGAGTGGCTTTGAGATTTGCCTTTGTCAAGATAGATTGTGAATATTATCAGATCTATGCTCTCATAATTCTTGGAGTGAAAGTGTGTGGGGAATGAAGGACAATTGGAAGGGACCTTATGACATCAAGGCCATGGTTGTAATCTCTCTTTCACATTTAATATGATACAGTAATATGATTCTTTCCTATAAAGATTGTTGTGTTTTATTGTATGATTTCTTGATCACATACATAGGTTTATATTGAGTTTATGCTATTTCTATCACTTTGGTTGGTTGCATTCTTTTGCAGGTTCATCATTGTACGAGTGTTGGAATGGAGCTAGGATGGCAATGGTAAGAGGAAGTGGCGTTTAAATGGTATGTCATCGATCTCTCTTTAATAAATTAAATATCTAAAACTTAAGGAAAGCGTCATGTTCTGGTGTGTTTTGTTCTAGATCTAGGTGGATCTAGGGATATTAGTTAGTGTCTGCACCTACCGATTAGTCCAATAACAGGTTCCCAGGCCCAAATTGTCACGTCTTTTGTTGGAGCTTCTACTTGATTTTGATGGCATATTGGTAGGCCGTGCCCAAGGATGAGATGTCCAGAAATTCCATTTCGATCTAGATTTATCTATGCAAAGCACCACGATACTTGAGCACCAGATGTCGCTCTGAATCTTTGATACCCAACTTGGTGCACAAGGTATGGAAGATATTTGTGAAGTATGGCACTACTTGGTCTCTTTCTTGCCACAGTGTGGTCCATTTGGTATATAGGTTGTCATAACTTCTGACAGGGTAGTATTGTTCCTTAATAGCATCCCTAAAGGATTACTAGGTGGTCGTGACTAAAAATAATGAGGTTTCCTCTGTTTCCTTTTTCTCACAAAAATTTTCCCACCAATCTTTGACATGGGGAACGGATTTGAGGAGCACAAAAGTAATCTTTTCTTTATTCGAAAAGTTGTGGACCGAACAATACCCTTATAGTAGATTCAACCACTTATCTACAACATCTGCATCTATCTGACCTTCAAATATAAGAATATTGAAGTTTATTTGTACCTTGAAGCGGGCGACACCTCCGTTCGAAGAAGATGTGTCTCCTATTAGTAGTTGTCGAAGGATTTGCGTGAAACTATCCATCATCTCATTCCTCTGTTGCGTTAGGGATTCCTCAATCAAAAGTTTGAAAGGATCTCCTATCCCATCATATTTATTTTCTCCTACCATGGGAGGTCACTTGGGCATGCGAGAGCTTCTTTCCTCAAGAGAAACAAGCTCCAGACCCAACTCTTTGTACTCTGACCTTATTGGGGACATGCATTAAGACGACAAGGAGCAGACCGATCTGATACCACTGATCTGAATTTTATGAGAACAACAAAATTAATACAAATTATTAATAGGTTATTAACACAAAATAATAGAGATACAGTAAAATCGGTTTTCTATTCAATAACGAAATAAGATGAAACTGTAAAATGCAGCAGAAACAAGCTTGTTGGAATGGTGGCAGCTTATCTCTGAGAAGAGATGTGACGACAGTGCGCATTTGCAAGAAGAAGGTTAAAATGAGGCTTTGAAGGCATTTTTACAATAAGAAAGAATTCCAAAAACCCTAGACATCCAAAAAACTAACCCTAGGAGATGAAGCGCCAAAAGTCATGTTGGCCCCGTTTGGGTAAGTTAGTACATCAACTTCACGGGGTCATAACTTTTGCATACGATCTCCATTTTAGGCGTGTGATAGTAGCCCGTTTTGGGGACTCAATCATGCCTTCGAATATCATTGAGGAGATCGATACTGAAAAAACCTTCATTTAGGCACTCAAAATGGACCTGGAAGTTAAAACTGCTAAAAATAGTAAATTGCCAAAATTGTTAGAAAATTGTTTTGAGCCAGTTGGAAAAGGTGGGTGGCCACCGATATCCATATGGATAAATACTTCCTCCATAGGAAGCAATGGTATCCATTGTGTTGAGGTCCCCCATAAGATGAGGAAATTTCTACTGAACTTGGCCCCGGGTGATTCACTTGCCTTGGTACAGGAGCTGCCCTGCTTTGACAACTCGGTAAAGTTGGATCCTTTGTTGTCGAGTGCCCTTGTTCTATATGTCCACAATCTAATCATTGGATGCCTCTTGTATGCAGTTGAGATTGAGCTCTGTTGGTGTCAGTTGTTCTTCTACTTCTGAGGTGTCCAATAATAGTGGGAAATAAGGGAAAAGGAGATCCACGTTGAACACTGGGTGCAGGCCAAGGAAAGGATGAATGTTGAGCTCAAAAGAATTATCCCCCATAGCCTTGGTGATAGTGTACAACCCATAATGGAGTGGGAAAATATTCTGATGGGGTCCTGTAAGGCATTCTTTCTGCAAGTGCAACCAAACTTTGTTGCCCACCTGAAACTTATGTGGCACCTGATGTTGATCATAGCGCTATTTGTACTTGTGATTGGACTTCTGTAGGATATCCTAAAACTGTTGGCAGATGTGTTGGATCCACTGAATGAACCAGGTGGCTTTGTTAGCTTTAGTTGGAGAAGGAGATGAGTCAGTTGAGGTGACCACAAGGGGAAGTGCAACATCTATGGAACCCAATGGTTGGAATCCCAACCCCACTTGAAAAGGGTTGTGGCCGGTGGAGCTATGCAGGGCTCAGTTGTAGCTATGTTGGACATAGGGAAGGCTCTCATCCCATGTGTGAGGGTGCTTTGAATTATACATGTGAAGCATATGCACAATCATTCAATTTACAACCTCAGTTTTGCCATCTATTTGGGGGTGGAAGGTTGTGGATTTGGTGAGCTTGGTGTCTAGAAGTGAACGGAGGCTTGACCAGAATGTGCTGAGAAATCAACTATCCCAATATGAGACAATGGTTTGTGGGATTCCAAAATGTACCCAGACTCGTTCAAAGAAGAGCTTGGCAGTGGACTCTACTGTGATGCTCTTCTTGCAAGAAACCATAATYGCCATATTAGAGAAGCGATCAACAACCACAAAAACACAGTCATTTTCCTTCTTGGTGGATGGGAGGCCCAACATGTAGTCCATTGAGATGGATTCCCATGGTCTGTCAGTAGTGGGAAGAGGGGTGTATAGGCCCTATTTCTTAGTGGTCAGTTTCGCAATAGCATAGGCAGTGGAGAACCTGATATACTTGTTGACCTCTTGTCGAAGTTTCGGCTAGTAGAAATGTTTCTATAGCATCACCATTGTCTTTTCAATTCCGAAGTGTCCTGCCAATTGACTGTAGTGGGCTTCCTAGATCATCTTCACCTGCTCACTTGATGGAACAAAAATATGCCCCAGATGACACAACAACCCATCCTTAAGATGGAAATTATTGACAACTGCATTTGCACCCAACATTTGGTAGGTGGTGGCAAAGTCAGGGTCTGTCTCATAGAATTGGGGCCATCTAGATGTCTCATGGCCGAAAGAGTCTAGCACTGTGGTGAGTGTCACGACTAGTGGTCTGCTGAGGAAATCAACAACATGATTGGTGCTTCCTGTTTTATACTTGATGTTGAGGTGGAATTGCTGCAAGTATGTGGACCACTTTTGATGGCAGTCATTCTGCAATTTTCCTTGTGTTTTCATGAACTATAGTGGCTTATGATCAGTGTGGATGACTGTCTCCTTCCCAAGACTGTAATGTCTCCACTAGTGGCATGCTTGCACAATGGAGTACATTTCTTTGTTGTAAGTAGGGTACTTATGGACAGTATCTGACAATGTCTCACTATGATAGGCCACAGGGTGGCCGTGCTAAGTGAGAACAATACCCACAACATAGTCTGAAGCATCTGTCTCGATCTCAAAAGGATGTTGCAGGTATGGTAGTGAAAGTACCGGGGTTGAGCACAAATGCTGCTTCAAATCATCGAATGATTGTTTTTGGGACTGGCCCCATGCAAATTTTTCCTTACCACCACCCATGTTTATTTGGCTGAGGGCCCATGCAATATGGGAGAAACCCAACACGAACCTGCGGTAGAAATTGGCAAGGCCCAAGAAGCTCTGAAGCTCAGTGAGTGTTGTTGGGGCTGGCCAACCATGGATGACTTGGATCTTGGCTAGATCCACATGTACGCCATGTTGATCAATGATGTAGCCTAGGTAATGGACCCTGTCCATGTCGAAGGAGCATTTTTCCAAGTTGGTGTATAGCTTGTGTTGTCGTAGGGTGTGCAGAACTTGTTGAACATGCTACAAGTGTTTGACCCAAGTCTTGCTATAAATTAGAATGTCATCCAGATAGACCACTACAAAAGTATTGGTGAATGGTCGTAGGATATCATCTATCATCCTCATGAAAGTGGCTAGAGAATTTTTCAAAACAAAGGGCATGACCAACCATTCAAAAAGGCATTCCTTTGACTTGAAGGTGGTCTTCCATACATCCGTCCATTCTATTGAGACCTGTTGGTAGCCAGAATTCATATCAATCTTACTGAAGTATTTGTCCCTCATGAGTTGATCAAGGAGGTTATCGATTCGGGGAATCGGGTATCAGTTTCTGACTGTGATTTTATTCAGAGCCCGGTAATCAATACCGAGTCACCAGGTCCCATATTTCTTCTATAACAACACGATTGGGATCCCGCAAGTTGATGAGCTGGGGTGGATGTGCCCCTTGTGGAGCAGTTATTGGATATGTCACTTGATCTCATCATTCTCTAACAAAGTGACGATAGACTGGCCCATTGGGTAGTGGTGCACTGGGGATCAGAACGATGGGGTGCTTGACCTGACAGTGCAGAGGTACCACTGTAGGTGAGGAGAAGATATCTAACTTTTCTTCCATGACCTTATCTACTTGCTTCTACTATGTGGAGAAGTCAGCCACAAAGACCCTGGATGTGGCTCTGATCTTTCGCTTATTTTGAGAGAAAATTATGAAGAAGAAAACCTTCCCCATCTGAGAGATGACCTTTCTACATTTATTAGTAGAGATAAAGGAAATAGCACTAGTTGGGACTACCTTGGGTATCCTGTACAATTTCCTGTTCAAAGTAATAATAACACTACGAGGCCTAGAATTGAAGGGCTTGATGTCGTAGGACAGTCGACACTATTGGCTGACGTGGAGACCGCTTCCTTGGCGGATCCATCCAATGGTGTACAGTTGTGGGTGAGGCGTTGTTGGCAGGGCCAGCCGTTGGATGACTTCTGCTGAGATGAGGTTCTTTTGGCTACCACTATCAATGATGATGTGCAGTGGGTTGCCTTTTACCCACATCTGTGAATGGAAGAGGTGCTCTCCTTCTTCTGGCTCATCTGGTTCACCAGGATGGAGCTTGGTGGTAGAAACGGTGGCACTGGGTTCCACATCAATGATCTGTCTTCCCCTTTCTAGTTCTGGATCAGATTCATAATCTGCATATGATTCAGAGGCTTTCACTTCAGCCAACAGTGACTACTTTGAGTGACAGTCAGTAGTGTTATGCTAAGGGCTCTTATGGAAGTCACACCACTTCCCAGTATCTTTCTTTGTCTTTGCGGTGTCCTTCTTTGCTTATGGCTTGGATTGGTTGTCCTGATACTTTCCATATTTTCTCTATCCTTTGTTTGGTGGATTGGTTCTGCCCTTTACTAGCTTTTGTTGTGAGGGGTTCCCAGGCTCAAATTGTCGCGTCTTTTGTTTGAGCTTCTGCTCGATTTTGACGGCATATTGGTAGGCTGCGCCAAGAATGATATGTCCAAAAATTCCATTTCGGTCTAGATGTATCTATGCAGAGCACCACTATACTTGAGCACCATATTTCACTTTGAATCTTTGATACCCAACTTGGTGCACAAAGTATGGAAGATATTTGTGAAATCTGGCACTTCTTGGTCTCTTTCTTGCCGCAGTGTGGTCCATTTGGTATACAGGTCGTCATAAGATTTGACAGGGTAATATTGTTCCTTAATAGCATCCCCAAAGGATTCCCAGGTGGCCATGAATAAAAATAATGAGGTTTCCTCTATTTCCTTTTTCTCACAAAAAGTTTCCCACCAATCTTTGACATGGGGAATGGCTTTGAGGAGCGTAAAATTAATCTTTTCTTTATTCAGAAAGTTATGGAAAAAAAATACCCTTCTAGTAGATTCAACCAATTGTTTACAACATCTATTTCTATTTGACCTTCAAATATAGGAATATTGAAGTTTATTTGTACCTTGAAGAGGGCAGCGCCTCCGTTCGAAGAAGATGTGTCTCCTATTGGTAGTCGTCGAAGGATTTGCGTGAAACTATCCATCATCTCATTCCTTTATTGTGTGAGGGATTCCTCAATCAACAGTTTGAAAGGATCTCCTGTCCTGTCATATTTATTTTCTTCTACCATGGGAGGTCACTTGGGCGTGTGAGAACGTCTTTCCTCAAGAGAAACAAGCTCAAGACCCAACTATTTGTACTCCGACCTTGTTGAGGACATGCATTAAGATGACAAGGAGAAGACCACTCTAATACCACTGATACGAATTTTAAGAGAAGAAAAAAATGAATATAGATTATTAATAGGTGCTTAACACAAAATAATAGAGATACAGTAAAACTAGTTTTCTATTCAATAACGAAATAAGATGAAACTGTAAAATGCAGCGGAAACAAGCTTGCTGGAATAGTGGTGGCTTATCTCTGAGAAGAGATGTGACGGTAATGCACATTTGCAAGAAGAAGGTTACAATGAGGCTCTGAAGGAATTTTTACAAAAAGAAAGAATTCCAAAAACCCTAGACATCCAAAAACCTAACCCTAGGAGAATGAGCGCCAAAAGTCATGTGGGCTCCATTTGGGTAAGTTAGTACATCAACTTCCCGAGGTCGTAACTTTTGCATACGATCTATGTTTTAGGCATGTGATAGCCCGCTGGAAAGGTATCATTGAGGAGATTCATTTTGAGGGCTCAATCATTCACTTGACTATAATTTAGGAGATCGATAAAGAAAAACCTTTATTTAGGCCCTCAAAATGGCCTCGGAAGTTAAAACTGCTAAAAATAGTATATTGTCAAAATTGTCAGAAAATTATTTTGAGCTAGTTGGAAAAGGTGGGTGGCCAACGATATCCATATGGATCAATACTCCCTTATTAGGAATAAATGGTCTCTATTACGTTGATGCCCCCATCAGATGAGGAAATTTCTGCTGAACTTGGCCCCGGGTGAGCCACTTGCCTTGGTGCAGGAGATGCCTTGCTTTGATGACTTGATAAAGCTGGATCCTTTGTTGTCGAGTGCCCTTGATCTATCTATCCACAATTTGATCATTGGATGCCTATTGTATGCAGTCGAGGTTGATCTCTTTTGGTGTCAGTTGTTCTGCTACTTCTGAGGTGTCCAATAATGGTGGGAAATAAGGGCGAAGGAGATCCACATTGAACACTGGGTGCAGGCCAAGGAAAGGAGGAATTTTTAGCTCAAAATAGTTACCCCCCCATAGCCTTGGTGATAGTGTATGACCCATAATGGAGTGGGTGAATCTTTTCTATGGGGTCCTGTAAGGTGTTCTTTCTGCAAGTGCAACCAAACTTTTTCACCCACCTGAAACTTATGTGGCACCCGATGTTGATCATGGCACTATTTGTACTTGTCATTAGACTTCTATAGGATATCCTCAACCTATTGGTGGATGTTCTAGATCTACTCAATGAACCGGGTGGCTTTGTCAGCTTCAGTTGGAGCAGGAGATGAGTCAGTCAAGGTGACTGCAAGGGGAAGTGAAACATCTATGGAACCCAATGGTTGGAATCCCAACCCCACTTGAAAGGGGTTGTGGTGAGTTGACCTATGCAAGGCTCAATTGTAGCTATGTTGGACATAGGGAAGGCTCTCATCCCATGTGTGAGGGTGCTTTAAATTATACATGCGAAGAATATGCACAATCATTCGATTTACAACCTCAGTTTGGTCATCTGTCTAGGGGTGGAAGGCCATGGATTTGGTGAGCTTGGTGTCCAGCAGTGAACAGAGGCTTGTCCAAAATGTGTTTAGAAATCGACTATCCTGATCTGAGACAAAATTTTGTGGGATTCCAAAATTTACCCAGAATCATTTAAATAAGATCTTGGTAGTGGCCTCTACTCTAATGCTCTTCTTACAGGCAACCAGAATTTCCATCTTAGAGAAGCGATCAACAACCACAAAAACATAGTCATTTCCTCACTTGGTGGATGGGAGGCCTGACATTTAGTCCATTGAGATGGATTCCCATGGCTTTTCAGGAGTGGGAAGAGGGGTATATAGGCCTTTTTTCTTAGTGGTCAATTTGGAAATAGTACAAGCAGTGCAGGACCTGATATACTTCCTAACCTCCTCTCAAAGTTTCGGCCAGTAGAAATGTTTCTGTAGCATCACCACTATCTTTTTGACTTCAAAGTGTCCTTCCACCTGACTGTAGTGGGCTTCCCAGATCATCTTTGCTCGCTCATTTGATGGAACACAGATATGGCCCAGACAATACAACAACCCATTCTGAAGATGGAAATTATTGACAACTTCATTTGCACCCAACATTTGGTAGGTGGTGGCGAAGTTAGGGTTTGTCTCATAGAGTTGGGGCCATCCATATGTCTCATGGCCGCAATATTCTAGCACCGTGGTGAGTGTCGCATCTAGTGGTCTACTTAGGCAATTAGTGATGCAATTAATGCTTCTTGTTTTATACTTGATGTTGAGGTGGAATTGTTGCAAGTATGTGGACCACTTTTGATGGTGGTCATTCTAAAATTTTCCCTGTGTCTGCATGAACTACAGTGGCTTATGATCAGTGTGGATGACTGTCTCCTTCCCAAGAATGTAATGTCTCCACTAGCGGCATGCTTTCACAATGGAGTACATTTCTTTTTCATAAGTAGGGTACTTACAGACAATATCTAATAGTGTCTCACTATGATAGGCCACAGGGTGGTTGTGCTGAGTGCGAATAATGCCCACAACATAGTCTGAAGCATCTATCTCGATCTCAAAAGGATGTTGCAGGTCTGGTAGTGAAATTATTTTGGATGATCACAAGCACTAATTAAAATCATTGAACCCTTTTTGTTGGCCCTTGGGACCGACCCCACACAAATTTTTCCATACCACCACCCCTATTTATTTGGCCGAGGGCCCATGCAATATGGGAGAAACCCAACATGAACCTGCGGTAGAAATCGACAAGGCCCAAGAAGCTCCGAAGCTTAGTGAGTGTTGTTGGGGTTGGCCAGTCACAGATGAATTGGATCTTGTCTAGATCCACATATATGCCATGTTGATCAATGATATATCCTAGGTAATGGACCCTGTCCATGCCGAAGGAGAATTTTTCCAAACTGGTGTATATCTTGTGCTATCACAAGGTGTGAAAAACCTACTGAATATGTTGCAAGTGCTCGGCCCAAGTCTTGTTGTAAATTAGAATCTCATCCAGATACACCACTACAAAAGTATTGGTGAATGGTCGAAGGATATCATCCATCATCCTCATGAAAGTGGCTGGAGAATTTTTTCAAACCAAAGGGCACGACCAACCATTCAAAAAGGCCTTCCTTTGACTTGAAGGTGGTCTTCCATACATCTATCTATTCTATCGGGACCTGGTGGTAGCCAGACTTCAGATCAATCTTACTGAAGTATTTGGCCCCCGTGAGTTGATCAAGGAGGTCATCGATTCGGGGAATCGAGTACCAGTTTTTGACTCTGATTTTATTCATAGCTTGGTAATCAATACAGAGTCACCAAGTCCCATCTTTCTTATGTACCAGCATGATTGGTCTCCCGCAAGATGATGAGATGGGTAAGATGTGCCCCTTGTGGAGTAGTTCTTGGATCTGTCACTTGATCTTCTCATTCTCTGACAAAGAGTGACGATAGACTAGGCCATTGGGTAGCGGTGCATTGGGGGTCAGATTGATGGGGTGCTTGACCTGGCAGTGCAGAGGTACCCCTATAGGTGAGGAGAAGATATCTAAGTATTCTTCCATGAAATTATCTACTTGCTTCTATTGTGTGGAGAGGTCAGTCGCAGAGACCCTGGATGTGGCTATGATATTTCTCTTATTCTGAGAGTGAATCATGAAGAAGAAAAACTTCCCCATCTGAGAGATGACCTTCCTGCATTTCTTAGCAGAGATCAAGGAAATAACACTAGGTAGGACTGCCTCGGGTATCCTGTACAATTTCCCATTCAAAGTAATAATAACACTACGAGGCCTAGACTCATATACAACATGATGTTTCCATAAATAAGGTTGGCCCAAAATAAAATCACAAACTTCGAGAGGAGAAAAATCACACAATACCTCGTCTTTGAAGTGCTTGATGTCGTACAAAAATTGACACTGTTGGCTAATGCAAAGATCACTTCCTTGGCGGAGCCATCTAATGGTGTACGGTTCTAGTGCGGTGTTGTTGGCAGGGCTAGCTTCTTAATGAACTCTACTGAGATGAGGTTCTTCTGGCTACCACTATCAACAATGAAGTGCAGTGGGGTTCCTTTTACCCACATATGTGAATGGAAGAGGCGCTCTCCTTCTTCTGGCTCATCTGGTTCACCAGGCTGGAGGTTGGTGGTAGCAACGCTGGCACTAGGTTCTATGTCAATGATCCATCTTCCCCTTTCTGGTTCTGGCTCAAAGTCATAATCTGCATCTGATTCAGAGGCTTTCACTTTGGCCACCAGTGACTGCTTTGAGTGACAGTCAATAGTTTTATGCCAAGGGCTCTCATGGAAGTCAAACCACTTATTAGTATCTTGATTTGTCTTTATGGTGTCCTTCTTTACTTGTGGCTTGGGCTAGTTGTCCTGATACTGTCCATCTTTTCTCTGTCCTTTGTTCGGTGGGTTGGGGCTTCCCTTTCCTGGTTTTTGTTGTGAGGGGTTTCAAGGCACAAATTGTCACGTCTTTTGTTTGAGCTTCTTCTCGATTTTGATGGCATATCGGTAGGACATGCCCAAGGATGAGATGTCCAGAAATTCCATTTCGGTCTGAATGTATCTATGAAGAGAACCATGATACTTGAGTACCAGATGTCACTCCGAATCTTTGATACCCAAATTGGTGCGCAAGGTATGGATGATATTTGTGAAATATGGCACTGCTTGGTCTCTTTCTTTCCACAGTGTGGTCCATTTGGTATACAGGTCATCATAAATTCTGACAGGGTAGTATTGTTCCTTAATAGGATCCATGAAGGATTCCCAGGTGGTCGTGACTAAAAATAATGAGGTTTCCTCTTTTTCCTTTTTCTCACAGAAATATTCCCACCAATATTTGACATGGGGAACGACTTTGAGGAGCGCAAAAGTAATCTTTTCTTTATTCAAAAAGTTATGGACAGAAAAATACCCTTCTAGTAGATTCAACCACTTTTCTACAGCATCTGTGTCTATCTGACCTTCAAATATAGGAATATCGAAGTTTATTTGTACATTTAAGGGGGCAACACCTCTGTTCGAAGAAGATGTGTTGCCTATTGGTAGTTGTTGAAGGATTTGCATGAAACTATCCATCATATCGTTCCTCTATTGTGTGATGGCTTCCTCAATCAACAGATTGAAAGGATCTATTGTCCCTTCATATTTATTTTATCCTACCATGGGAGGTGGCTTGGGCATGCGAGAGTGACGTAGACCCTCGACCCACGGGCCAGAGTCCACTCACAGTGTTGAAACAGACCTTGAATTTTTTATCTTGAGGATAAAAAAATTTGTATCTTTGAGTCTTTGCATTTTATAAATTTCCTAAAGCAAAAATTTTCATCTCCGATGAATTCAAAATTACCTTTAAGATTAATTTTTGGACAAGAATGATAAAAATATAAATGAATATAAGTTTCCCAATATTATTCGAAATAATCCTCTAAAAAAAGACATTGATTTCAAAACTTAAGGAATTTTAGATTTACATCGGGATATCGGGATTCGGAGTTTTGCGTGAACAAATGTTCAATGCATATTGATTAACGAAATCCCGATTCACGATTTCCCGATATATAAATCCTTAATTAAAACATCATTTACTTAAATCATAATTAAAAAGGGTTTAAACCTTAAGTTAATCTCATCGCAAAATCAGGATTCACGATTTTGTGAGAACAAACAAACTTGTCATCGTATTTTCCGATTTCCCGATTTTGTAATACAATTAACTCTTAAGTGAAGCTTAGAATTAATATAATTACTTCTAAGTATGATTAAGAACAAATAATTATATCGGGATATCGGGATTCACGGTTTTGTGAACAACAGTTTCCATGTCATTGGATTTCCCGATTTCCTGATCCCCGATTTTCTGATTAATGAAATCCTGAAAAAACTAATCTGGATTAATTAAGATAATAAAAATGTTTTAACTTAAAAAATACATCGCGATTTCAGCGATCGGGGTTCTTCAATGACTTGTTTCCTTGGCATCAAAAGTTCCGAAACTCTGATATGAATTTTTTAAGTTTAATCCTAGATTAACACAAATTAATCATTCTTAGAACAAGGTTTAAGGTCTAAACTTTTTTACGGCAATTGTCCAATTTGGTAAGTTTCTATCATATTTGAAAATATTGGGAAAGCTCAGGTATAAACATTAAATGCATATATTC
>ML778038.1:388218-435984 GCA_009831015.1 Picea engelmannii
TCCTTTCCCATTAATGAATTGGAGTTGGAATGCCTCTTGCCCAGAACCTATCCATAAGTAACACTCATCTCTGTGGGAAGAAAATGCAAAAAACACTTTTTATGAGGTTTGTCATTATGTGATTATTCCTCTCTACAGAATTTTCTTGGGATGCGAACCTCCTCACATTTCCAATACCATCATAGAAAACCTCAAATCAGTTGTTGACTGGTTCATTGAAGAAAATTTTTCCTATGTGAGAGTTTATGGCTATTCTATCCTGCCTCATGCACTGCCCAAAATTTTACCAGACAGGTTAATATGTAGAGAAGTGGCGTATCAGTTGGTAAAAGGTGGTATTGGGCTAGAATTAAAAGCTCAGCAGAAAAAGGCATGGCCATCCTCCTAGTATGTTGTCCTCTGAACCTCCGAATTTCTGAAGTTTCTTAATCTGAAATCCCAATGCCTCTGCCCTGTCGGGACTTTTCAGATTCTCTTCCCTTCATGTGAGGATTTAAACCTCGTGCAAATTTCCACAGATCTGATGGTTATCGATCCATGTACCCAGATCTGATGGCTCAGAACTATTCTTCCGATCTGCCCTTCCTACACTACTTGGACACAAATCCATGGTCTAGATCTTCTCGACTGATCCAATGGTAGCTGTGCTCCTCTTGTTTATCATGTGTTTTCTTCCCAAAATTTGGAATATTTCCCAAATGCTAAAGGCCTTGACCTTTGCTTCTTTCCTCTGTGAGATATACAACCCTTCAAAAGGTCTTGACTGTGTATTCGAAGACGTTGTCCCTCTTGATATTTCAGAACTCTAAACTCTCCAAAGAGTTTCTTGGCCTCTGCGACTTCTGCAACTATGGCTCTGTGCATGAAAGCACTACTCCTCCTGAGCTTCTCTCCTCGAATCCTCAAAGGATTCTTCGACTTCTACACTCCTTGCAGAGTCTTTGCACGCATGAAGGTGCTATCTCTTCTAATATTTTCCTATAGCTTCAACCTCTAAGTGATTAACCCTTTTTCCTTCTCCCTTAGATGGAGAATTTGATACCCTCCTGGCACTCTCTTTCTCAAGAAACCCCTTGCCAAGTCTGCAGGGTGTTCAACAACCCTATGAAGATCCCTCCTTGAACTCTTCTCTATCTCTAAACTCAAAGATTTCTCTCTGTTCTCTATGGCACCTACTCAATTCCCTCCTGGCATAGTGTCCAGAATCCTCAGTGATTCTGTTTCTCTATGAACTCACAGTAGAGTTCCTCCTCAGCACTCCATGCCTGTGCTCAATGCCCTCCTGGAAAAGCTCTATAGAACCATCAGTAGTTCTATATTCCTCCTGAACTCAACAGCGTTACTCTATGCACTCTATGCACCTACTCAATTCCCTCTAGACAGAGCTCTACAGAACTCCTCAGAGATTTTGTCTTCTATTGTGTCCTCCTCTACACAGTCTCACCTCCAAGGTATTCAACAACCTTGAGGTCTTTCCTTTAGTTTAAGACTTTAGCTGGTGCACCCTCCTGGCGCGTCTTTGTCCAAATTCCACAGAATTGGAAATGCACTCTATGCACTGGCTCTCAGAACCCGCAGTGTTTTGTCACGCCCTCTTGGAATGAAGATTCAAATAACTCAAAACTGAAATCAAAGAACCCAACAGATAGCAGAACCTATCTATCCCTACAAATGCACATCTATAACATGCATTCACAAAATAAATATAACACACATAGACATTCACACAAAATAGACAATATGCAGGAAAAACTGCTCTAGTTTGTATTAATATCAAATGCCTCCTTTACAAGGTGTTCCTGAGCTCAGACTTTGACAGAGTCTCAACTCCTCCTCTCCGCTTTATTTTCTCATAGATTATAACTCTTTCTACCTAGACCTCTGACTAAAAACAAGATCAAATATCTTTTACATGAGGGGGATCTTCGAGCTCTTCCCTCCATCTCACCTACCCTATTCAATTACATTAACTCTAAAATTTAATGGGTTGTCTAGTCAGGAATTGGAGCTAGATCCAACCTTACAACCAGTAAAGGCTATCTACATCTAAAGATTATGTATAGGCACGACCTTTTGTCTCTAACAACCTTACAAACATTAAATGTGCTTGATTCAAATTCAAAATTTGAATATGAGAGGGTTGCGCCTCTCTTCCTCATTGAATGCGTGTGCTAAGTGGGTTGGCTAGCTCGCGCATGGCTAGCTTGGGAGCGATGCTCCTGCATCATACTCCTCTGTTATAAATATCATGAGCTCTTGCTCATGATCTCTTCACCCTAGCTATTGAAATCCTCCTGGATCCCAAACAACTCTTCGGATCTGTCTCTCTGCTCCATCTCTTTATTTTTGTTGTTGTTGGTTCTTTGTTGCTGCTCTAGCAGTCTCCCTTATACTCAACTTCTCCTTGCTGGCAGTCTCTTGTGATGACTTCAACATCAGCTTCCTGATCTATTCGATCACTTCGTCTAGCTGTTGTCCTAGCTGGCTTTGTTTATGTAGTCTCCCCTACTACAAATTCTTTCTGCATATGGGCAGATCACCATGATCTCCCATGCTATCCTCTTCATCCTCTATGGCACTAAGTGTCCATTCTGCTACAAAGTTTAGCTTTGCAGTTATATCATTGAGTTGTTGCTCAACTTCACCGTTTGACAACTTAACTACCATTTCTCCCCATGTGGCACTAAGTGTCCACTCTGTTGCACTCTTCTCTTGACTGACCTACTGTTCAACCTCTTCATCTGACATTGCTGCTACTTCCATCTCTCTTTCTGGTATGTGTCTAGCTTCTTCCAGTTGCTCCTTAGCATGGAAATATCCTCCATCAGTTTCCAACCTCATCTGTTGGATGTGCATGCTTTGCACCTCTACCCTTCTCTCCACGGCTTCAATCTGCTCACATAAATCAGCAAAGCTCATGTTGTCTGCTTCCTTTTCTTCAACCTCTTCTACTGCATGCTCCAATGCTGCAGTCTTCTCCTTTTCAGCTTCCCAGTTGAAAATTTTGAGCCATTCCTAGGAATGCTCATCTCCTTCTTCTACTGGGATAGACATCAATGTCTTCTCCCCTTCTTCCTCCATGATAGTTTATGTTGGTTGTTGGTCTTCTGTTGCTGCTTCTGCAACACAAACTCTTGCCTCAACTGGGATCAATGGTAGGAATATCAGAATTCCTCCAATCATCAGAATATTCCTCTGTTCCTCCTTCTCTATCAGCTGGCCTTGCTGATATGAACTCATCTCTGAGCTCATCTTCTCTCCCTTTCCCTCCTGGTAGTATGGGATTTCTCTGTTGCCCTCCTGGCAGTCTATGAGATCCTCGGATCTCATCTTATTTCCCTCTTGGCAATATGAAATTCCCTGGTTGTCCTCTTGACAGTCTATGAGATCTCGCAGTGATCTCATCTCATTGCCCTATTGGAAATTGGGAATTTCCTCTCTGCTCTCCTGGCATTTTATGCACACATGGTAGTCTCTAAGACTCTCAGCTGATCTCTGCTCATCATCAATGTCACTGAGATTTCTCCCAGCCTCTAGTTCACATACCTAAACCATTTCCTCCTCTGGTCCGTTGAGGTTTTCAGCATGCCTCAACCATGCCTTTAACAACCTATGTTGTCTTCTGACCACCAATTCCCTCACTGACCATTTTACCTTCATCTTCATGGGACATTCATACACCCATCTCGACTTTGTATTTTGTTTCACCCACAGTGCAATCTCATCCATCCTTGCCCTGATCTCAACAAGTTCTTTATCTCTTGCAACGTTCTCCTGTTGTTGATGGATCTTCTTCCCACCATGTGCATGACCTTCAGTAGCCATTCTACCTGTTGTCTATCTGTACTCCTGGTAGATCTGTTGTTGTCACTCTGTAATCTTGAGTGCTTCCAGCCTTCCTTTATAGTTCTCCTGATTGGTTCCTTTGACTACTGCCTACCTACAATAATCACCACAGAGTTCCAATACCCTGCCTTCCTCTTCCTATCTCTGCAAGCTGCCTCTAATACCAAGCTGATGTGTACCAGAGTACTCTCTTTCCTCTAGCTTACTCTACTTGAAATATATAGACAAAAATCAAGCTCTGATACCACAACTAATGCAGACCCTTGACCCATGGGCCAGAGTCTGCTCACAGGATCGTTCAAAAACCTCCTCGAGCCAAAGCAGCTCCTTTGATTCCCTATTGGAATCTCAAATTTTTAATCCACAGGCCCTGCTGAAACCCCACCTGTGCAAACATACACCATGCGCGAGATTCCCCTCCCCATGGTCACTGAATATGACCTTCGATATTTTCCTGAAAAGTAATTTCAGGTTTTGGGACTTCCTGAGTCCTGATGTCGAGGGCCTCTGCCTTCTCAATCCTCCGATCTCTGAAATGCCAAAATGCTGAAATGGCACTTAATGGTGATTAGCCCCCTGGGCCATATCTCAATCCATGTGACCATTTTCCCCCCTGACCACAGTCTTCTTTGGGACTTTCAACTCCATGAGCCCCAACTCTTATTCTTCGGGATTCCCAAAATGTCGAATCCTGGTATCCCAAAATATCACTCCCCGAATTTCTCCTCCAAGGATTACTTTTCCCCGGCTCTTCGTGTTTCGTGATTTCAAAGTTTCAATTGCCGAAGTGCCTGACCCCTTGTCCTCAGAACTCCCAAAGTTCTGAACTCCAAAATGTTGATGAATACACCAACTCTCCATGTCCCATGCTATTCCTCTGTAGCTTTCGGGTTTTCGCATTTTGGGCTTTCCCGATGCAAGACAATCCTTACTCCTTGGACTTCCTGGTATTTGAAATACCGAAAAATCCCTTCCACTCCTGGCCGAGATCAATGGTTGTGATCCAAATCTCAAATCAACGGCCCTGATCCTTTTGAGTTTTTCATCCCCAAGAGCCCCAATCCCTTGTCCTCAGGATTTCTGAAATCCCAATATCCGGTATGCCGAAATATGACTCTTGCCCTCGTGACTTGGAAATGCTCCTTCTCCACCTTCGGGAATTCATGTTTCGGAATTCCATGACTCTCATCACATCAAATCTTTGTTGTCCTCTCGTACTCCCAGTAGCTGAAATACCGAAGTACCAAAATAATGAACCCTCTGGTTATCCTCCTCTGAACAAGATCAATGGCTCAAAGCCTCCCTTGATCCAACGAATCAGATTCTTTTAGGTTTCTATGGGTCAAGAGTTATGAACTCTTACCCCTGCGTCTTCCAGTAGCCGAAATACCGAAATGCTCTTTTCAGGACTTCTCTCCCGATGTCTGGATCGCTCCACGTGTCCTTCGCTTGGACGATCCCGATTATTTCGATCTTCGGGACTCCACGAACCCAACGACACTAATCCTCATGTATTTTGAATCCGAGTATCCGATTACCCGGTGATTTCCCCGATCTTCGTGATGTTTCCTCCCACAAATGGATGGCTCTGATTGCTTTCGGGACTTCGGGACCTATGAATTCTAATCTTTCGATCCACTGTCCTCTGAACGTCTGAATTTTCGAATTTCTGAAATCCGAAATCTCGATGCCTCTTCCCTATCGAGACTTTTCAGATTCTCTTCCCTATGCGTGAGGATTTAAACCTCGTGCAAATTTCCACAGATCCGACGACTATCGTTCCACGTACCCAAATCTGACGACTTAGACCTGTTCTTCCACTGCACCCTTCCTACGCTACTGCACCCTTCCTACGCTACCTAAACATGAATCCATGGTCCAGATCTTCTCCGCTAATCCAACGGTAGCTGTGCTCCTCCTGTTGAGCATGTGTTTTCTTCCCAAAATTTGGAATATTTCCCAAATGCTAAAGGCCTCGACCTTTGCTTCTTTCCTCTGTGATCTCTACAACCCTTCAAAAGGTATAAACTCTCCAAAGAGTTTCTTGGCCTCTATAACCTTTGCAGCTATGGCTCTGTGCATGAAAGCACTACTCCTCCTGAGCTTCTCTCCTTAAATCCTCAAGGATTCTTCGACTTCTACGCTCCTTGCAGAGTCTTTGCACACATGAAGGTGCTATCTCTTCTGATATTTTCCTATAGCTTCAACCTCTAAGGGATTAAACCCTTTATCCTTCTCCCTCAGATGGAGAATCTGATGCCCTCCTGGCACTCTCTTTCTCAAGAAAACCCTTGCTAAATCTGCAGGGTGTTCAACAACCCTGTGAAGATCACTCCTTGAACTCTTCTCTGTCTCTGAACTCAAAGAGTTCTCTTTGTGCTCTTTGGCACCTACTCAATTCCATCCTAGCAGAGTGTCTAGAATCCTCAATGATTATTTTTCTCTATGAACTCACAGTAGAGTTCCTCCTCAACACTCTGTGTCTATGCTCAATGCCCTCCTGGAAGAGCTCTATAGAACCCTCAGTAGTTCTATCTTCCTCTTGAACTCAACAGAGTTCCTCTGTGCACTCTATGCACCTGCTCAATGCCCTCTAGGCAGAGCTCTATAGAACTCCTCAGAGATTTTGTCTTCTACTATGTCCTCCTCTGCACAGTCTCACCTCCAAGGTATTCAACAACCTTGAAGTCTTTCCTTGAGTTTAGACTTCAACTGGTGCACCCTCCTGGTGCATCTTTGTCTAAATTCCGTAGAATTGGAAATGCACTGGCTCTCAAAACCCACATTGTTTTGTCATGCCCTCTTGGCATGAAGCCTCAAAGAACTCCAACCTGAAATCAAAGAACCCAATAGATAGCAGAACCTATCTATCCCTTCAAATGCACAACTACAACATACATTCACAGCATAAATATAACACACATAGACATTCACACAACACAGAAAATATGCAGGAAAAATTTCTCTGGTTTGTATTAATATCAAATGCCTCCTTTACAAGGTGTTCCTAAGCTCATAATTTGACAGAGTCTCGGCTCCTCCTCTGCACTTTCTTTTCTCATAGATTCTAACTCTTGCTACCTAGACCTCTGACTCAAAACAAGATCAAAGATCTTTTACATGAGGGGGATCTTTGAGCTCTTCCCTCCATCTCACCTACCCTATTCAATTACATTAAATCTAAAATTTAATGGGTTGTCTAGTCTATAATCAAAGCTAGATCCATCCTTACAACCATTAAAGGCTATCTACATCTCAAGCCTGCGTACAAGCACAGCCTTTTGGCTCTAACAACCTTACAAACATTAAATGTGCTTGATTCAAATTAAAAATTTGAATATGAGAGGGTTGTGCCTCTCTTCCTCATTGAATGCATGCTCTGAGTGGGTTGGCTGGCTTGGGAGCGATGCTCCTGCATCAAAGAGCTTCTTTCCTCAAGAGAAACAAGCTCGAGCCCCAACTCTTTGTACTTCGACCTCATTGGGGACATGCATTAAGACAACAAGGAGCAGACCATTATGATACCACTGACCCAGATTTTATGAGCAGAATGAAATGAATACAAATTATTATCAGGTGCTTAACACAAAATAACAGAGATACAGTAAAACTGGTTTTCTATTCAATAACGAAATAAGTTGAAACTGTAAAATGTAGCGGAAACAAGCTTGTTGGACTAGTGGCGGCTTATCTCTGAGAAGAGATGTGATGGTAGCATGAATTCATAAGAAGAAGGTGACAATGAGGCTCTGAAGGCCCAACTCCACTTGAAAGGGGTTGTGGTCAGTTGAGCTATGCAGGGCTCGATTGTAGCTATGCTGGACATAGGGAAGGATCTCATCCCATGTGCAAGGGTGCTTTGAATTATAAATGTGAAGGATATGCAAAATCATTCGATTTACAAACTTGGTTTGGCCATCTATCTAGGGGTGTAAGCTCATGGATTTGGTGAGCTTGGTGTCCAGCAGTGACCAGAGGCTCGACCAGAATGTGCTAAGAAATCGACTATCCTGATATGAGACAATGGTTTGTGGGATTCCAAAATGTACCCAAACTCATTCAAAGAAGAGCTTGGTAGTGGCCTCTGTTGTGATGCTCTTCTTGCAGACAACCAGAATCGCCATCTTAGAGAAGCCATCAACAACCACAAAAACCATGGGAGGCCTGACATGTAGTCCATTGAGACAGATTCCCATGGCTTCTCAGGAGTGGGAAGAGGGGTGTACATGCCCTTTTTCTTAGTAGTCAATTTGGCAATAGCGTAGGCAGTGTAGGACCTGATACACTTTTTGACCTCCTATCGAAGTTTCGGCCAGTATAAATGTTTATGTAGCATCCCCACTGTCTTTTTGATGATGAAGTGTCCTGCCACCCGAGTATAGTGGGCTTCTCGGATCAGCTTCACTTGCTCACTTGATGGAACACAGATATGGCCCATATGACACAACAACCCATCCTCAAGATGGAAATTATTGACAACTGCATTTGCACCCAACATTTGGTAGGTGGTGGTGAAGTCAGGGTATGTCTCATAGAGTTGGGGCCATCCATATGTCTCATGGCCGGAAGATTCTAACACCGTGGTGAGTGTCGTGAATGGTGGTCTGCTGAGGCAATCAATGACGTGATTGGTGCTTCCTGTTTTATACTTGATGTTGAGGTGGAATTGCTGCAAGTATGTGGACCACTTTTGATGGAGGTCATTCTACAATTTTCCCTATGTCTGCATGAACTGCAATGGCTTATGATCAGTGTGGATGAATGTCTCCTTCCCAAGAATGTAATGTCTCCACTGGCGGCATGATTGCACAATGGAGTACATTTATTTTTCATAAATAGGGTACTTATGGACAGTATCTGATAGTGTCTCACTATGATAGTCCATGGGGTGGTCATGTTGAGTGAGAATGACACCCACAACATAGTCTGAAGCATCTGTCTTGATCTCAAAAGGATGTTGCATGTCTAGTAGTGAAAGTACTAAGGTTGAGGACAAGCGTTGCTTCAAATCACCAAACGCTTGTTGTTGGGACCAACCCCAGGAAAATTTCACCTTACCACCACCCATGTTTATTTGGCTGAGGGCCCATGCAATATGGGAGAAACCCAACACAAACCTGTGGTAGAAATTGGCAAGGCCCAAGAAGCTTCGAAGCTCAATGAGTGTTGTTGGGGCTGGCCAGTCACGGATGACTTGGATCTTGGCTGGATCCACATGTATGCCATGCTAATCAATGATGTATCCTAGGTAATGGACCCTGTCCATGTTGAAGGATCATTTTTCCAAGTTGGCGTATAGCTTGTGCTGTCATAGGGTGTGCAGAACTTGCTGAATATGCTACAAGTGTTCGGCCCAAGTCTTGTTGTAAATTAGAATTTCATCCAGATACACCACTACAAAAGTATTGGTGAATGGTCACATGATATCATCCATCATCCTCATGAAAGTGGCTAGAGTATTTGTCAAACCAAAGGGCATGACCAACCATTCAAAAAGGCCTTCCTTTGACTTGAAGGCGGTCTTCCATACATCTATCTGTTCTATCGGGACCTGGTGGTAGCCAGACTTCAGATCAATCTTACTGAAGTATTTGGCCCCTGTGAGTTGATCAAGGAGGTCATCGATTCGGGGAATTGGGTACCGGTTTCTGACTGTGATTTTATTCAAAGCCCGGTAATCAATACAGAGTCGCTAGGTCCCATCTTTCTTTTGTACCAGCACGATTGGGATCCCGTAAGGTGATGAGCTAGGGCATATGTGCCCCTTGTGGAGTAGTTATTGGATCTATCGCTTGATCTCCTCATTCTCTAACAAGGAGAAACGATAGACTAGCCCATTGGGTAACAGTGAGTCAGGGGTCCGATTGATGGGGTGCTTGACCTGGCAGTGCAGAGGTACCCCTGTAGGTGAGGAGAAGATATCTGAGTATTCTTCCATGACTTTATCTACTTGCTTCTATTGTGTGGAGAGGTCGTCTGCAGAGTCTCTGAATGTGGCTATGATCTTTCGCTTGTTCTGAGAGTGAATCACGAAGAAGACAAAATTCCCCATCGGAGAGATGACCTTCCTGCATTGCTTAGCAGATATCAAGGAAATAACACTAGGTGGGACTGCCTCAGGTATCTTGTACAATTTCCCATTCAAAGTAACAATAACACTATGAGGCCTAGACTCATATAGAGCATGACATTTCAATAAATAAGGTTGGCCCAAAAGAACATCACAAACTTTGAGAGGAGCAACATCACATAATAGCTCGTCTTTGAAGTGCTTGATGCTATATGACAGTCGACATTGTTGGCTGACACGAAGATCACTTGCTTGGCAGAGCCATCCAATGGTGTATGGTTGTGGGTGCGACGTTGTTGGCAGGTCCAACCGCTTGATGAACTCTACTGAGATGAGGTTATTCTAGCTACCTCTATCAATGATGAAGTGCAGTGGGGTGCCTTTTACCCACATCTGTGTATGGAAGAGGTGCTCTCCTTCTTATGGCTTGTCTGGTTCACCAGGATGGAGCTTGGTGGTAGCAATGGTGGCACTGGCTTCTGCATCAATGATACATCTTCCCCTTTCTGGTTCTATCTTAGAGTCATAATCTGTATCTGATTTAGAGGCTTTCACTTCGGCCACCAGCGACTGCTTTGGGCGGCAGTCAGTAGTGTTATGCCAAGGGCTCTTATGGAAGTCACACCACTTCCCGGTATATTTCTATGTCTTTCTGGTGTCCTTCTTTTCTTTCGGCTTGGACTGGTTGTCCTGATACTATCCATCTTTGCTCTTTCCTTTGTTCAGTGGGTTGGGGCCGCCCTTTCCTAGCCATTGTTGTGAGGGATTCCCAGGCCCAAATTGTCACGTCTTTTGTTTGAGCTTCTGCTCGATTTTGACAGCATATCGGTAGGCCACGCCTAAGGATGAGATGTCCATAAATTCCATTTCAGCCTAGATGTATCTATGCAAAGCACTGCGATACTTGAGCACCTGAAGTCGCTCTGAATCTTTGATACCCAACTTGGTACGCAAGGTATGGAAGATATTTGTGAAATATGGCACTACTTGGTCTCTTTCTTTCCACAGTGTGGTCCATTTGGTATATAGGTCGTCATAGCTTCTGACATGGTAGTATTGTTCCTTAATATAATCCCTGAATAATTCCCAGGTGGCCATGAATGAAAATAATGAGGCTTCCTCTATTTCATTTTGCTCACAGAAAGTTTCCCACCAATCTTGGACATGGGGAATGGATTTGGGGAGAGAAAAAGTGATATTTTCTTTATTCGAAAAGTTATGGACAAAAAAATATAGTTATAGTAGATTCAACCAGTTTTCTACAGAATATGCATCTATCTAACCTTCAAATATAGGAATATAGAAGTCTATTTGTACCTTGAAGGGGGTGGCACCTCCGTTTGAAGAAGATGTGTCTCCTGTTGGTAGCCGCCGAAGGATTTGCGTGAAACTATCCATCATCTTGTTCCTCTGTTGGGTGAGGTCTTCCTCAATAAACAATTTGAAAGGATCTCTTGTCCCAACATATTTATTTTCTCCTTCCATGGGAGGTCACTTGGGCATGCGAGAGCTTCTTTCCTCAAGAGAAACAAGCTCGAGACCCAACTCTTTGTACTCCGACCTCATTGGGTACATGCGTTAAGATGACAAGGAGAAGACCACTCTGATACCACTGATCTAGATGTTATGAGAATAACAATATAGATTATTAACAGGTGCTTAACAAAAAATAACAAAGATACAGTAAAATTGGTTTTCTATTCAATAACAAAATAAGCTGAAACTGTAAAATGCAGCGGAAACAAGCTTGGTGGAATGGTGGCGGCTTATCTCTGAGAAGAGATGTGATGGCAACACGCATTCAAAAGAAGAAGGTTACAATGAGGCTCTGAAGGAATTTTGACAATAAGAAATAATTCCAAAAACCCTAGACATCCATAAACCTAACCCTAGGAGATGAAACACCAAAAGTCATGTGGGCCCCATTTGGGTAAGTTAGTACATCAAATTCCTAGGGTCGTAACTTTTGCATATGATCTCTGTTTTAGGTGTGTGATAGCCTGTTGGAAAGGTATCATCGAGGAGATTCATTTTGGGGGCTCAACCATGCTTTTGAATATCATTGAGGATATCTATCACGAAAAACCTTCATTTAGGTCATCAAAATGGCCCCGGAAGTTAAAACAGCTAAAAATAGTAAATTGCTAAAATTGTAAGAAAATTATTTTGAGCCAGTTGGAAAAGGTGGGTGTACACCGATATATATCTAGATCAATCCTCCCTCCTTAGGAAGCAATTGTCTCCATTGTGTTGAGGTCCCCCATTAGATGAGGAAATATCTGTTGAACTTGGCCACGTGTGAGCCACTTGCCTTGGTGCAGGAGTTGCCTTGATTTGACGACTTGATAAAGCTAAATACTTTGTTGTTGAGTTCCCTTGATCTATCTATCCACAATCTGATCATTGGATGCTTGTTGTATGCAGACAGGGTTGAGATCTGTTGGTTTCAGCTGTTCTACTACTTCTGAGGTGTCCAATAATGCTGGGAAATAAGGGTGAAGGAGATCCACGTTGAACACTGGGTGCAGGCCAAGGAAAGAAGGAATGTTGAGCTCAAAAGCATTGTCCCCCATAGCCTTGGTGATAGTGTATGACCCATAACATATTGGGTGAAGTTGTCGATGGGGTCCTGTAAGTCGTTCTTTCTACAAGTGCAACCAAACTTTGTCGCCCACCTGAAATTTATGTGGCACCCGATGTTGATCATGGCATTGTTTGTACTTGCCATTGGACTTCTTTAGGATATCTTGAACCTGTTAGTGGATGTGCTGGATCTTCTCAATGAGCCAGGTGACTTTTTCAACTTCAGTTGGAGCAGGAGATGAGTCGGTCGAGGTGACCACAAGGGGAAGTGCAACATCTATGGAACCCAATGGCTAGAATCCCAACCGCACTTGAAAGGGGCTATGGTCGATTGAGCTATGCAGGGCTTAGTTGTAGCTATACTGGACATAGGGAAGGCTCTCATCCCATGTGCAATGGTTCTTTAAATTATACATGCGAAGGATATGCACAATCATTCGATTTACAACCTCGGTTTGGCCATCTGTCTAGGGGTGGAAGGTCGTGGATTTGGTGAGCTTGGTGTCCAATAGCATCCAGAGGCTCGACCAGAATGTGCTAAGAAATCAACTATCTCGATCTGAGACAATGGTTTGTGTGATTCAAAAATGTACCCAGACTCGTTCAAAGAAGAGCTTGGCAGTGGAATCTATTGTGATGATCTTCTTGCAGGCAACCAGAATCACCATCTTAGAGAAGCGATCAACAAACACAAAAACACAGTCATTTCCCCACTTGGTGGATGGGAGTCCCGACATGTAGTCCATTGAGATGGATTCCCATGGCCTGTCAGGAGTGGGAAGAGGGGTGCACAGGCCCTATTTCTTAGTGGTCGGTTTGGCAATAACACAGAAAATGCAGGACATGATATACTTGTTGACCTCCTGTCGAAGTTTTCTCCAGTAGAAATGCTTTTGTAGCATCACCACTGTCTTTTCAATGCCGAAATGTCCTGCCACCCAACTGTAGGGGGCTTCCCAGATCAGCTTCACTTGATGGAACACATATATGGCCCAAATGACACAACAACCCATCCTGAAGATGGAAATTATTGACAACTGCGTTTGCACCCAACATTTGGTAGGTGGTGGCGAAGTCAGGGTCTATATAATAGAGTTGAGGCCATCCAAATGTCTCATGTGCACAAGAGTATATCACCATGGTGAGTTTCGTGACTGGCGGTCTGCTGAGGAAATCAATGACTCGATTGGTGCTTCCTGTTTTATACTTGATGTTGAGGTGGAAATGCTGCAAGTATGTGGACCACTCTTGATGGCGGTCATTTTTCAATTTTACCTGTGTCTGCATGAACTGTAGTGACTTATGATCAGTGTGGATGGATGTCTCCTTCCCAAGAATGTAATGTCTCGATTGGTGGCATGATTGCACAATGGAATACATTTGTTTGTTGTAAGTAGGGTACTTATGGACAGTATCTGACAACGTCTCACTATGATAGGCCACCAGGTGGCCATGCTGAGTGAGAACGGTGTCCACAACATATTCTGAAGCATCTGTCTCAATCTCAAAAGGATGTTGTAGGTCTGGTAGTGAAAGTAATCGGGTTGATCACAAGCACTACTTCAAATCATTGAATACTTGTTGTTGGGACCGACCCCACATAAATTTCACCTTACCACCACCCCTGTTTATTTGGATGAGGGCCCATGCAATATGGGAGAAACCCAACTTGAACCTGTGGTAGAAATTGGCAAGGCCCAAGAAGCTCTGAAGTTCAGTGAGTGTTGTTGGGGCTGGCCAGTCATGGATGACTTGGATCTTGGCTAGATCCACATGTACGCCATGATGATCAATGATGTAGCCCAGGTAATGGACCCTGTCCATGCCAAAGGAGAATTTTTCCAAGTTGGCATATAGCTTGTGCTGTCCCAGGGTGTGCAGAACCTGCTAAATATGTTGCAAGTGTTTGGCCCAAGTCTTTCTGTAAATTAGAATGTCATCCAGATAGACCACTACAAAAGTATTGGTGAATAGTTGCAGGATATCTTCCATCATCCTCATGAAATTGGTTGGAGAATTTTTCAAACCAAAGGGCATGACCAACCATTCAAAAAGGAGGTCATCGATTCGGGGAATCAGGTTCCAGTTTATGACTGTGATTTTATTCAGAGCCCCAAGCTATACGCCAACCTGGAAAAATGATCCTTTGGCATGGACAAGGTCCATTACCTAGGCTATGTCATTTATCAGCACGGTGTACATGTGGATCCAACCAAGATCCAAGTCATTCGTGACTGGCCAGCCCCAAAAACACTCACTGAGCTTCAGAGCTTCTTGGGCCTTGCCAATTTCTATCACAAGTTCGTGTTGGGTTTCTCCCATATTGCATGGGCCCTCAGCAAAATAAATAGGGGTGGTGGTAAGGAGAAATTTGAGTGGGGTTGGTTCCAACAACAAGAATTTGATGATTTGAAGCAATGCTTGTGCTTAGCCCTAGTACTTTCACTACCAAACCTATAGAATCCTTTTGAGATCAAGACATATGCTTCAGACTATGTTTTGGGTGTTGTTCTCACTCACCACGACCACCCCGTGGCCTATCATAGTGAAACACAGTCGGAGATTGTCCGTAAGTACCCTACTTATGAAAAAGAAATGTACTCCATTGTGTAAGCATGCCACCAATGGAGACATTATAATATTGGGAAGGAGATAGTCATCCATAATTGATCATAATCCACTGTAGTTCATGCAAACACAGGGAAAATTACAAAATGATCGCCATCAAAAGTGGTCCACATACTTGCAGCAATTCCACCTCAACATCAAGTATAAAACATGAAGCACCAATCACATCGTTGATTGTCCCAGCAGACCGCCAGTCGCGACACTCACCACGGTGCTAGACTCTTGTGTCCATGAGACATCTGGATGGCCCCAACTCTATGATATAGACCCTAACTTCTCCACCACCTACCAAATGTTGGGTGCAAATGTAGTTGTCAATAATTTCCATCTTCAGGATGGGTTGTTGTGTCGTCTGGGCCATATCTATGTTCCATCAAGTGTGCGAGAGAAGCTGATCTAGGAAGCCCACTACAGTTGGGTGGTAGGACACTTCAGCATCAAAAATATAGTGGCGATGCTACAGAAACATTTCTACTGGCTGAAACTTTGATAAGAGGTCAGCAAGTATATCAGGTCCTGCACTACCTATGCTATTTTCAAACTGACCACTAAGAAACAGGGCCTGTACACTCCTTTTCCCACTCCTGACAGGCCATGGGAATCCATCTCAATGGACTACATGTTGGGCCTCCCATCCACCAAGTAGGGAAATGACTATGATTTTGTGGTTGTTGATCGCTTCTCTAAGATGGCGATTCTAGTTGCCTGCAAGAAGAGCATCACAGCAGAGGCCACTGCCAAACTGTTCTTTGAACGAGTCTGGGTGCATTTTGGAATGCCACAAACCATTTTCTCAGATCAGGATAGTCAATTTCTCAGTACATTCTGGTCGAGCCTCTGGTCACTACTGGACACCAAGCTTAAAAAATCCACGACCTTCCACCCGCAGACAGATGGCCAAATTGAGGTTGTAAATCGAATGATTCTGCATATCCTTCGCATGTATAATTCAAATCACCCTCACACATGGGATGAGAGACTTCCCTATGTCCAGCATAGCTACAACCGTGCCCTACATAGCTCAATCGACAACAACCCCTTTCAAGTGGGATTGGGATTCCAACCATTGGGTTCCATAGATGTTGCACTTCCCCTTACTATCACCTCGACTGAATCATCTCCTACTCCAACTGAAGATGAAAAAGCCACTCGGTTCATTGAGAGGATCCAACACATCCGCCAATAGTTTTAGGATATCCTACAAAAATACAATGACAAGTACAAACAACACCATGATCAACATCAGGTGCCACATAAGTTTTAGGTGGACGATAAAGTTTGGTTGCACTTGAAGAAAGAACGACTTACAGGACCCCATTAGAAGCTTCACCCACTCCATTATGGGTCCTACACTATCACCAAGGCTATATGGGATAATTATTTGGAGCTCAACATTCCTCCTTTCCTTGGCCTGCACACAGTATTCAATGTGGATCTCCTTCACCCTTATTTCCCACCATTATTGGAAACCTCAGAAGTAGAAGAACAACTGACACCAATAGATATCAACCCTAACTACATCCAATAGGCATCCAATGATCATATTGTGGACAGACAGATCAAGGGCACTCGACAACAAAGGATCCATCTTTATCGATTCGTCAAAGCAGGGCAGCTCCTGCACCAAGGCAAGTGGCTCACCCGGGGCAGTGTTCAGTAGAAATTTCCTCATATGATGGGTTCCCTCAATGCAATGGATATCATTGCTTCCTAAGGAGGGAGAATTTATCTATATGGATATCGGTGTCCACCCACCTTTTCCAACTAGCTCAAAACAATTTTTTGACAATTTTGGCAATTTACTATTTTTAGCAGTTTTAACTTCCGGGGCCATTTTTAGGGCCTAAATGAAGGATTTTTAGGATCGATCTCCTCAATGATAGCCAAAGAAATTATTGATCCCCCACAATGAATATCCTTTAGGATACCTTTCCAATGGGCTATCACATGCCAAAAACAGATATCGTATGCAAAAGTTATGACCCCGGGAAGTTGATGTACTAACTTACCCAAACGGGGCCCACATGACTTTTGTCACTTCATCTCCTAGGGTTAGGTTTTTGGATGTCTATGGTTTTTGTCATTCTTTATTATTGTAAAAATTCCTTCAAAACCTCATTGTAACCTTCTTCTTGTGAATGCGCACTGTCGTCAAATCTCTTCTCAGAGATAAGCCGCCACCATTCCAACAAGATTGTTTCCGCTGCATTTTATAGTTTCATCTTATTTCGTTATTGAATAAAAAACCAGTTTACTGTATCTCTGTTATTTATGTTAAGAACCTATTAATAATCTATATTCATTTCATTCTATTCATAAAATCTGAATCATGGGTATTAGAGTGGTCTGCTCCTTGTCGTCTTAATGCATGTCCCCAAAGAGGTCGGAGTACAAAGAGTTGGGTCTCAAGCTTGTTTCTCTTGAGGAAAGAAGCTCTCACATGCCCAAGTGACCTTCCATGGTAGGAGAAAATAAATATGACGGGACAAGAGATCCTTTCAAACTTTTGATTGAGGAATCCCTCATGCAACAGAGGAACGAGATGATGGATAGTTTCACGCAAATCCTTCGGCGGCTACCAACAGGTGACGCATCTCCTTCAAACGGAGGCACCGCCCCCTTCAAGGTACAAATAAACTTCAATATTCCTATATTTGAAGGTCAGGTAGATGCAGATTCTATAGAAAAGTGGTTGAATTTACTAAAAGGGTATTTTTTTGTCCATAACATTTTGAATTAAGAAAAGATTACTTTTGCGCTCCTCAAAGTCGTTCCCCATGTCAAATATTGGCGGGAAACTTTCTGTGAGAAAAAGGAAACAGAGGAAACTTCATTATCTTCAGTCACCACCACCTGGGAATCCTTCAGGGATGGTATTAAGGAACAATACTACCCTGTCAGAAGTTATGACGACCTGTATAATAAATGGACCACATTGCGGYAAAAAAGAGACCAAGCAGTGCCATATTTCACAAATATCTTCCATAAGTTGTGCACCAAGTTGGGTATCAAAGATTCAGAGAGACATCTAGTGCTCAAGTATCATGGTGCTCTTCATAGATGCATCCAAACCAAAATGGAATTTCTGGACATCTCATCCTTGGGCGCAGCCTACTGATATGCTGTCAAAATCGAGCAGAAGCTCAAACAAAAGACGCGACAATTTGGGCCTGGGAACCCCTCAAAACAAAATCCAGGAAAGGACGTCCCCAACCCACCGAACAAAGGATAGAGAAAATATGGACATTATCAAAACAACCTCTCCAAGCCACAAGCAAAGAAGGTAACCAAAAAGACAAAGAGAGATACCAGGAAATGGTGTAACTTCCATAAGAGCCCTTGGCATAACACTGCTAACTGTCGCTCAAAGAAGTCGCTGGTGGATGAAGTGAAAGCCTCTGAATCAGATGTAGATTATGACTCTGAGCCAGAACTAGAAAGGGTAAGATGGATCATTGACACGGAACCCAGTACCACTGTTGATACCACCAAGCTCCAACCTGGTGAACCAGATGAGCCAGAAGAAGGAGAGAACCTCTTCCATTCACAGATGTGGGTAAAATGCACCCCACTGCACTTCATCATTGATAGTGGTAGCCAGAAGAACCTCATCTCAACAGAGGTCGTCAAGCAGTTGGCTCTACCAACAATGTCGCACTCACAACCGTACACCGTTGGATGGCTCCGCCAAGGAAGTGATCTCTGCGTCAGCCAACAGTGTCGACTGTCATACAACATCAAGCCCTTCAAAGACAAGGTATTATGTGATGTTGTTCCTCTCGAAGTTGTGATGTTCTTTTGGGCCAACCTTATTTATGGAAACGTCATGATGTATATGAGTCTAGGCCTCATAGTGTTATTATTACTTTGAACAGGAAATTGTATAGGATACCCGAGGTAGTCCCACCTAGTGTTATTTCCTTGATGTTTGCTAAGCAATGCAGGAAGGTCATCCCTCAGATGGGGAAGTTTGTCTTCTTTGTGATTCACTCTCAGAATAAGCAAAAGATCACAGCCACATCCAGGGTCTCTATGACCGACCTCTCCACACAGCAGAAGCAAGTAGATAAGGTCGTGGAAGAATACTCAGATATCTTCTCCTCACCTACATGGGTACCTCTGCACTGCCAGGTCAAGCACCCCATTGATCTGACCCTCGGTGCACCGCTACCCAATGGGCCAGTCTATCATCACTCTTTGTTAGAGAATGAGGATATCAAGTGACAAATCTAAGAAATTATCCACAAGGGGCACATCCTCCCCAGCTCATCACCTTGCGGGATCCCAATCGTGTTGGTACAGAAGAAAGATGGGACCTGGCGACTCTGTATTGATTACCAGGCTCTGAATAAAATCACAGTCAGAAACCAATACCCAATTCCCTGAATCGATGACCTCCTTGATCAACTCATGGGGGACAAATACTTCAGTAAGATTGATCTGAAATATGGCTACCACTAGGTCCTGATAGAATAGTTAGATGTATGGAAGACCACCTTCAAGTCAAAGGAATTCCTTTTTGAATGGTTGGTCATGCTCTTTGGTTTGAAAAATTCTCCAGCCACTTTCATGAGGATGATGGACGATATCCTACGACCATTCACTAATACTTTTGTAGTGGTGTATCTGGATGACATTCTAATTTACAGCAAGACTTGGGTCGAACACTTGCAGCATATTCAACAGGTTCTGTACACCCTGCAACAACACAAGCTATATGCCAACTTGGAAAAATGCTCCTTCGGCATGGGAAAGGCCCATTACCTAAGCTACATCATTGATCAACATGGAGTACATGTGGATCTAGCCAAGATCCAAGTCATTTGTGACTATCTAGCCCCAACAACACTCACTGAGCTTCGGAGCTTCTTGGGCCTTGCCAATTTCTACAATAGGTTTATGTTGGGTTTCTCCCATATTGCATGGGCCCTCAGCCAAATAAACAAGGGTGGTGGTAAGGAGAAATTTATGTGGGTGTGGTCCCAATAAAAAGTGTTCGATGATTTGAAGAAGTGCTTGTGCACAACCCCAGTACTTTCACAACCAGACCTACAACATCTTTTTGAGATTGAGACAGATGCTTCAGACAATGTTGTGGGCGTCGTTCTCACTTAGCACAACCACCCCATGGTCTATTATAGTGAGACACTATTATATATTGTCTATAAGTACCCTACTTATGATAAAGAAATGTACTCCATTGTGAAAGCATGCCATCGGCATAAGAATTGCATTATTGGGAAGGAGACAGTCATCCACACTGATCATAAGCCATTGTAGTTAATGCAGACACAGGGAAAATTTCCGAATGACTGCCATCAAAAGTGGTCCACATAATTGAAACAATTCCTCCTCAACATAAAGTATAAAATAGGAAGCACCAATTGCATCGTTGATTGCCTCAGCAAACCACCAGTCATGACACTCACCATGGTGCTAGACTCTTGCATCCATGAGACATCTAGATGGCCCCAACTCTATGAGACAAACCCTGACTTTGCCACCACCTACCAAATGTTGGGTGCAAATGCAGTTGTCGATAATTTCCATCTTTAGGATGGGTTGTTGTGTTATCTGGGCCATATCTGTGTTCCATCAAGTGAGTGAGAGAAGCTAATCTGGGAAGCCCACTACAGTCGGGTGGCAGGACACTTTGATGTCGAAAATACAGTGGCGATGATACAGGAAAATTTCTACTGGCTGAAACTTCGACAGGAGGTCAGCAAGTATGTCAGGTCCTGCACTGCCTACGCTATTGCCAAACCAACCACTAAGAAATAGGGCACATACACCCCTCTTCCCACTCGTGATAGACCATGGGAATCCATCTCAATGGACTACATGTCGGGCCTTCCATCCACCAAACGGGGAAATGAATGTGTTTTTGTGGTTGTTGATTGCTTCTCTAAGATGGTGATTCTGGTTGCCTGTAGGAAGAGAAACACAGTAGAGGCCACTACCAAGCTCTACTTTGAACGAGTCTGGGTACATTTTGGAATCCCATAAACCATTGTATAATATCGGGATAGTTGATTTCTCAGCACATTCTGGTCGAGCCTCTGGTCACTTTTGGACACCAAGCTCACCAAATCCACAGCCTTCCACCCCCAGACAGATGGCCAAACTGAGGTTGTAAATCGAATTATTGTGCATATCCTTCGCATGTATAATTCAAATCACCCTCACACATGGGATGCGATCCTTCCCTATGTCCAACATAGCTACAACCGAGCCCTGCATAGCTCAACCATCCACAACCCCTTTCAAGTGGGGTTGGGATTCCATCCATTGGGTTCCATAAATGTTGCACTTCCCCTTGTGGTCACCTTGAATGACTCATCTACTACTCCAACTGAAGCTGACAAAGCCACTCGGTTCATTGAGCGGATCCAACACATCCACCAACAGGTCTAGGATATTCTACAGAAGTCCAATGAAAAGTACAAACAACGCCATGATCAACATCGGGTGCCACATAATTTTCAGGTGGGTGACAAAGTTTTGTTGCACTTGTAGAAAGAACACCTTACAAGACCCCATCAGAATCTTTTCCCACTCTTTTATGGGCCGTAAAATATCACCAAGGTTGTCGGGGATAATTATTTTGAGCTCAACATTCCTCCTTTCCTTGGCCTGCACCTAGTGTTCAAATTGGATCTCCTTCGCCCTTATTTCTGACCATTATTGGACACCTCAGAAGTAGAAAAACAACTAACACCAACACATATCAACCCCGACTACATACAACAGGTATCCAATGATCATATTGTGGACATATAGATAAAAGGCACTCGACAACAAAGGATCTAGCTTTATCGAGTCGTCAAAGCAGGGTAGCTCCTGCACCAAGGCAAGTGGCTCACCCAGGGCTGAGTTCAGCAGAAATTTCCTCGTCTAATGGGGGAGATCAACACAATAGAGACCATTGCTTCCTAAGGATGGAGGATTGATATATATGGATATCATTGGCAACCCACCTTTTCCAACTAGCTCAAAACAATTTTCTGACAATTTTGGCAATTTACTATTTTTAGCAGTTTTAACTTTCGGGGCCATTTTGAGGGCCTAAATGAAGGTTTTTCGGGATCGATCTCCTTAATGATATTTGGATGGATTATTGATCCTCAAAAATTAATTTCCTCTATGATACCTTTCCAACGGGCTATCACACGCCTAAAATGGAGATCTTATGCAAAAGTTATGACCCTGGGAAGTTGATGTACTAACTTACCCAAACAAGGCCCACATGACTTTTGGTGCTTCATCTCCTAGGGTTAGGTTTTTGGATATATAGGGTTTTTGTAATTATTTATTATTGTAAAAATACCTTTATAGCCTCATTGTAACCTTTTTCTTGCGAATGCACGCTGTTGTCACATCTCTTCTCAGAGATAAGTCACCACCATTCCAGCAAGCTTGTTTTCGCTGCATTTTACAGTTTCAGCTTATCTCGTTATTGAATAGAAAACCAGTTTTACTGTATCTCTATTATTTTTTGTTAAGAACTTGTTAATAATCTTTATTCATTTCATTATGCTCATAAAATCTAGATTAGTGGTATCGGAGCAGTCTGCTCCTTGTCCTCTTAATGCATGTCCCCAACGAGGTTGGAGTATAAAGCGTTGGGTCTTGAGCTTGTTTC
This sequence comes from Picea engelmannii, assembly GCA_009831015.1. Classification (NCBI taxonomy): domain Eukaryota; kingdom Viridiplantae; phylum Streptophyta; class Pinopsida; order Pinales; family Pinaceae; genus Picea; species Picea engelmannii. The sequence continues at coordinate 410,988 of ML778038.1, forward strand.
TCTTGAGGAGAGAAGCTCTCGCATTCCCAAGCGACCTCCCATGGTAGGAGAAAATAAATATGACAGGACAAGAGATCCTTTCAAATTGTTGATTCATGAAGCCCTCAGCCCAAAACCCTAGACATCCAAAAAATAACCCTAGGATATGAAGCGCCAAAAGTCATGTGGGCCCCGTTTGGGTAAGTTAGTACATCAACTTCCCTAGGTCGTAACTTTTGCATATGATCTTGATTTTAGGCATGTGATAGCCTGTTGGAAAGGAATTGTTGAGGAGATTCATTTTGGGTACTCAATCATGCCTCTAGCTATCATATATGATCAATCCTCCATCCTTAGGAAGCAATGGTCTCCATTTCGTTGAGGTCTCCCATCAGATGAGGAAATTTCTGCTGAACTTGGCCCCGGGTGAGCCACTTGCCTTGGTGATGGAACTGCCCTGATTTGATGAATCGATAAAGTTGGATCCTTTTTTTTCAAGTGCCCTTGATCTGTCTATCCACAATATGATCATTGGATTCCTATTGTATGCAATCGAGGTTGAGCTCTATTGGTGTCAACTATTCTGCTACTTCTAAGGTGTCCAATAATGGTGAAGGAGATCCATGTTAAACATTGGGTGCAAGCCAAGGGAAGGAGGAATGTTGAGCTCAAAATAATTATCCCCCATAGCCTTGGTGATAGTTGATGGCCCATAACGAAGGGGGCGAAGCTTCTGATGGGGTCCTATAAGGCATTCTTTCTGCAAGTGCAACCAAATTTTGTCGCCCATCTGAAAATTATGTGGCACCCGATGTTGATGATGGCACTATTTGTACTTGTAATTGTACTTCTGTAGGATATCCTAAACCTATTGGTAGATTTGTTGGATCTTCTCAATGAACCGGGTGGCTTTGTCATCTTCAGTTGGAGCAGGAGATGAGTCAGTCAAGGTGACTGCAAGGGGAAGTGCAACATCTATGGAACCCAATGGTTGGAATCCTAACCCCACTTGAAAGGGGTTGTGGCCAGTTGATCTATGCAGATCTCAGTTGTAGCTATGTTGGACATAGGGAAGGATCTCATCCCATGTGTGAGGGTGATTTGAATTATACATGTGAAGGATATGCACAATCATTCGATTTACAACCTCAGTTTGGCCATCTGTCTAGGGGTTAAAGGCCGTGGATTTGGTGAGCTTGGTGTTTAGCAGTGACCAGAGTCTCGACCAAAATGTGCTGAGAAATCGACTATCCCGATATGAGACAATGGTTTGTGGGATTCCAAAATGTACCCAGGATCGTTCAAAGAAGAGCTTGGCAGTGGCCTCTGCTGTGATGCTCTTCTTGCAGGAAACTAGAATCGCCATCTTAGAGAAGTGATCAACAACCAAAAAAACATAGTCATTTCCCCACAGGCAGCGTAGGACCTGATATACTTGCTGACCTCCTGTCAAAGTTTTGTCCAGTAGAAATGTTTCTATAGCATCGCCACTATCTTTTCGATGACGAAGTGTCCTGCCACTCGACTATAGTGGGCTTCCCAAATTAGCTTCGCTCGCTCACTTGATGGAACATAGATATGGCCCAGATGACACAACAACCCATCCTGAAGATGGAAATTATCGACAACTACATTTTCACCCAACATTTGGTAGGTGTTGGCGAAGTCAGGGTCTATCTCATAGAGTTGGGGCCATCCAGATGTCTCATGGCCGCAAGAGTTTAGCACCGTGGTGAGTGCCTCAACTGGTAATATACTGAGGCAATCAACGACGTGATTGGTGATTCTTGTTTTATAATTGATGTTGAGGTTGAATTGTTTCAAATATGTGGACCAATTTTGCTGAAGGAGATTCAACAATTTTCCCTTTGTCTGCATGAACTACAGTGGCTTATGATCAATGTGTATGACTATCTCCTTCCCAAGAATGTAATGTCTCCACTAGAAGCGTGCTTTCACAATGGAGGACATTTCTTTGTCATAAGTAGGGTACTTACATACAATATATGAAAGTGTCTCACTATGATAGGCCACGGGGTGGACGTGCTAAGTGAGAGTGATGCCCACAGCATAGTCTAAAGCATCTGTCTCGATCTCAAAAGGATGTTGTAGGTATGGTAGTGAAAGTACTAGGGCTGAGCACAAGCACTGCTTCAAATCATTGAATGCTTTTTGTTGGGGTTGGCCCCACGCAAATTTTGCATTACCACCACCCATGTTTATTTGGATGAGGGTCCATGCAATATGGGAGAAATCCAACACGAACCTATGGTAGAAATTGGCAAGGCCCAAAAAGCTCCGAAGCTCAGTGAGTGTTGTTAGGGCTGGCCAATCACGAATGACTTGGATCTTCGTTGGATCCACATGTACGCCATGCTGATCAATGATGTACCCATGTAATGGAACCTATCCATGCCGAAGGAGCATTTTTCCAAGTTGGCGTATAGCTTGTGCTGTCACAGGTTATGCAGAACCTGTTGAATATGTTACAAGTGTTCAACCCAAGTCTTGTTGTAAATTAGAATGTCATTAAGATACACCACTACAAAAGTATTGGTCAATTGTAGTAGGATATCGTCCATCATCCTCATGAAAGTAGTTGGATCAGTTGTCAAACCAAACGGCATGACCAACCATTCAAAAAGGCCTTCCTTTGACTTGAAGGTAGTCTTCCATACATCTGTGTGTTCTATTGGGACCTTGTGGTAGCCGGACTTCAGATCAATCTTACTAAAGTATTTGGCCCCCATGGGTTGATCAAGGAGGTCATCGATTCGGGGAATCGGGTACCGGTTTCTGACTGTGATTTTATTCAGAGCCAAGTAATCAATACAGAGTTGCCAGGTCCCATATTTCTTCTGTACCAACACAATTAGGCTCCCACAAGGTGAAGATATGGGGCAGATATGCCCCTTGTGGAGAAGTTCTTGGATCTGTCGCTTGATATCCTCATTCTCTAACAAAGAGTGAAGATAAACTGGTCCATTGGGTAGTGGTGCGCTGGGGGTCACTTCGATGGGGTGCCTGACCTGGCGATGCAGAGGTACCCCTATAGGTGAGGAGAAGATATCTGAGTATTCTTCCATGACCATATCTACTTGCTTCTGCTGTGTGGAGAGGTAGGCCGCAGAGATCTTGGATGTGGCTGTGATATTTCGCTTATTCTCAGAGCGAATCATGAAGAAGACAAACTTCCCCATATAAGAGATGACCTTCTTGCATTTCTTAGCAGAGATCAAGGAAATAGAAATAGGTGGGACTGGCTCGGGTATCCTGTAAAATTTCTTGTTCAAAGTAATAATAAAACTACGAGGCCTAGACTCATATATAACATGATGTTTCCATAAATAAGGTTGGCCCAAAAGAACATCACAAACTTCAAGAGGAGAAACATCACACAATACCTCGTCTTTGAAGGGATTTATGTCATACGACAGTCGACACTGTTGGCTAATGCGTAGATTGCTTCCTTGGACGAGCCATCCAATGGTGTACAGTTGTGGGTGTGACAGTGTTGGCAGGGTCAGCCGCTTGAAAAACTATGCTGATATGAGGTTCTTCTGGCTACCACTGTCAATGATGAAGTGTAGTGGGGTGCCTTTTACCCACATCTGTGAATGGAAGAGGTGATCTCCTTCTTCGAGCTTGTCTGGTTCACCAAGATGGAGCTTGGTGGTAGCAATGGTGGCAGTGGGTTCCACGTCAATGATCTATCTTCCCCTTTCTGGTTCTAGATGAGATTCATAATGTGCATCTGATTCAGAGGGTTTCACGACTTCTTTGAGCAACAGTCAACACTGTTATGCCAAGGGATCTTATGGAAGTCACACCACTTCCCGGTATCTTTCTTTATCTTTCTGGTGTCCTTCTTTTCTTGCAGATTACACTCGTTGTCCTGATACTATCCATATTTTCTATGTCCTTTGTTCGATGGGTTGGGGCTGCCCTTTCCTAGATTTTGTATTGAGGGGTTCCCAGGCCCAAATTGTCGCATATTTTGTTTGAGCTTCTGCTCGATTTTGATGACATATCGGTAAGTTGCACCCAAGGATTAGATGTCCAGGAATTCCATTTCAGTCTGGATGTATCTATGTAGAGAACCATGATACTTGAGCACCAGATGTCACTCTGAATCTTTGATACTCAACTTGGTGCACAAGGTATGGAAGATATTTGTGAAATCTGGCACTGCTTGGTCTCTTTCTTGCCGCAATGTGGTCCATTTGGTATATAGGTCATCATAACTTCTGACAAGGTAGTATTGTTCCTTAATAACATCCCTGAAGGATTACTAAGTGGCCATGACTAAACATAATGATGTTTCCTCTATTTCCTTTTGCTCACAGAAATTTTCCCACCAATCTTTGACATGGGGAATGACTTTGAGGAGCACAAAAGTAATATTTTCTTTATTCGGAAAGTTATGGATAGAAAAATACCCTTCTAGTATATTCAACCACTTGTCTACAACATATGCATCTATCTAACCTTCAAATAGAGGAATATTGAAGTTTATTTTTACCATGAAAGGGGCGATGCCTCTGTTCGAAGAAGATGCGTGGCTTGTTGGTAGATGCCGAAGGATTTGCGTGAAACTATCCATCATCTCATTCCTCTGTTGTGTGAGGGATTCCTCAATCAATAGTTTGAAAGGATATCTTGTCCCGTCATATTTATTTTCTCCTACCATGGGAGGTCACTTGGGCATGTGAGAGCTTCTTTCCTCAAGAGAAACAAGCTCGAGACCCAACTCTTTGTTCTCCAACCTTGTTGGGGACATGCATTAAGACGACAAGGAGAAGACCACTCTGATACCACTAATCTGGATTTTATGAGAAAAAAAAATGAATATAGATTATTAATAGGTTCTTAACACAAAATAACAGAGATACAGTAAAACCGGTTTTCTATTCAATAACGAAATAAGCTGAAACTGTAAAATGCAGCGGAAACAAGCTTGTTGGTATGGTGGCGACTTATCTCTGAGAAGAGATGTGACAGAAGTGCACATTCACAAGAAGAAGGTTACAATGAGGATCTGAAGGCCTTTTTACAATAATCAAGAATCCCAAAAAACATACACATCCAAAAACCTAACCCTAGGAGATGAAGCGCCAAAAGTCATGTGGGCCCCGTTTGGGTAAGTTAGTACATCAACTTCCCGGGGTCGTAACTTTTGCATACGATCTCTGTTTTAGGTGTGTGATAGCCCGTTGGAAAGGTATAATAGAGGAGATTAATTTTCAAGGCTCAATAATGCATTTAGATATAATTGAGGAGTTYGATCCCAAAAAACCTTCATTTAGGCCCTCAAAATGGCATGGGAAGTTAAAACTGCTAAAAATAGTAAATTGCCAAAATTGTCAGAAAATTGTTTTGATCCAGTTAGAAAAGGWGGGTGTCCAATGATATATATCTAGATAAATCACCCCTCCTTAATAATCAATGGTCTCCATTGCATTGAGGTCCCCCATCAGATGAGGAAATTTCTGCTAAACTTGGCCCCGGGTGAGCCACTTGCCTTGGTGCAGGAGYTGCCCTGCTTTGATGACTCGATAAAGATGGATACTTTGTTGTCAAGTTCCCTTGATATGTTTTTCCACAATATGATCATTGGATTCCTATTGTATGCATTCGGGGTTGAGCTCTGTTGGTGTCAGCTATTATGCTACTTTTGAGGTGTCCAATAATGGTGGGAAATAAGGGTGAAAGAGATCCACGTTGAACACTGGGTGAATGTTGAGATCAAGAGAATTATCCCCCACAGCCTTGGTGACAGTGTAAGACCCACAATGGAGTGGGAGAAGCTTCTGATGGGGTCTTGTAAGGAATTCTCTCTGCAAGTGTAACCAAAATTTTTCAGCCACCTGAAACTTATGTGGCACCTGATGTTGGTCATGGCGTTGTTTGTACTTGTGATTGGACTTCTGTAGGATATCCTGAACCTGTTGGAAGATGTGCTATATTAACTCAATGAATCAGGTGGCTATGTCATCTCCATTTGGAGCAGGATATGAGTCAATCAAGGTGACCGCAAGGGGAAGTGCATAATCTATGGAACCCAATGGTTGGAATCCCAACCCCACTTGAAAGGGGTTGTGGCTAGTTGAGCTATGCAGGTCTTGGTTGTAGCTATGTTGGACATAAGAAAGGCTCTCATCCCATGTGCGAAGGTTCTTTGAATTATACATGAAAAGGATATGCACAATCATTCGACTTACAACCTCGGTTTGGCCATCTGTCTAGGGGTGGAAGGTCATGGATTTGGTGAGCTTGGTGTCCAGCAGTGACTAGAGGCTCGACCAGAATGTGCTGAGAAATTGACTATACCAATCTGAGACAATGGTTTGTGGTATTCCAAAATGTACCCAGACTCGTTCAAAGAAGAGCTTGGCAGTGGCCTCTGTTGTGATGCTCTTCTTGCAGGAAACTAGAATTTCCATCTTAGAGAAGCGATCAACAACCACAAAAACAAAGTCTTTTCCCCTCTTGGTCGATGGGAGGCCTAACATGTAGTCCATTGAGATGGATTCCCATGGCCTGTCAGGAGTGGGAAGAGGGGTGTACAGGCCCTGTTTCTTAGTGGTCGGTTTGGCAATAGCACAGGATGTGTAGGACCTGATATACTTGTTGACCTCCTGTCAAAGTTTCAGCTAGTAGAAATGTTTTTGTAGCATCGCCAATGTCTTTTCAACACTGAAGTGTCCTTCCACCCAAATGTAGTGGGATTCCCAGATCATCTCCGCTCCCTCACTTGATGGAACACATATATGGCCCAGACGACACAACAACCCATTCTGGAGATGGAAATTATTGACAACTGCGTTTGCACCCAACATTTGGTAGGTGGTGGCGAAGTCAGGGTTTGTCTCATAGAGTTGGGCCATCCAAATGTGTCATGGCCAAAAGCGTTTAGCGTCGTGGTGAGTGTCATGAATAGTGGTCTACTGAGGCAATCAGTGACATGATTGGTGCTTCCTATTTTATACTTGATGTTGAGGTGGAATTGCTGCAAGTATGTGGACCACTTTTGATGGTGGTCATTCTGTGATTTTCCCTATGTCTGCATGAACTGCAGTGGCTTATGATCAGTGTGGATGACTGTCTCCTTCCCAAGAATGTAATGTCTCCACTAGAGGCATGTTTTCACAATGGGTTACATTTATTTGTCATAAGTATGGTACTTATGGATAGTATCTGACAGTGTCTCACTATGATAGGCCATGGGGTGGCCATGCTGAGTGAGAACGATGCCCACAACATAGTCTAAAGCATCTGTCTCAATCTCAAAAGGATGTTGTAGATATGGTAGTGAAAGTACTCGGGTTGAGTATAAGAGTATCTTCAAATCATCAAATGCTTGTTGTTGGGACCTACCCCACGTAATTTTTTCCTTACCACCACCATTGTTTATCTGGTTGAAGGCCCATGCAATATGGGAGAAATCCAACACGAACCTGCGGTAGAAATTGGCAAGGCCCAAGAAGCTCCAAAGCTCAGTGAGTGTTGTTGGGGCTGACCAGTCACATATGACTTGGATCTTGTCTAGATCCACATGTATGCCATGATGATCAATGATGTAGCCTAGGTAATGGACCCTGTCCATGCCGAAGGAGCATTTTTCCAAGTTGGCGTATAGCTTGTGCTGTCACAGGGTGTGCAGAACCTGTTGAATATGCTTCAACTCTTCGGCCCAATTCTTGTTGTAAATTAGAATGTCATCCAAATACACCAGTACAAAATTATTGGTGAATGGTCGTAGCATATCGTCCATCATCCTCATGAAAGTGGTTGGAGCATGTGTCAAACCAAAGGGCATGAACAACCATTCAAAAAGGCCTTCCTTTGACTTGAAGGCGATCTTCCATACATCTGTCTATTCTATCGGGACTTGGTAGTAGCTAGACTTCATATCAATCTTACTGAATTATTTGGCCCCCATGAGTTGATCAAGGGGTCATCGATTCGGGGAATTGGGTACCGATTTCTGACTGTGAATTTATTTAGAGCCCGGTAATAAATATAGAGTTCTCAGGTCCCATATTTCTTTTGTACTAGCACGATTGGGCTCCTGCAAGGTGATGAGCTGGGGTGGATGTGCCCCTTGTTGATCAGTTCTTGGTAGCGGTGCGTCAGAGGTCATATCGATGGGGTTCTTGACTTGGCAGTGCAAAGGTACCCCTGTAGGTGAGGGGAAGATATCTAAGTATTCTTCCACAACCTTCTCTACTTGCTTCTTCTGTGTGGAGAGGTCAACCGTAGAGACCCTAGATGTGGCTCTAATATTTCCCTTATTCTGAGAGCGAATCACGAAGAATACAAACTTCCCCATCTAAGAGGTGGCCTTTCTGCATTGCTTAGTAGAGATAAAAGAAATAGCACTAGGTGGGACTGCCTCGGGTATCCTGTACAATTTCCTGTTCAAAGTAATAATAACACTACAATGCCTAGACTCATATACAACATGATGTTTCCATAAATAAGGTTGGCCCAAAAGAACATCACAAACTTTGAGAGGAGCAACATCACACAATACCTCATCTTTGAAGGGCTTGATGTCATATGTCAGTCGACACTGTTGGCTAACACGGAGATCGCTTCCTTGGCGGAGCCATCCAATGGTGTATGGTCGTGGGTGTGTCGTTGTTGGTAGGGCTAGCCACTTGATGACCTCTTCTGAGATGAGGTTCTTCTGGCTACCGCTATCAATGATGAAGTGCATCGGGGTGCCTTTTACCCACATCTGTAAATGGAAGAGGCACTCTCCTTCTTCTGGCTCGTCTGGTTCACCATGATAGAGCTTGGTGCTAGCAACGATGGAACTGGTTTCCACATCAATGATTTGTCTTCCCCTTTCTAGTTCTATCTTAGAGTCATAATCTGCATCTGAATTAGAGGGTTTCACTTCGTCCGCCAGTGACTTCTTTGAGCAGCAGTCAGTAGTGTTATGCCAAGGGCTCTTATGTAAGTCACACAACTTCCCGGTATCTTTCCTTGTCTTTCCGGTGTCCTTCTTTGCTTATGGCTTGGACTGGTAGTCCTTATACTGTCCATATTTTCTCTATCCTTTGTTCGGTGGGTTGGGGCCTCCCTTTCCTCTCTTTTGTTGTGCGGGGTTCCCAGGCCCAAATTGTCGTGTCTTTTGTTTGAGCTTCTGCTCAATTTTGACGGCATATCGGTAGGCCGCGCCCAAGGATGAGATGTCCAAAAATTCCATTTTGGTCTGGATGTATCTATGCAAAGCACCATGATACTTTCACACCAGATGTCTCTCTGAATCTTTGATACCCAACTTGGTGCGCAAGGTATGGAAGATATATTTGAAATATGGCACTGCTTGGTTTCTTTCTTGCCACAGTGTGGTCCATTTGGTATACAGGTTGTCATAACTTTTAACGGGGTAGTATTGTTCCTTAATATCATCACTGAAGGATTCCTAGGTGGCCATGATTAAAAATAATGAGGTTTCATCTATTTCCTTTTGCTCACAAAAAGTTTTCCACCAATCTTTGACATGGGGAACAACTTTGAGGAGCACAAAGGTAATCTTTTCTTTATTCGAAAAGTTATGGACATAAAAATACCCTTCTAGTAGATTCAACCACTTTTCTACAACATCTGTGTCTATCTAACCTTCAAATATAGGAATATCAAAGTTTATTTGTACCTTGAAGGGGGCGATGCCTCTGTTCAAAGAAGATGTGTCGCTTGTTGGTAGTCACCGAAGGATTTGCGTGAAACTATCCATCATCTCATTCCTCTATTGCGTGAGGACTTCCTCAATCAACAGTTTGAAAGGATCTCCTGTCCTATCATATTTATTTTCTCCTACCATGGGAGGTCGCTTGGGCATGTGAGAGCTTATTTCCTCAAGAGAAACAAGCTTGAGACCCAATTCTTTGTACTCCAACCTCGTTGGGGACATGCATTAAGACGACAAAGAGTAGACCGCTCTGATACCAATGATCCATATTTTATGAGCAGAACAAAATGAATACAGATTATTAATAGGTTCTTAACACAAAATAATAGAGATACAGTAAAATAGGTTTTCTATTCAGTAACGAAATAAGTTGAAACTGTAAAATGCAGCGGAAACAAGCTTGCTGGAATGGCGACGGCTTATCTCTGAGAAGAGATGTGACAGTAGTGCGCATTCACAGGAAGAAGGTTACAATGAGGCTTTGAAGGAATTTTTACTATAAGAAAGAATGCAAAAAACCCTAGACATCCAAAAACCTAACCCTAGGAGATGAAGTGCCAAAAGTCATGTGGGCCTCATTTGGGTAAGTTAATACATCAACTTCCTGGGGTCGTAACTTTTGCATACGATCTCCATTTTAGGCGTGTGATATCCTATTGGAAAGGTATCATCAAGGATATTCATTTTGGGGGCCCAATCATGCCATTGGCCATCATTGAGGAGATTGATCCTGAAAAACCTTCATTTAGGCCCTCAAAATGGCCCCAGATGTTAAAACTGCTAAAAATAGCAAATTGCCAAAATTGTCAGAAAACTATTTTGAGGCAGTTGGAAAACATGGGTGGCCACCAATATCCATATGGATCAATCCTCCCTCCTTAGGATGCCTATTGTATGCAGTCGAGGTTGAGCTCTATTGGTTTTATTTATTCTGCTACTTTTGAGGTGTCCAATAATGGTGGGAAATAAGGGTGAAGAAGATCCACGTTGAACACTACGTTCAGACCAAGGAAAGGAAGAATGTTGAGATCAAAAGAATTATCCCCCACAGCCTTGGTGATAGTGTATGGCCCATAATAAAGTGGGTGAAGCTTCCGATGGGGTCATGTAAGGCATTATTTCAGCTTCTTGAACCTGTTGGCAGATGTGTTGGATCCACTCAATGAACCGGGTGGCTTTGTCAGCTTTAGTTGGAGCAGGAGATGAGTTAGTCGAGGTGACCGCAAGGGGAAGTGAAACATCTATGGAACCAGATGGTTGGAATCCCAACCCCACTTGAAAGGGGCTATGGCCAATTGAGTTATCCAGGGCTCGGATGTAGCTATTATGGACATAGGGAAGGATCTCATCCCATGTGCGAGGGTGATTTGACTTATACATGCAAAGGATATGCATAATCATTCGATTTACAACCTCGGTTTGGCCATCTGTCTGGGGGTGGAAGGCCATGGATTTGGTGAGCTTGGTGTCCAACAATGACTAGAGGCTCGACCAAAATGTGCTAAGAAATAAACTATCCCGATATGAGACAATGGTTTCTAGGATTCAAAATGTACCTAGACTCATTCAAAGAAGATCTTGGTAGTGGCCACTGCTGTGATGCTCTTCTTCCAGGAAACTAGAATCGCCATCTTAGAGAAGCTATCAACAACCAAAAAACACAGTCATTTCCCCACTTGGTGGATGGGAGGCCCGACATGTAGTCCATTGAGATGGATTCCCATGGCCTATTAGGAGTGGGAAGAGGGTTGTACAGGCCCTGTTTCTTAGTGGTCGATTTTTCAATAGCACAGGTAGTGCAGGACCTGATGTACTTGTTGACCTCCTGTTGAAGTTTTGGTCAGTAGAAATGTTTCTGTAGCATCACCACTATCTTTTTGATGCTGAAGTGTCCTACCACTCGACTGTAGTGGGCCTTCCGGATCAGCTTTGCTCGCTCACTTGATGGAACACAGATATGCCCAGATGACACAATAACCCATGCTAAAGATGGAAATTATTGACAACTGCATTTGCACCCAACATTTGGTAGGTGGTGGTGAAGTCAGGGTCTGTCTCATAGACTTGGGGCCATCCAAATGTCTCATGGCCACAAGAGTCTAGTAGCTTGGTGAGTTTCGTGACTGGCGGTCTGCTAAGGTAATCAGCAACACGATTGGTGCTTCCTGTTTTATACTTGATGTTGAGGTGGAATTGTTGCAAGTATGTGGACCACTTTTGATGTCGATCATTCTGTAATTTTCCTTGTGTTTGCATGAACTACAGTGGCTTATGATCAGCGTGGATGAATATCTCCTTCCCAAGAATGTAATTTCTCCACTGGCGGCATGCTTACACAATGGAGTACATTTCGTTTTCGTAAGTAGGGTACTTACAGACAATATCTGATAGTGTCTCACTATGATAGGCCATGGGGTGGTCATGATGAGTGAGAACGGTGCCCACAACATAGTCTGAAGCATCTTCCTCGATCTCAAAAGGATTTTGCAAGTCTCATCGTTAAAGTACTGGGGATGAGCACAAGCGCTGCTTCAAATCATCAAACACTTGTTGTTGGGACCGACCCAACACAAATTTCTCCTTACCACCACAACTGTTTATTTGGCTGAGGGCCCATGCAATATGGGAAAGACCCAACACGAACCTGCGATATAAATTGGCAAGGCCCAAGAAGCTCTGAAGCTCAGTGAGTGTTGTTGGGGCTAGTCACGGATGACTTGGATCTTGGCTGGATCTACATGTATGCCATGCTGATCAATGATGTAGCCTAGGTAATGGACCCTGTCCATGTCGAAGGAGAATTTTTCCAAGTTGGCATATAGCTTGTGCTATCACAGGGTGTGCAGAACCTGCTGAATATTCTGCAAGTGTTCGGCCCAAGTTTTGATGTAAATTATAATGTCATCCAGATACACCACTACAAAAGTATTAGTGAATGGTCACAGGATATCATCCAGCATCCTCATGAATGTGGCTGGAGAATTTGTCAAACCAAAGGGCATGACCAACCATTCAAAAAGGCCTTCCTTTGACTTGAAGGCGGTCTTCCATACATCTGTCTATTCTATCGGGACCTGGTGGTAGCCAAAATTCAGATCAATCTTATTGAAGTATTTGCCCCCCATGAGTTTATCAAGGAGGTCATCGAGTCGGGGAATCGGGTACCAGTTTCTGACTCTGATTTTATTCAGAGCCTGGTAATCAATATAGAGTCGCCATGTCCCATATTTCTTTTGTACCAGTATGATTGGGCTCCTGCAAGGTGATGAGCTAGGGTGGATGTGCCCCTTGTGGTGCAGTTCTTGGATCTGTCGCTTGATCTCCTCATTCTCTAACAAAGAGTGATGATAGACTGTCCCATTGGGTAGCAGTAAGATGGGGGTTATATTGATGGGGTGCTTGACTTGGCAGTGCAGAGGTACCCCTGTAGGTGAGGAGACGATATCTGAGTATTCTGATTATTCTTCCATGACCTTATCTACGTGCTTCTGTTATGTGGAGAGGTCGATCGCAAAGACCCTGGATGTGGTTGTGATCTTTCTCTTATTCTGCGAGTGAATCACGAAGAATACAAACTTCCCTATCTGAGAGATGACCTTCCTTCATTGCTTAGCAGAGCTCAAGGAAATAGCACTAGGTGGGACTGCCTCAGGTATCCTGTACTATTTCCTGTTCAAAGTAATAATAACACTATGAGGCCTAGACTCATATTCAACATGACGTTTCCATGAATAAGGTTGGACCAAAATAACATCACAAACTTCGAGAGGAGAAACATCACACAATACCTCTTCTTTGAAGGGCTTGATGCCATATGACAGTCGACAATGTTGGCTAATGCAGATATATCTTCCTTGGCATAGCCATCCAATGGTGTATGGTTGTGGGTGTGGTGTTGTTGGTAGGGCTAGTTGCTTGATGACCTATGCTCATATGAGGGTCTTCTGGCTACTGCTATCAATGATGAAGTGTAGCGAGATGCCTTTTACCCACATATGTGAATGGAAGAGGCACTCTCCTTCTTCTAGCTCGTTTGGTTCACCAGGATGGAGCTTGGTGGTAGAAACGGTGGCACTAGGTTTCATGTCAATGATCTGTCTTCCCCTTTATGGTTCTAGCTCAGAGTCATAATCTGCATCTGATTCAGAGGCTTTCACTTTAGCCACTAGTAACTGATTTGAGTGGCAGTCAACAGTTTTATGCCAAGGGCTCTTATAGAAGTCACACCACTTCGCGGTATCTTTCTTTGTATTTTCGGTGTCCTTATTTGCTTGTGGCTTGGACAAGTTGTCCCTATACTGTCCATATTTTCTCTATTCTTTGTTCAGTGGGTTGGGGTCACCCTTTCCTAGATTTTGTTGTGAGGGGTTCCCACTCCCAAATTGTCACATCTTTTCTTTGAGCTTCTACTCGATTTTGACGGCATATCGGTAGTCTGCGCCTAAGGATGATATGTCCAAAAATTACATTTTAGTCTAGATGTATCTATGCAGAGCACCACAACACTTGAGCACCAGATGTCGCTCTGAATCTTTGATACCCAACTTGGTGTGCTAGGTATGAAAGATATTTGTGAAATCTGGCACAGATTGGTCTCTTTCTTGCTGCAGTGTGGTCCATTTGGTATATAGGTCGTCATAACTTCTGACAGGGTAGTATTGCTCCTTAATAGCATCCCTGAAGGATTCCCAGGTGGCTATGAATGAAAATAGGGAGGTTACCTCTATTTCCTTTTGCTCACAGAAAGTTTCCCACCAATCTTTGACATGGGGAACGACTTTGAGGAGCGCAAAAGTAATGTTTTCTTCATTCGAAAAGTTATGGACAGAAAAATACCCTTCTAGTAGATTCAAATACTTTTCTACATCATCTGTTTCTATATGACCTTCAAATATAGGAATATTGAAGTTTATTTTCACCTTGAAGGGGGCGACACCTCCGTTCGAAGAAGATGCGTCGCTTGTTGGTAGCCGCCGAAGGATTTGCACAAAACTATCGATCATGTTGTTCCTTTGTTACATGAGGGATTCCTCAATCAACAGTTTGAAAGGATCTCAAGTACCAATATATTTATTTTTTCCTACCATAGGAGGTCGCTTGGGCGTGCGAGAGCTTCTTTCCTCAAGAGAAACATGCTCGAGACCCAACTCTTTGTACTCCAACCTCATTGGGGACATGCATTAAGACAACAAGGAGCAGACCGATCTGATACCACTGATCTGGATTTTATGAGTAGAATGAAATGAATACATATTATTAACAAGTTATTAACTCAAAATAACAAAGATACAGTAAAATTGGTTTTCTATTCAATAACGAAATAAACTGAAACTGTTAAATGTAGCGGAAACAAGCTTGCTGGAATGGTGGCGGCTTATCTCTCAGAAGAGATGTGATGGCAGCACTCACAAGAAGAAGGTTACAATGAGGCTTTGCAGAATTTTTTACAATAAGAAATAATTCCAAAAACCCTAGACATCCAAAAACCTAACTCTAGGAGATGAAGCACCAAAAGTCATGTGGGTCGTGTTTGGGTAAGTTAGTACATCAACTTCCTGAGGTCGTAAATTTTGCATACGATCTCTCTTTTAGGCGTGTGATAGCCCGTTGGAAAGGTATCGATGAGGAGATTAATTTTTGGGGCTCAATCATACCATTATGATAATTGAGGATATTGATCCTGAAAAACCTTCATTTAGGCCCTCAAAATGGCCCCAAAAGTTAAAACTGCTAAAAGTAGTAAATTGCGAAAATTGCCAGAAAAATGTTTTGAGACAGTTGGAAAAGGTGGGTGGCCACCGATATCCATATGGATCAATACTCCCTCCTTAGGAATCAATGGCCTCCATTTCATTAAGGTCCCCCATCAGATGAGGAAATTTCTGCTGAACTTGGCCCTAGGTGAGCCACTTACCTTGGTGCAGGAGATGCCCTACTTTGACGACTCCATAAAGTTGCATCCTTTGTTGTTGAGCTCCCTTGATCCGATGGGGTCATGTAAGGCATTCTTTATGCAAGTGAAACCAAATTTTTTTTCCCACCTAAAACTTATGTGGCACCCGATGTTGATCATGGCGTTGTTTATACTTGTCATTGGATTTCTGTAGGATATCCTGAACCTGTTGGCAGATGTGTTGGATACGCTCAATGAACCAGATGGCTTTGTTAGATTTAGTTGGAGAAGGAGATGAGTCAATTGATGTGACTGCAAGGGGAAATGCAACATCTATGGAACCCAATGGTTGGAATCCCAACCCCACTTGAAAGGGGCTGTGGTCGGTTGAGATATGCAAGGTTCGGTTGTAGCTATGCTGGACATAGGGAAGGCTCTCATCCCATGTGAAAGGGTGCTTTGAGTTATAAATCCAAAGGATATGCACAATAATTCCATTTACAACCTCGGTTTGGCCATCTGTCTGGGGGTGGAAGGCCATGGATTTGGTGAGATTTGTGTCCAGCAGTGACCAGAGGCTCAACCAGAATGTGCTGAGAAATCGACTATCTTGATCTGATACAATGGTTTGTGGTATTCCAAAATGTACCTGGACTCATTGGAAGAAGATCTTGGTAGTGGCCTCTACTTTGATGCTCTTCTTGTAGGCAACCAAAATTTCCATCTTAGAGAAGCGATCAACAACCACAAAAACACAGTCATTTTTCCACTTGGTGGATGGGAGACCTGACATGTAGTCCATTGAGATGGATTCCCATGGCCTGTCAAGAGTGGGAAGACCTGATATACTTTTTGACCTCCTGTCAAAGTTTCGACCAATAGAAATGTTTATGTAGCATCGCCACTATCTTTTCAATGCCAAAGTGTCCTGCCACTAGACTATAGTGGGCTTCTTAGATTAGCTTTGCTCACTCACTTGATGGAACACATATATGGCCTAGATGACACAACAACCCATCCTAAAGATGGAAATTATCGACAACTGTGTTTTCACCCAACATTTGGTAGGTGGTGGCGAAGTTAGGGTCTATCTCAGAGAGTTGGGGCCATCGAGATGTCTCATGGTGGCAAGAGTCTACCACTGTGGTGAGTGTCGTGACTGACATTCTACTGAGGCAATCAACGACGTGATTGGTGTTTCCTATTTTATACTTGATGTTAAGGTAGAATTGTTGCAAGTATGTGGACCACTTTTGATAGTGATCATTCTGCAATTTTCCCTGTGTCTGCATGAACTGTAGTGGCTTATGATCAGTGTGGATGGTTGTCTCCTTCCCAAGAATGTAATGTCTCCACTAGAAACATGTTTTCATAATGGAGTACATTTCTTTATCATAAGTAGGGTACATACTGACAGTATCTAAAAATGTCTCACTATGATAGGCCACAGGGTGGTCGTTGGTAGTGAGAACGACACCCACAACATAGTCTGAAGCATCTGTCTCGGTCTCAAAAGGATTCCACAAGTCTGGTAGTGAAAGTATTGGGGCTGAGCACAAGCGCTTCTTCAAATCATCGACCGCTTGTTGTTGGGACTGGCCCCATGCAAAATTCTCCTTACCAACACCCCTATTTATTTGGCTGAGGGCCCATGCAATATGGGAGAAACCTAACATGAACCTGCAGTAGAAATTGGAAAGGCCCAAGAAGCTCCAAAGCTCAGTGAATGTTGTTGGGGCTAGCTAGTCATGGATGACATAGATCTTGGTTGGATCCACAAGTATGCCATGTTGATCAATGATGTAGACCAGGTAATGGACCCTGTCCATGCTGAAGGAGCATTTTTCCAAGTTGGGGTATATCTTGTGTTGTTGCAAGGTGTGCAAAACCTATTGAATATGTTGCAAGTGTTCAGCCCAAGTCTTGTTGTAAATTAGAATGTCATCCAGATACACCACTACAAAATTATTGGTGAATGGTCACAGGATATCATCCATCATCCTCATGAAAGTGGCTGGAGCATTTTTCAAACAAAAGGGCATGACCAACCATTCAAAAAGGCCTTCCTTTGACTTGAAGGTGGTCTTCCATACATCTGTCTATTCTATTAGGACCTGGTGGTAGCCAGACTTCATATCAATATTATTGAAGTATTTGGCCCCCGTGAGTTGATCAAGGAGGTCATCGATTCAGGGAATCGGGTATCAGTTTCTGACTGTGATTTTATTCAGAGCTCGGTAATCAATAAAGAGTCGCCAGGTCCCATATTTCTTTTGTACCAACACGATTGGGCTCTCGCAAGGTGATGAGCTGGGGAAGATGTTCCCCTTGTGGAGAAGTTCTTGGATATGTTGCTTGATCTCCTCATTCTCTAACAAAGAGCGATGATAGACTAGCCCATTAGGTAGCGGTGTGCCATGGGTCAGATCGATGGTGTGCTTGACCTGGCAGTGTAGAGGTACCCCTATAGGTGAGGAGAAGATATCTGAGTATTCTTCCATGACCTTATCTACTTGCTTCTGCTATGTGTAGAGGTTGGTCGCAGAGACCCTGGATGTGGCTATGATCTTTCACTTATTCTCAGAGTGAATCACAAAGAAGACAAACTTCCTCGTCTGAGAGATGACCTTCCTGCATTGCTTAGCAGAGATCAAGGAAATAGCTCTAGGTGGGACTGCCTCGGTTATCCTGTACAATTTCCTATTCAAAGTAATAATAACACTACGAGGACTATACTCATATACAACATGAAGTTTCCATAAATAAGGTTGGCCCAAAAGAAAATCACAAACTTCAAGAGGATCAACCTCACACAATACATCATCTTTGAAGGGCTTGATGTCGTACGACAGTCGGCACTATTGGCTACTACGAAGATTGCTTCCTTGGTAGAGCCATCGAATGGTGTATGGTTGTGGGTGAGGCATTGTTCGTAGGGCCTACCACTTGATGACCTCTGCTAAGATGAGGTTCTTTTGGCTACTGCTATCAATGATGAAGTGCAGTAGGGTGCCTTTTACCCACATCTATGAATGGAAGAGGTGTTGTCCTTCTTCTAGCTCATCTAGTTCACTAGGTTTGAGCTTGGTGGTAGAAATGGTGGCACTGGGTTATGTGTCAATGATTTGTATTCCCCTTTCTGGTTCTAGATTAGAGTCATAATCTACATCTAATTCAGAGGCTTTCACTTCGGCCACCAGTGACTGCTTTGAGCAGCAGTCAACAGTGTTATGCCAAGGGCTCTTATGGAAGTCACACCACTTCTGGGTATCTTTCTTTATCTTTCTGATGTCCTTTTTTTCTTGCGGCTTGAAATGGTTGTCCTGATACTATCCATATTTTCTCTTTCCTTTGTTCGATGGGTTGGGGCCACCCTTTCCTGGCTTTTGTTGTGCAGGCTTCCCAAGCCCAAATTGTTGCGTCTTTTGTTTGGGTTTCTGCTTGGTTTTGACGACATATCGGTAGGCCACGCCCAAGGATGAGATGTCCATAAATTCCATTTTGGCCTATATCTATCTATGTAGATCATCGTGATACTTTCACACCAGATGTCACTCTGAATATTTGATACCCAACTTGGTGCGCAAGGTATGGAAGATATTTGTGAAATTCGACACTGCCTTGTTTCTTTCTTGCCGCAGTGTGGTCCATTTGGTATACAGGTTGTCATAACTTTTGACAGGGTAGTATTGTTCCTTAATAGCATCCCTTAACGATTCCCAGGTGGTCATGACTGAAAATAATGAGGTTTCCTCTATTTCCTTTTTCTCACATAAAGTTTCCCACCAATCTTTGACATGGGGAACGATTTTGAGGAGTGCAAAAGTAATATTTTATTTATTTGAAAAGTTATGGATAGAAAAATACCCTTCTAGTAGATTCAACCACTTGTCTACAACATATGCATGTATCTAACCTTCAAATATAGGAATATCGAAGTTTATTTGTACCTTTAAGGGGGTGGTGCCTTCGTTCGAAGAAGATGCGTTTCCTGTTGGTAGCCACCTAAGGATTTGCGCGAAACTATCCATCATCTCATTCCTCTGTTGCGTGAGGGATTCCTCATTCAATAGTTTGAAAGGATCTATTTTCCATTCATCTATATTTTCTCCTACCATGGGAGGTCACTTGGGCGTGTGAGAGCTTCTTTCCTCAAGAGAAACAAGCTCGAGACCCAACACTTTGTACTCTGACCTCGTTAGGGACATGCATTAAGATGACAAGGAGAAGACCAGTCTGATACCACTAATCTGGATTTTATGAGTACAAATAAATGAATACAGATTAATAACAGGTTCTTTAACACAAAATAACAGAGATACAGTAAAACTGGTTTTCTATTCAATAACGAAATAAGCTGAAACTGTAAAATGCAGCAGAAACAAGCTTGCTGGAATGGCGACGGCTTATCTTTGAGAAGAGATGTGACGACAACACACATTCACAAGAAGAAGGTTGCAATGAGGCTATTAAGGTATTTCTACAATAATAAAGAATTCCAAAAACCCTAGACATCCAAAAACCTAACCCTAGGAGATGAAGTGCCAAAAGTCACGTGGGCCTCGTTTGGGTAAGTTAGTACATCAACTTCCTGGGGTCGTAACTTTTGCATATGATCTCTGTTTTAGGCGTGTGATAGCCTGTTGGAATGGTATCATCAAGGAGATTCATTTTGGGGGCTAAATAAAGGATTTGGATATATTTGAGGAGCTTGATCCTGAAAAACCTTCATTTAGGCCCTCAAAATGGCCCCAGAAGTTAAAACTGATAAAGATAGTAAATTGCCAAAATTGTCAGAAAAAAAATTTGAGCCAGTTGGAAAATGTGGGTGACCACCGATATCCATATGGATAAATACTCCCTCCTTAGGAAGTAATGGTCTTCATTCCCTTGATTTCCCCCATCATATGAGGAAATTTCTATTGAACTTGGCCCCATGTGAGCCACTTGCCTTGGTGCAGGAGCTGCCCTGCTTTGACAACTCGATAAAGTTTGATCCTTTATTTTCAAGTGCCCTTGATCAGTTTGTCCACAATATGATCATTGGATGCCATTTGTATGTATTCAGGGTTGATCTCTATTGGTGTCAGTTGTTCTGCTACTTCTGAGGTGTTCAATAATGGTGGAAAATAAGGGCAAAGGAGATCCACGTTGAACACTGGGTGTAGGAAAAGGAAAGGAGGAATATTGAGCTCAAAACCATTATCCCCCATAGCCTTGGTGATAGTGTACAACCCATAACGGAGTGGTTGAAGCTTCCAATGGGGTCCTGTAAGACGTTCTTTCTGCAAGTGCAACGAAACTTTGTCGCCCACTTGAAACTTATGTGGCACCCAATGTTGATCATGGCATTGTTTGTACTTGTCATTGGACTTCTATAGGATATCTTAAACCTGTTGGTAGATGTGTTGCATCCACTCAATGAACCAGGTGGATTTTTCAGCTTCAATTGGATCAGGATATGAGTCGGTCAAGGTGACCGCAAGGGGAAGTGAAACATATATGGAACCCAATGGTTGGAATCCCAACCCCACTTGAAAGGGGTTGTGGCCAGTTGAGCTATGCAGGGCTCGGTTGTAGCTATGTTGGACATAGGGAAGGCTCTCATCCCATGTGAAAGGGTGATTTGACTTATACATGCAAAGGATATGCATAATCATTCGATTTATAACCTCGGTTTGTCCATCTGTATGGGGGTGGAAGGCTTTGGATTTGGTGAGCTTGGTGTCCAATAGTGACTAGAGGCTCGACTAGAATGTGCTAAGAAATTGAATATCTCGATATGAGACAATGGTTTGTGGGATTCCAAAATGTACCCAGACTCATTCAAAGAAGAGCTTGGCAGTGGCCTTTATTGTGATGCTCTTCTTGCAGGCAACCAAAATCGCCATCTTAGAGAAGTGATCAACAACCACAAAAACACAGTCATTTCCCCGCTTGATGGATGGGAGTTCTGACATGTAGTCCATTGATATGGATTCCCATAGCCTATCAGGAGTGGGAAGAGGGGTGTACAGTCCCTGTTTCTTAGTGGTTGGTTTGGCAATAGAATAGGGAGTGCAGGACTTTATATACTTGCTAACCTCCTGTCAAAGTTTCAGCCAGAAGAAATGTTTATGTAGCATCGCCACTGTATTTTCGATGTCGAAGTGTCCTGCCACCCAACTATAGTGGGCTTCCTAGATTAGCTTTACTCGCTCAATTGATGGAACACAGATATGGCCCAGACGACACAACAACCCATCCTGAAGATGGAAATTATTGACAACTTCTTTTTCACCCAACATTTGGTATGTGGTGGCGAAGTCAGGGTCTGTCTCATAGAGTTGGGGCCATCTAAAGGTCTCATGGTCATAAGAGTCTAACACCGTGGTGAGTGCCACGACTGGAAGTCTGCTAAGGCAATCAGTGATGAGATTGGTGCTTCTTGTTTTATACTTGATGTTGAGGTGGAATTGTTGTAAGTATGTGGACCACCTTTGATGGCGCTCATTCTACAATTTTCCCTCTATCTGTATGAACTGTAGTGGCTTATGATTAATGTCGATGACTGTCTCCTTCCCAAGAATACAATGCCTCCACCAGCAGCATGCTTGCACAATGGAGTACATTTCTTTGTCATAAGTAGGGTACTTATGGACAATGGAGTACATTTATTTGGGGTTGGCCAGTCACGAATGACTTGGATCTTGCCAGGATCCACACGTACACCTTGTTGATCAATGATGTAGCCCAAGTAATGGACCCTGTCCATGTTGAAGGATCATTTTTCCAAGTTGGCGTATAGCTTGTGCTATCATAGGGTGTGCAGAACCTGTTGAATATGATGAAAGTGTTTGGCCCAAGTCTTGTTGTAAATTAGAATGTCATCCAAATACACCACTACAAAAGTATTAGTGAATGGTCATAGGATATCGTCCATCATCCTCATGAAAGTGGCTAGAGAATTTGTCAAACCAAAGGGCATGGGTAACCATTCAAAAAGGCCTTCCTTTGACTTGAAGGTGGTCTTCCATACATCTGTCTGCTCTATCGAGACCTGGTGGTAGCCAGACTTTAGATCAATCTTATTGAAGTATTTTTCCCCCATGAGTTGATCAAGGAGGTCATCGATTCAGGGAATCAGGTACCAGTTTCTGACTGTGATTTTATTCAGAGCTCGATAATCAATACAGAGTCGCCAGGTCCCATATTTATTCTTTACCATCCTGATTGGGCTCTTGCAACGTGATGATATGGGGCGGATGTGCCCCTTGTGGATCAGTTCTTGGATCTATCGCTTGATCTCCACATTCTCTAACAAAGAGTGATGATATAATGGCCCACAAGATAGCTGTGCCTCGAGGGTCAGGTCGAAGGGGTTTTTGACTTGGCAGTGCAAAGTTACCCATATAGGTGAGGAGAATATATCTGAGTATTCTTCCACGACATTATCTACTTTTTTAACCTATGTGGAGAGGTCGACCGCAGAGACCCTGGATGTGGTTGTGATCTTTCACTTATTCTGAGAGTGAATCATGAAGAAGAAAAACTTCCCCATCTAAGAGATGACCTTCCTACATTTATTAGTAGAGATCAAGGAAATAGCACTAGGTGGGACTGCCTTGGGTATCCTGTACAATTTCCTATTCAAAGTGATAATAACACTACAAGGCATAGACTCATATGCATCATGACATTTCCATAAATAAGTTTGGCCGAAAATAACATCACAAACTTCAAGAGGAGAAACATCACACAATAAATCATCTTTGAAGGGCTTGATGTAAAACGATAGTCATCACTGTTGGCTGACGCGGAGATCGCTTCCTTGGTGAAGATATCCAATGGTGTACGGTTGTGGGTGTAGCATTGTTGGCAGGGCCAGCTGCTTGACAACCTCTACTGAGATGAGCTTCTTCTGGCTACTGTTATCAACGATGAACTGCAATGGGGTGCCTTTTACCCACAGCTATGAATGGAAGAGGTGCTCTTGTTCTTCTGGCTCATCTCATTCACTGGGCTGGAGCTTGGTGGTAGCAATGGTGGCACTGGGTTCCGTGTCAATGATCCATATTCCCCTTTCTGGTTCTAGATCATAGTCATAATCTACATCTGATTCAAAGGCTTTCACTTCAGCCACCAACGACTTCTTTGAGCGGCAGTCAACAGTGTTATGCCAAGGGATATTATGGAAGTCACACCACTTCCCAGTATCTTTCTTTGTCTTTCCAGTGTCCTTCTTTTCTTATGGCTTGGACTGGCTGTCCTAATTGTTATCACTCCAGGAAACTACTTAGGGTTGTAAGCTAAGTATGCCTGGTAACTTAAGAATTGAATACTTTTCAGTAGGTGGATCAATGGGATACTAAGATAGCACAATGGAGAGATTACTTATCAGAATAGCTTAATGAACCAGTGCTTTTAGAAACTGTAAATCAGATGCCAAATAATAGAAAAGGTATGAAGAATATTGTTTAGACAACCAAATACATTGGAATGTAGGGTTTTAATAACCAAGTACATAAATAATGCAGGGTCACACTAAACAATGAGAAGTTCCTCCATTCAAATCATGAGCATAAGCTGAGCTAATTTAAACAGAGTACAGAATAAAGATGGATGAAAAATCTGATTACAGTAGCAAAAGGAAACTGTGATTTTGTATTAGGATAGGTAATCAAAGCATAGACTAAATTTCTCCAAAATTGAACCCTTGTTTGATTTCAAAATAGGCATTTATAGCCTTTACAAAATGGTTACACAGATCCTAAAAACATGGATCTGGTATTTAATAAAAACAGTCCTATTTCACTTAAACAACTATGATAATAAAGTATTCAATAACAGAAAAGAGTATTCGAATTGTCTTCATCATGCAAAAATTCTTCATCTGCTTTCTCCAGCCTCCAGCACCTGCGATGTAGTGAGGCAGCGTGACACCTATGTGTGACTGTTTCATTTCCCCAATACTCATGGCTGAGTTTTAGGATATGGCATTGAGATCGTATCCAAAAATCCTCGGATGCTTTGTTTTTGAATCGTTTTGCATGCAATTTAATGATGCATGACACGCTGGCATATCTTCAAAACAAGTTTGAAACAAACTATAGTGATCTCATCCATAAAACTGGCTACAGATATTTCAACAGCACGACCATTTGAAACTTTCACGGGTTAGCTGTTGAAAGTTGTTGCTTTCAGCAGCTAACGGGTAGCGAAAAAGTAGTCGGGTGCTGTTGAAAGTCGCGATATGCACAAAAAAGAACTTTTCGCCTTCAAAACTTATTTCTTAACTGAAATCAATTGACATCTGACCTTTCACCTTGCATGTTGACCGCCACCTGAGCAAGGACTTGCAGGTCTGGATGAGACTTTTGCTTTAGTTTTCATTTCAATCCTTTGATTCGTCTTTTGAGGTGTCGAGCAAGCAACTTTAGTCT
>ML778038.1:449996-482350 GCA_009831015.1 Picea engelmannii
CACCGAAGGATTTGCGCGAAACTATCCATCATCTCGTTCCTCTGTTGCATGAGGGCTTCCTCTGTTGCATGAGGGATTCCTCAATCAACAGTTTGAAAGGATCTACTATCTCATCATATTTCCTTTCTCCTGCCATGGGAGGTCGTTTGGGCATGCGAGAGCTTCTTTCCTCAAGAGAAACAAGCTCGAGACCCAATTCTTGGTACTCCGACCTCGTTGGGGACATGCATTAAGACGACAAGGAGAAGACCGCTATGATACCACTAATCCATATTTTATGAGCAGAAGGAAATGAATATAGATTATTAACATGTGCTTAACACAAAATAATAGAGATACAGTAAAACTGGTTTTCTATTCAATAATGAAATAAGCTGAAACTGTCAAATGTAGTGAAAACAAGCTTGCTAGAATGGTGGCAGCTTATCTCTAAGAAGAGATGTGATGGAAACATGCATTCACAAGAAGAAGGTTACAATGAGTCTCTGAAGGCCTTTTTAAAATAAGAAATAATTCCAAAAACCCTAGACATCCAAAACCCTAACCCTAGGAGATGAAGCACCAAAAGTCATGTGGGCCTCGTTTGGGTAAGTTAGTACATCAACTTTCTGGGGTCGTAACTTTCGCATACAATCTCCGTTTTAGGTGTGTGATAGCCCATTGGAAATGTATCATCGAGGATATTAATTTTGGGGGCTCAATCATGCCTTCAAAAATCATTAAGGAGTTATATCATGAAAAACCTTAATTTGGGCCCTCAAAATGGCCCCAAAAGTTAAAACTGCTAAAAATAGTAAATTGCCAAAATTGTCAGAAAATTATTTTGAGCTAGTTGGAAAAGGTGGGTGGTCACTGATATCCATCTGGATCTATCCTACCTCCTTAGGAAGCAATGGTCTCCACTGCGTTGATGTCCCCCATCATATGAGGAAATTTTTGCTAAACCTGGCCCCGGGTGAGCCACTTGCCTTGGTGCAGGAGTTGCCCTGCTTTCACGACTCGATAAAGCTGGATCCTTTGTTGTCAAGTTCCCTTGATCTATATGAACACAATATGATCATTGGATTCCTGATATGTGCAGTCATGGTTGAGCTCTGTTGGTGTCAGTTGTTCTGCTACTTCTGAGGTGTCCAATAATGGTGGGAAATAAGGGCGAAGGAGATCCACGTTGAACATTAGGTGCAGGCCAAGGAAAGGAGGAATGTTGAGCTCAAAATAATTATCCCCCACAGACTTGGTGATAGTGTATGACCCATAACAGAGTGGGTGAAGCTTTTGATGGGATCCTATAAGGCGTTCTTTCTACAAGTGCAACCAAACTAATTTGTCACCCACCTGAAACTTATGTGGCACCCGATGTTGATCATGGCGTTGTTTGTACTTGTCATTGGAATTTTGTAGGATATCCTGAACCTGTTGGTGGATGTGATGGATCCACTCAATGAACTAGGTGGCTTTGTTAGCTTCAGTTGGAGCAAGAGATAAGTTGATCGAGGTGACCACAAGGGTAAGTGCAACATCTATGGAACCCAATGGTTGGAATCCCAACCCCACTTGAAAGGGGCTTTGTATGGTTGAGCTATCTAGGGCTCGGTTGTAGCTATGTTAGACATAGGGAAGGCTCTCATCCCATGTGAAATGGTTCTTTGAACTATACATGCGAAGGATATGCACAATCATTCGATTTACAACTTTCATTTGGCCATCTATCTGGGGGTGGAAGGTCATGGATTTGGTGAGCTTGGTGTCAACCAGTGACTAGAGGCTCGACCAGAATGTGATAAGAAATCAACTATCCCAATCTGAGACAATGGTTTGTGGGATTCCAAAATGTACCCAGACTCATTCAAAGAAGAGCTTGGCAGTGGCCTCTGCTTTGATTCTCTTCTTGCAGGAAACCAGAATCACCATCTTAGAGAAGCGATCAACAACCACAAAAACATAGTCATTTCCCTGCTTGGTGGATGGGAGACCCGACATGTAGTCCATTGAGATGGATTCCCATGGCTTGTCAGGAGTGGGAAGAGGGGTGTACAGGCCCTGTTTCTTAGTGGTCAGTTTGGGAATAGCATAGGTAGTGCAGGACCTGATATACTTGATGACCTCCTGTCGAAGTTTCAGCCAGTAGAAATGTTTTTGTAGCATCGCCACTATATTTTCGACGCTAAAGTGTCTTGCCACCCGACTGTAGTGGGATTCCGAGATCATCTTTGCTTTCTCACTTGATGGAACATAGATATGGCCCAGACAACACAAAAACCCATCCAGAAGATGGAAATTATCAACAATTGCCTTTGCGCCCAACATTTGGTAGGTGGTGGCGAAGTCAGGGTCTGTCTAATAGAGTTGGGTCCATCCAGATGTATCATGGCCATAAGAGACTAGCACCGTGTTGAGTGTCATGGCTGGTGGTCTGCTAAGGAAATCAACGATGTGATTGGTGCTTCCTATTTTATACTTCATGTTGAGTTGGAATTGCTACAAGTATGTGGACCACTTTTGATGGAAGTCATTCTGCAATTTTCCATGTGTCTATATGAACTGTAGTGGCTTATTATTAGTGTGGATGATTGTCTCCTTCCCAAGAATGTAATGTCTCCACTGGTGGCATGCTTGCACAATGGAGTACATTTCTTTATCGTAAGTAGGGTACTTACGGAAATTATCTGACAATGTTTCACTATTATAAGCCACGGGGTATTCGTTCTTAGTGAGAATGGCACCCACAACATAGTCTGAAGCATCTGTCTCAATCTCAAAAGGATGTTGAAGGTCTGGTAGTGAAAGTACTGGGGCTGTGCACAAGCGCTGCTTCAAATCATCGAATGTTTTTTGTTGTGACCAACCCCACGCAAATTTCTCCCTTAACCCCACCCCTGTTTATTTGGCAGAGGGCCCATGCAATATGGGAGAAACCCAACACGAACCTACGGTAGAAATTGACAATGCCCAAAAAGCTCTGAAGCTCAGTGAGTGTTGTTGGGGCTGGCTAGTCACAGATGACTAAGGAGCATTTTTACAAGTTGGCGTATAGCTTGTGCTATCGCAGGGTGTGCAGAACCTATTGAATATGCTGCAAGTGTTCAACCCAAGTCTTGTTGTAAATTAGAATGTCATCCAGATACACCAATAAAAAATTATTGGTGAATGGTCACAGGATATCGTCCATCATCCTCATGAAAGTTGCTGGAGCATTTGTCAAACCAAAGGGCATGGCCAACCATTCAAAAAGGCCTTTGTTTGACTTGAAGGCGGTCTTCCATACATATGTTTGTTCTATTGGGACCTGGTGGTAGCCAGACTTCAGATCAATCTTACTGAAGTATTTGTCTCCTGTGAGTTGATCAAGGAGGTCATCGATTCAGGGAATTGGGTACAAGTTTCTGACTGTGATTTTATTTAGAGCCCGGTAATCTATACAGATTCGCCAGGTCCCATCTTTCTTCTGTACCAGCATGATTGGGCTCCCTCAAGGTGATGAGTTGGGGTGGATGTGCCCCTCGTGGGGCAGTTCATGGATCTGTCTCTTGATATCCTCATGTGGACCCTAGATGTGGTTGTGATATTTCTCTTATTATGAGAGTGAATCACAAAGAAGACAAACTTCCCCATATGAGAGATGACCTTCCTGCATTGCTTAGCAAAGATCAAGGAAATAACACTAGGTGGGACTGCCTCGGGTATCCTGTACAATTTCCTGTTCAAAGTAATAATAACACTACGAGGCCTAGACTCATATACATCATGACATTTACATAAATAAGGTTGGACCAAAAGAACATCACAAACTTCAAGAGGAGAAACATCACAAAATACATCATCTTTGAAGGGCTTGATGTCGTATGACAGTCGGCACTATTGGCTAATGTGGAGAACACTTGCTGGGTAGATCCATCCAATGGTGTCCGACGTTGTTGGTTGGACCAGCCTCTTGATGACCTCTATTGAGATGAGGTTCTTCTAGCTACCTCTATTAACGATGAAGTGCAGTGGGGTGCCTTTTACCCACATCTGTGAAAGGAAGAGGTGCTCTCCTTCTTTTGGCTCGTCTGGTTCACCAGGCTAGAGCTTGGTGGTAGCAACGGTGGCACTGGGTTCCACATCAATGATACATATTCCACTTTCTAGTTCTAGCTTAGATTCATAATCTGCATCTGATTCAGAGGCCTTTACTTCAGCCACTAGTGACTGCTTTGAGCGGAAGTCAACAGTGTTATGCCAAGGGCTCTTATGAAAGTCACACCACTTCCCTGTATCTTTATTTGTCTTTTCAGTGTCCTTATTTTCTTATGGATTAGACTGGTTGTCCTGATACTATCCATATTTTATTTGTCCTTTGTTCGATGGGTTGGGGCCGCACTTTCCTAGATTTTTTTATGAGGGGTTCCCAGGCCCAAATTGTCGTGTCTTTTGTATGAGCTTCTGCTCGAGTTTGACGACATATTGGTAGGTCGTGCCCAAGGATGAGATGTATAGAAATTCCCTTTCAGTCTGGATGTATCTATGCAGAGCACTGTGATACTTGAGCACCAGATGTCACTCTGAATCTTTGATACCCAACTTGGTGTGCAAGGTATGGAAGATATTTGTGAAATCTGGCACTACCTGGTCTATTCCTTGCCGCAGTGTTGTCCATTTGGTATACAGATCGTCATAACTTCTGACAGGGTAGTATTGTTCCTTAATAGAATCCCTAAAGGATTCTTAGGTGGTTGTGACTAAAAATAATGAGGTTTCCTCTATTTCCTTTTGGTCATAGAAAGTTTCCCACCAATCTTTGACATGGGGAACGACTTTGAGGAGAAAAAAAGTAATCTTTTCTTTATTCATAAAGTTATGGACAGAAAAATACCCTTCTAGTAGATTCAACCACTTTTCTACAACATCTATGTCTATCTGAACTTCAAATATAGGAATTTCAAAGTTTATTTGTACCTTGAAGGGGGCGACGCCTCCGTTCGAAGAAGATGCGTCGCTTGTTGGTAGCCGCCGAAGGATTTGCGCGAAACTATCCATCATCTCGTTTCTCTGTTGTGTGAGGGCTTCCTCAATAACCATTTTGAAAGGATCTCTTGTCCATTCATATTTCTTTTCTCCTGCCATGGGAAGTCACTTGGGCATGCAAGAGCTCCTTTCCTCAAGAGAAACAAGCTCGAGACCCAACTCTTTGTACTCTGACCTTGTTGGGGACATGCATTAAGACGACAAGGTGCAAATCGCTCTGATACCACTGATTCCGATTTTATGAGTAGAACAAAATGAATACAGATTATTAATAGGTTATTAACACAAAATAACAGACATACACTAAAAATGGTTTTCTATTCAATAACGAAATAAGCTAAAACTGTAAAATGCAGTGGAAACAAGCTTGTTGGATGGTGGTAGCTTATCTCTGAGAAGAGATGTGATGACAATGCACATTTACAAGAAGAAGGTTACAATGAGGCTTTGAAGGGATTTTTAAAATAAGAAAGAATTCCAAAAACCCTAGACATCCAAAAACCTAACCCTAGGAGATGAAGCGCCAAAAGTCATGTGGGCCCCGTTTGGGTAAGTTAGTACATCAACTTCTCAGGGTCGTAACTTTTGCATACGATCTCCGTTTTAGGCGTGTGATAGACCATTGGAAAGGTATAGTTGAGGAGATTCATTTTCGGGGACCAATCATGCCTTTTTCCATAATTGAGGAGATCTATCCCAAAAAACATTCATTTAGGCCCTCAAAATGGCCCCGGAAGTTAAAACTGCTAAAAATAGTAAATTGCCAAAATTGTCAGAAAGTATTTTGAGCTAGCTGGAAAAGGTGGGTGGCCACCGATATTCATATGGATAATTTATCCCTCCTTAGGAATAAATTTTCTCCATTTCATTGAGGTCCCCTATCAAATGAGGAAATATTTGATGAACTTGGCCCTAGGTGTGCCACTTTCCTTGGTGCAGGAGTTTCCCTCCTTTGATGACTCGATAAAGATTGATCCTTTGTTGTCGAGTGCCCTTGATATGTCTTTCCAAAATATAATCATTGGATACCTGTTGTATGCAGTTGGGGTTGAGCTCTATTGGTGTCATCTATTATGCTATTTCTGAGGTGTCC
Organism: Picea engelmannii; assembly: GCA_009831015.1. Taxonomy (NCBI): domain Eukaryota; kingdom Viridiplantae; phylum Streptophyta; class Pinopsida; order Pinales; family Pinaceae; genus Picea; species Picea engelmannii. The sequence continues at coordinate 456,094 of ML778038.1, forward strand.
AATAATGGTGGGAAATAAGGGAAAAGGAGATCCACATTGAACACTAGGTGCAGGCCAAGGAAAGGAGGAATGTTGAGCTCAAAAGAATTATCCCACACAACCTTGGTGATAGTGTATGGCCCATAATGGAGTGGTTGAAGCTTTCGATGGGGTCCTATAAGGTTTTCTTTCTGCAAGTGCAACCAAATTTTTTTGCCCACCTAAAACTTATGTGGAACTCGATGTTGATCATGGCGATGTTTGTACTTGTCATTAGACATTTTTAGGATATCCTGAACCTATTGGTCGATGTGCTAGATCCGCTCAATGAACTGTGTGGCTTTGTTAGATTCAGTTGTTGCAGGAGATGATTCGGTCGAGGTGACCACAAGGGTAAGTGAAACATCTATGGAACCCAGTGGTTGGAATCCCAACCCCACGTGAAAGGGGTTGTGGCCAGTTGAGCTATGCAGGGCTCGGTTGTAGCTATGTTGGACATAGGGAAGGATCTCATCCCTTGTGCGAGGGTGCTTTGAATTATACATGCGAAGGATATGCACAATAATTCGATTTGCAACCTTAGTTTGGCCATCTATCTGGGGGTGGAAGGTTGTGGACTTGGTGAGCTTGGTGTCCACCAATGACCAGAGTCTTGACCAGAATGTGCTGAGAAAATAACTATCCCAATCTGAGACAATGGTTTGTGGGATTCCAAAATGTACCCAGACTCAATCAAAGAAGATCTTGGTAGTGGCCTCTGCTGTGATACTCCTCTTCTAGGAAACCAGAATCACCATCTTAGAGAAGCGATCAACAACCACAAAAACACAGTCATTTCCCCACTTGGTGGATGGGAGGCCCGGCATGTAGTCCATTGATATGGATTCCCATGGCCTGTCAGGAGTGGGAAGAGGGGTTTACAGACCCTGTTTCTTAGTGGTCTGTTTGGAAATAGCATAGGCAATGCAGGACCTGATATACTTGCTGACCTCTTGTCGAAGTTTCGGCCAATAGAAATGTTTCTTTAGCATCACCACTCTCTTTTCGATGCCAAAGTGTCCTGCCAACCGACTATAGTGGGATTCCCATATTGGCTTTGCTCTCTCACTTGATGGAACACATATATGGCCCAGATGACACAACAACCCATCCTAAAGATGGAAATTATCGACAACTGCATTTGTACCCAACATTTGGTAGGTGGTGGCGAAGTCAGGCTCTGTCTCATAGATTTGGGGCCATCCATATGTCTCATGGCCACAAGAGTCTAGCACCATGGTGAGTGCCATGACTGGTGGTCTATTGAGGCAATCAACGATGTGATTGGTGCTTCCTGTTTTATACTTGTTGTTGAGGTGGAATTGCTGCAAGTATGTGGACCACTTTTGATGGCGGTCATTTTGCAATTTTCCCTGTGTCTACATGAACTACAGTGGCTTATGATCAGTTTGGATGACTGTATCCTTCCCAAGAATGTAATGTCTCCACTGGAGGCATGCTTGCGCAATGCAGTACATTTATTTTTTGTAAGTAGGGTACTTATGGATAGTATCTGACAATGGCTCACTATGATAGGCCACGGGGTGGCTGTGCTGAGTGAGAACGGTGCCCACAGCATAGTATGAAGCATCTGTCTTGATCTCAAAAGGATGATGTAGGTCTGGTAGTGAAATTACTCAGGTTGAGCACAAGCATTGCTTCAAATCATCGAACGCTTGTTGTTGGGACTAACCCCATGCGAATTTCACCTTACCACCACCCCTGTTTATTTGGATGAGGGATCATGCAATATAACCTGCGGTAGAAATTGGCAAGGCCCAAGAAGCTCTGAATATCAGTGAGTGTTGTTGGGGCTGGCCAGACATGGATGACTTGGATCTTGGTTGGATCCACATGTACGCCATGCTTATCAATGATGTAGCCCAGGTAATGGACCAAGTTGGCGTATAGTTTGTGCTGTCACAGGGTGTGCAGAACCTGTTGAATATGCTACAAGTGTTCAGCCCAAGTCTTGCGTTAAATTAGAATGTCATCCAGATACACCACTACAAAAGTATTGGTGAATGGTCRCAGGATATCGTCCATCATCCTCATGAAAGTGGTTGGAGCATTTTTCAAACCAAAGGGCATGACCAACCATTCAAAAAGGCATTCCTTTGACTTGAAGGTGGTCTTCCATACATCTATCTCTTCTATCAGGACCTGGTGGTAGCCAGACTTTAGATCAATCTTACTGAAGTATTTGGCCCCCATGAGTTGATCAAGGAGGTCATCGATTCGGGGAATCGGGTACTGATTTCTGACTGTGATTTTATTTAGAGCCCGGTAATCAATACATAGTTGCCAGGTCCCATCTTTCTTCTGTACCAGCATGATTGGGCTCCTGCAAGGTGATGATATGGGGCGGATGTGCCCCTTGTGGAGGATTTCTTGGATCTATCACTTGACCTCCTCATTCTCTAACAAAGAGCGACGATAGACTGGCCCATTGGGTAGCGGTGCGCCAGGGGTCAGATCGATGGGGTGCTTGACCTGGCAGTGTAGAGGTACCCCTATAGGTGAGGAGAAGATATCTGAATATTCTTCCATGACCTTATCTACTTGCTTCTGTTGTGTGGAGAGGTCAGGCGCAGAGACCCTAGATGTGGTTGTGGTCTTTCTCTTATTCTGAGAGTGAATCATGAAGAAGACAAACTTCCCTGTATGAGAGATGACCTTCCTACATTGCTTAGCAGAGATCAAGGAAATAACACTAGGTGGGACTGCCTCAGGTATCCTGTACAATTTCCTGTTCAAAGTAATAATAACACTACAAGGCCTAGACTCATATACAACATGAAATTTCCATAAATAAGATTGGCCCAAAAGAAAATCACAAACTTTGAGAGGAGAAACATCACACAATACTTCATCTTTGAAGGGCTTGATGTCGTATGAAATTCGACACTGTTGGCTAACACGAAGATTGCTTCCTTGGCGGAGCCATCCAATGGTGTACAGTTTTGGGAGCAACGTTATTGGTAGGGCCAACCACTTGACAAAATTTGTTGAGATGAGATTATTTTGGCTACCGCTATCAACAATGAAGTGTAGTGGGGTGCCTTTTACCCACATCTATGAATGAAAGAGGTGCTCTCCTTCTTCTGGCTCATCTGGTTCACCAGGATGGAGCTTGGTGGTAGCAATGGTGGCACTGGGTTCCACGTTAATGATCTTTCTTCTCCTTTCTTTTTTTGGTTCAGAGTCATAATATACATCCGATTCAGAGGATTTCACTTCAGCCACCAGTGAGTGCTTTGAGCGACAATCAGATGTGTTATTCCAAGGGCTCTTATGGAAGTCACACCACTTCCCGGTATCTTTCTTTGTCTTTCTAGTGTCCTTCTTTTCTTGTGGCTTGGACTAGTTGTCCTGATACTATCCATATTTTCTCTTTCCTTTTGTTTGGTGGGTTGGGGCCACCCTTTCCTGGCTTCTGTTGTGAGAGGTTCCCAGGCCCAAATTGTCATGTCTTTTGTTTGATCTTCTGCTCGATTTTGACAGCATATCGGTAGGATGTGCCCAAGGATGAGATGTCCAGAAATTCCATTTAGGTATGGATGTATCTATGCAGAGTACCATGATACTTTATCACCAAATGTCACTTTGAATCTTTGATACCCAACTTGGTGTGCAAGGTATGGAATATATTTGTGAAATCTGGCACTGCTTGGTCTCTTTATTGCCGCAGTGTGGTCCATTTGGTATAAAGGTTGTCATAACATCTGATAGAGTAGTATTGTTCCTTAATAACATCCCTGAAGGATTCCCAAGTGTTCATGACTGAAAATGCTGAGGTTTCCTCTGTTTCCTTTTTCTCACAGGAAGTTTCCCACCAATCTTTGACATGGGGAATGACTTTGAGGAGCGTAAAAGTAATATTTTCTTTATTTGAAAAGTTATGGATAGAAAAATACCCTTCTAGTAGATTCAACCACTTGTATACAGCATCTGAATCTATCTGACCTTCAAATATAGGAATATCGAAGTTTATTTTTACCTTGAAGGGGGCGGCGCCTCCGTTCGAAGAAGATGCATCACCTGTTGGTAGCCGCCGAAGGTTTTGCACGAAACTATCCATCATCTCATTCCTCTGTTGCGTGAGGGATTCCTTAATCAACAGTTTGAAAGGATCTCATGTCCGATCATATTTCTTTTCTCCTTCCATGGGAGGTCACTTGAGCATGCGAGAGCTTCTTTCCTCAAGAGAAACAAGCTCGAGACCTAACTCTTTGTACTCTGACCTCGTTGGGGACGTGCATTAAGACGACAAGGTACATACCACTTTGATACCACTGATCCAGATTTTATGAGTAGAATGAAATGAATACAAATTATTAATAGGTTCTTAGCACAAAATAACATAGATACAATAAAACTGGTTTTCTATTCAATAACGAAAAAAGCTGAAACTGTAAATTGCAGCAGAGACAAGCTTGCTTGAATGGTGGCGGCTTATCTCTGAGAAGAGATTTGAAGGAAACACACATTCATAAGAAGAAGGTTACAATGAGGCTATGAAGGCATTTTTACAATAATAAATAATGCCAAAAACCATAGACATCCAAAAACCTAACCCTTGGAGATGAAGCGCAAAAAGTCATGTGGGACCTGTTTGGGTAAGTTAGTACATCAACTTCCCGGGGTCATAACTTTTGCATACGATCTCCGTTTTAGGCATGTGATAGCCTGTTGGAAAGGTATCATCAAGGAGATTCATTTTGGTTTCTCAATCATTTTTTCAATGATCTTTGAGGATCATAATCCCAAAAAACTTTCATTTAGGCCCTCAAAATGGCCCCGGAAGTTAAAATTGCTAAAAATAGTAAATTGCCAAAATTGTCAGAAAACTGTTTTGAGCCAGTTGGAAAAGGTGGGTGGCCACCAATATCCATATAGATCAATAATCCCTCCTTAGTAATCAATGGTCTCCATTGCATTGATGTCCACCATCAGATGAGGAAAGTTTTGCTAAAGTTGGCCCTGGGTGAGCCACTTGCCTTGGTCCAGGAGTTGCCCTGCTTTGACGACTCGATAAAGCTCGATCCTTTGTTGTCGAGTGCCCTTAATATGTATATCCACAATATTATCATTGGATTCCTATTATATGTAGTTGGGGTTGCTTTGTGTTGGTTTCAGCTATTCTGCTACTTCTGAGGTGTCCAATAATGGTGGGAAATAAGGGCGAAGGAGATGCACGTTGAACACTAGGTGCAGGCCAAGGAAAAGATGAATGTTGAGCTCAAAAGAATTATCCCCCATGGCCTTGGTGATATTGTATGACCCATAATGGAGTGGGTGAAGCTTCCAATGGGCTCCTGTAAGGCGTTCTTTCAACAAGTGCAACCAAACTTTGTCACCCACCTGAAACTTATGTGGAACCTGATGTTGATCATGGCATTGTTTGTACTTGTCATTGGAATTTTGTAGGATATCCTAAACCTGTTGGTGGATGTGCTAGATCTGATCAATGAACCGAGTGGCTTTGTCAGCTTCAGTTGGAGCAGGAGATGAGTCGGTCGAGGTGACCGTAAGGGGAAGTGCAACATCTATGGAACCGAATGGTTGGAATCCCAACCCCACTTGAAAGGGGTTGTGGTCGGTTGAACTATGTAAGGCTCAGTTGTAGCTATGATGGACATAGGGAGGGCTCTCATCCCATGTTCGAGGGTGATTTGAATTATACATTTGAAGGATATGCACAATCATTCGATTTACAACCTCCGTTCTTCCATCTTTCTGGGGGTGGGAGGTCATAAATTTGGTGAGCTTGGTGTCCCACAGTGACCAGAGGCTCGACCAGAATGTGCTGAGAAATCAACTATCCTGATCTGAGACAATGGTTTGCGGGATTCCAAAATGTACCCAGACTCATTCAAAGAAGAGCTTGGAAGTGGCCTCTCCTTTGATGCTCTTCTTACAGGCAACCCAAATCGCCATCTTAGAGAAGCAATCAACAACCACAAAAACACAGTCATTTCCCCACTTGGTGAATGGGAGGCCCAACATGTAGTCCATTGAGATGGATTCCCATGGCCTATCAGGAGTGGGAAGAGGGGCATACAGGTCCTATTTCTTGGTGGTCAGTTTGACAATAGCGCAGGCAGTGTAGGACCTGATATATTTGTGACCTACTGTCGAAGTTTTGGCCAGTAGAAATATTTATGTAGCATCACCACTGTCTTTTCGACGTCGAAGTGTCCTGCCACCTTACTGTAGTGGGATTCCCATATCATCTTTGTTCACTCACTTGATGGAACATAGATATGGCCCAGAAGACACAACAACCCATCTTGAATATGGAAATTATCGACAACTACATTTGCACCAAACATTTGGTAGGTGGTGGCGAAGTTAGGGTTTGTCTCATATAGTTGGGGCCATCTAGATGTCTCATGGTTGTAAGAGTCTAGCACCATGGTGAGTGTTGTGACTGGAGATCTGCTGAGGCAATCAACGACACAATTGGTGCTTCCTATTTTATACTTGATGTTGAGGTGGAATTGTTGCAAGTATGTGGACCACTTTTGATGGCAATCATCCTACAATTTTCCCTATGTCTTCATGAACTGTAGTGGCTCTTGATCAGTGTGGTTGACTGTCTCCTTCCCAAGAATGTAATGTCTCCACTGGTGGCATGCTTTCACAATGGAGTACATTTTTTTGTCATAAGTAGGGTACTTACGGACAATATCTGATAGTGTCTCACTATGATAAGCCATGGGGTGGTCATGATGAGTGAGAACAATGCCCACAGCATAGTCTGAAGCATCTGTCTCAATCTCAAAAGAATGTTGTAGGTCTGGTAGTTAAAGTACTGGGGTTGAGCACAAGCACTACTTCAAATCACCGAACACTTATTGTTGGGACCATCCCCTCACAAATTTCACCTTACCACCACCCTTGTTTATTTGGCTGAGGGCCCATACAATATGGGAGAAACCCAACATGAACCTGCGGTAGAAATTGGTAAGGCCCAAGTAGCGACGAAGCTCAGTGAGTGTTGTTGGGGCTGGCTAGTCACGAATGAATTGGATCTCGGATGGATCCACATGTACACCATGCTGATCAATTATGTAACCTAGGTAATGGACTCTGTCCATGATGAAGGAGCATTTTTCCAAGTTGGCATATATCTTGTGCTATCGCAGGGTGTGCAGAACCTGCTGAATATGCTGCAAGTGTTTGGCCCAAGTCTTGCTGTAAATTATAATGTCATCCAAGTACACCACTACAAAATTATTGGTCAATGGTCACAGGATATCATCCATCATCCTCATGAAAGTGGCTGGAGCATTCTTCAAACCAAAGATCATGACCAACCATTCAAAAAGGCCTTCCTTTGAATTGAAGGTGGTCTTCCATACATCTGTCTATTCTATAAGGACCTGGTGGTAGCCGGACTTCAGATCAATCTTACTAAAGTATTTGTCCCCCGTGAGTTGATCAAGGAGGTCATCGATTCGGGGAATCAGGTACTGGTTTCTAACTGTGATTTTATTAAGATCCTGGTAATCAATACAGAGTCGCTAGGTCCCATCTTTCTTCTGTACCAACACGAGTGGGCTCCTGCAAGCTGATGAGATGGGGTAGATGTTCCCCTTGTGGAGAAGTTATTTGATATGTCACTTTATCTCCTCATTCTCTAACGAAGAGTGACGATATAATGGCCCATTGGATAGTGGTGCATCGGGGGTCATATCGATGGGGTGCTTCAACTGGTAGTGTAGAGGTACCCCTGTCGGTGAGGAGAAGATATCTGCGCATTCTTCCACGACCTTATCTACTTGCTTCTGTTGTGTGGAGAGGTCAGCCACAGAGACCCTAGATGTGGTTGTGATTTTTTGCTTATTCTAAGAGAGAATCATGAAGAATACAAACTTCCCCATCTGAGAGATGACCTTCCTACATTGCTTAGCATAGATCAATGAAATAACACTAGGTGGCACTACCTCAGGTATCCTATACAATTTCCTCTTCAAAGTAATAATAACACTATGAGCCCTAGACTCATATACAACATGACATTTCCATAAATAAGGTTGGACCAACACACAATAACTTGTCTTTGAAAGGCTTAATTTTGTATGACAGTCGACACTATTGGCTGACACGGAGATCGCTTCCTTGGCGGAGCCATCCAATGGTGTACAGTTTTGGGTGCGAAATTATTGGTAGGGCCAGCAACTTGATGAACTCTATTGAGATGAGATTCTTATGTCTACCACTATCAAATATGAAGTGTAGCGGGGTGCCCTTTACCCACATCTGTGAATGGAAGAGGTGCTCTCCTTCTTCTGGATCATTTCGTTCACTAGGCTGGATCTTGGTGGTAGAAACGGTGGTACTATGTTCCACGTTAATGATCCATATTCCCCTTTCTAGTTCTGGATCATAGTCATAATATACATATGATTCATAGGCTTTCACTTCAGCCACCAATGACTTCTTTGAGCGGCAGTCAGCAGTGTTATGCCAAGGGCTCTTATGGAAGTCACACCACTTCCCAGTATATTTATTTTTCTTTTCGATGTCCTTCTTTGCTTGCAGCTTGGACTGGTTGTCCTGATACTGTCCATATTTTATATTTCCTTTGTTTGGTGGGTTGGGGCCACCCTTTTCTGGATTTTTTTGTGAGTGGTTCCCAGGCCCAAATTGTCACATTTTTTGTTTGAGCTTCTGCTCAATTTTGATGGCATATCGGTAAGCTGCGCACAAGGATGAGATGTCCATAAATTCCATTTTGGTCTTGATATATCTATGCAGAGCACCACGATACTTGAGCACCAGATGTCACTCTGAATCTTTGATACCCAACTTGGTGTGCAAGGTATGGAAGATATTTGTGAAATCTGACACTGCTTGGTCTCTTTCTTGCCGCAGTGTGGTCCATTTGGTATACAGGTCGTTATAACTTTTGACAGGGTAGTATTGTTCCTTAATAGAATCCCTGAAGGATTCCCAGGTGGTCGTGACTGAAAATAATGAGGTTTCCTCCATTTCCCTTTTCTCACAGAAAGCTTCCCACCAATCTTTGACATGGGGAACGACTTTAAGGAGCGCAAAGTAATATTTTCTTTATTTGAAAAGTTATGGATAGAAAAATACCCTTCTAGTAGATTCAACCACTTGTCTATAACATTTGTGTCTATCTAACCTTCAAATATAGGAATATCAAATTTTATATGTACCTTGAAGGGCACATCACCTTCGTTCGAAGAAGATACATCTCTTGTTGGTAGTCACCGAAGGATTTGCACGAAACTATCCATCATCTTGTTCCTCTGTTGTGTGAGGGATTCCTCAATCAATAGTTTGAAAGGATATATTGTCTCATCATCTTTATTTTATCCTTCCATGGGAGGTTTCTTGGGTGTGTGAGAACTTCTTCCCTCAAGAGAAACAAGCTCGAGACCCAACTCTTGGTACTCTGACCTCATTGGGGACATGCATTAAGATGACAAGGAGCAGACTGCTCTGATAAGATTGATCCCGATTTTATGAGAAGAATGAAATGAATACAGATTATTAATAGGTTCTTAACACAAAATAACATAGATACAGTAAAACTGGTTTTCTATTCAAGATCTAAATAAGCTGAAACTATAAAATGCAGTGGAAACAAGCTTGCTCAAATGGTGGCGGCTTATCTCTGAGAAGAGATGTGATAGCAACATGCATTCACAAGAAGAAGGTTACATCGAGGCTCTGAAGGAATTTTTACAGAAAGCAAGAATTCCAAAAACCACAGACATCCAAAAACCTAACCCTAGGAGATGAAGCGCCAAAAGTCATGTGGGCCCCGTTTGGGTAAGTTAGTACATAAACTTCCCGGGGTCGTAACTTTTGCATACGATCTCCGTTTTAGGTGTGTGATAGCCCGTTGGAAAGGCATCATTGAGGAGATTCATTTTTGGGGATAATTCATTCCCTTGGATATCATTGAGGAGCTCGAACCCAAAAAACCTTCATTTAGGCCCTCAAAATGGCCCCGGAAGTTAAAACTGCTAAAAATAGTAAATTGCCAAAATTGTCAGAAAACTGTTTTGAGTTAGTTGGAAAAGGTGGGTGGCCACCAATATCCATCTGGATCAATCCTCCCTCCTTAGGAAGAAATGGTCTGCAATGTGTTGAGGTCCCCCATCAGATGAGGAAATTTCTACTGAACTTGGCCCTGGGTGAGCCACTTGCCTTGGTGCAGGAGTTGTCCTACTTTGATGACTCGATAAAGATGGATCCTTTGTTGTCGAGTGCCCTTGATCTGTCTATCCAAAATCTCATCATCAGATGCCCATTATATGTAGTCGAGGTTGAGCTCTATTCATGTCAATTGTTCTGCTACTTCTGAGGTGTCCAATAATGGTAGGAAATAAGGGCGAAGGCGATCCACGTTGAACATAGGTTGCAGCCCAAGGAATGGAGGAATGTTGAGCTCAAAATAATTATCCCCCATAGCCTTAGTGATAGTGTACGACCCATAATGGAGTGGGAAAAGATTTCGATGGGGCTCTCTAAGGAATTCATTCTGCAAGTGCAACCAAACTTTGTCACCCACCTGAAACTTATGTGGCACCCGATGTTGATCATAGCGTTGTTTCTACTTGTCATTGGACTTTTGTAGGATATCATGAACTTATTGGTAGATGTGATGGATCTGCTTAGTGAACCAAGTGGATTTATCAACTTGAGTTGGAGAAAGAGATGAGTCGATTGAGGTGACCGCAAGGGGAAGTGCAACATTTATGGAACCCAATGGTTGGAATCCCAAACCCTCTTGAAAGGGGCTGTGGCCAGTTCATCTATGTAGGGCTCAGTTGTAGCTATGATGGATATAGGGAAGGCTCTAATCCCATGTGCGAGGGTTCTTTGAATTATACATGTGAAGGATATGTAGAATCATTCGATTTACAACCTCGATTTGGCCATCTGTCTGGGGGTGGAAGGTTGTGGATTTGGTGAGCTTGGTTTTCAGCAGTGACCAGAGGCTCAACCAAAATGTGCTAATAAATAGACTATATCGATCTGAGACAATGGTTTTTRGGATTCTGAAATAGCTTGGCATTGGCCTCTTCTATGATGCTCTTCTTGTAGGCAACCAGAATCACCATMTTAGAGAAGCGATCAACAACCACAAAAACACAGTAATTTCTCGCTTGTTGGATGGGAGGCTTGACATGTAGTCCATTGAGAAGGATTCACATGGCCTCTCAGGAGTGGGAAGAGGGGTGTATAGGCCCTATTTCTTGGTGGTCGATTTGGCAATAGCGCAGGCAGTGCAGGACCTAATATACTTGTTGACAACCTGTCGATGTTTCGGCCAGTAGAAATGTTTTTGTAGCATCTCCATTATCTTTTCAATGCCAAAGTGTCCTACCACCTGACTGTAGTGGGATCCCAGATCAGCTTCTCTCACTCACTTGATGGAACACAGATATGGCCCAAATGGCACAACAACCCATCCTGAATATGAAAAATAATTGACAACTGCGTTTGCACCCAACATTTGGTAGGTGGTGGCGAAGTCAGGGTCTATCTCATAGAGTTGGGGCCATCCAAATGTCTCATGGCCGCAAGAGTCTATCACCGTGGTGAGTGCCACGACTGGAGGTCTGCTGAGGAAATCAACGATGCGATTGGTGCTTCCTGTTTTATACTTGATGTTTAGGTGGAATTGTTGTAAGTATGTGGACAACTTTTGATGGCATTCATTCTACAATTTTCCCTGTGTCTGCATGAACTGTAGTGGCTTATGATCATTGTGGATGTTTGTCTCCTTCCCAAGAATGTAATGTCTCCACTGGCAGCATGCTTTCACAATGGATTACATTTCTTTTTCGTAAGTAGGGTACTTACATACAATATCTGACAGTGTCTCACTATGATAGGCCACGGGGTGGTCGTACGCAGTGAGAACGATGCCCACAACATAGTCTAAAGCATCTGTCTCGATCTCAAAAAAATGTTGTAGGTCTGGTAGTGAAACTATTGGGGATGAGCACAAGCGTTGCTTCAAATTATCAAACTCTTGTTGTTGGGACCGGCCTCATGCAAATTCTACCTTACCACCACCCCTGTTTATTTGGATGAGGGCCCATGCAATATGGGAGAAACTCAACATGAACCTGTGATAGAAATTGGTAAGGCCTAAGAAGCTCCAAATCTCAGTGAGTGTTGTTGGGTCTGGCCAGTCACGGATGACTTGGATATTGGATGGATCCACATGTACGTCATGTTGATCAATGATGTAGCCCAGTTAATGGACCTTGTCCATGCCGAAGGAGAATTTTTCCAAGTTGGCGTATAGCTTGTGCGGTCATAGGGTGTGCAGAACCTGCTGAATATGCTTCAAGTGTTTGGCCCAACTCTTGATGTAAATTAGAATGTCATCCAGATAAACCACTACAAAAGTATTGGTGAATGGTTGTAGGATATTGTCCATCATCCTCATGAAAATGGCTTGAGCATTTTTCAAACCAAAGGGCATTACAAACCATTCAAAAAGGCCTTTCTTTGACTTGAAGGCAGTATTCCATACATCTATATGTTCTATAGGGACCTGGTGGTAACCATACTTCAAACCAATCTTACTAAATATTTGGCCCCCATGAGTTAATCAAGGAGGTCATTGATTCGAGGAATTGGGTACCGATTTATTACTGTGATTTTATTCAAAGACCAATAATCAATATAGAGTCACCAGGTCCCATCTTTCTTCTGTATCATCATTATTGGGCTATCGCAAGGTGATGACCTGGGGCGGATGTGCCCCTTGTGGAGAAGTTCTTGGATCTATCACTTGATATCCTCATTCTCGAACAAAGAGTGACGATAGACTATCCCATTGGGTAGCGGTGCACTAGGGGTCAGATCGATGAGGTGATTGACCTGGAAGTGTAGAGCTACCCCTGTAGGTGAGGAAAAGATATCTGAGTATTCTTCCACAACCTTATCTTCTTGCTTCTACTATGTGGGAGGTTGGTCATAGAGACCCTGGATGTGGTTGTGATATTTTTCTTATTCTAAGAGCAAATCATGAAGAAGACAAACTTCCCCATCTGAGAGATGACCTTCCTACATTGCTTAGCAGAGATCAAGGAAATAGTAATAGGTGGGACTGCCTCGGGTATCCTGTACATTTTCCTATTCAAAGTAATAATAACACTATGAGGCATAGACTCATATACAACATGATGTTTCCATAAATAAGGTTGGCCCAAAAGAACATCACAAACTTCGAGAGGAGCAACATCGCACAATACCTCGTCTTTGAAGGTCTTGATGTCGTACAATAGTCAACACTGTTGGTCGACGTAGAGATCGCTTCCTTGGCAGAGAATTTCAATGGTGTATGGTTGTAGGTGCGGTGTTTTTGGCAGGGCCATCCATTTGACGACCTCTCCTGAGATGAGGTTCTTTTTTCTACCTCTATGAACAATGAAGTGCAGTGGGGTGCCTTTTACCCACATCTATGAATGGAAAAGGCGCTCTCCTTCTTCTGGCTCGTCTGGTTTACCAGGCTGGAGCTTGGTGGTAGCAATGGTGGCACTGGGTTCCACATCAATGATCCATCTACCCCTTTCTAGTTCTAGCTCAGAGTCATAATCTTCATCTAATTCAAAGGATTTCACTTTAGCCACCAGTGACTGCTTTGAGCGGCAGTCAGTAGTGTTATGCCAAGTTCTCTTATGGAAGTCACACCACTTCCCGGTATCTTTCTTTGTCTTTCCGATGTCCTTCCTTGCTTGCAGCTCGGACTGGTTGTCCTGATACCGTCCATCTTTTCTTTGTCCTTTGTTCGATGGGTTGGAGCTGCCCTTTCTTGGATTTTTTTGTGAGGGGTTCCTAGGCCCAAATTGTCGTGTCTTTTGTCTAAGCTTCTGCTCAATTTTGATGGCATATCGGTAGGTCACACCCAAGGATGAGATGTCCAGAAATTTGATTTTGGTCTGGATGTATCTATTCAGAGAAATGAAATACTTGAGCATAAGATATCACTCTGAATCTTTGATACCCAACTTGGTGTGCAAAGTATGGAAAATATTTTTGAAATATGGCACTGCTTGGTCTCTTTCTTGCCGCAGTGTGGTCCATTTGGTATACAATTCATCATAACTTTCGACAGGGTAGTATTGTTCCTTAATATCATCACTGAAGGATTGCCAAGTGGTCATGACTAAAAATAATGAGGTTTCCTCTGTTTCCTTTTGCTCACAGAAAGTCTCCCGCCAATATTTGACATGGGGAAGGGCTTTGAGGAGCGCAAAAGTAATATTTTCTTTAGTCAAAAAGTTATGGAAAAAAAATACCCTTCTAGTAGATTCAACCCCTTGTCTAAAGAATCTACGTCTATCTGACCTTAAAATATAGGAATATCGAAGTTTATTTGTACCTTGAAGGGGGCGACATCTTTGTTCGAAGAAGATGTGTCACCTGTTGGTATCCGCCAAAGGATTTGCACGAAACTATCCATCATCTCATTCCTTTGTTGTGTGAGGACTTCCTCAATCAACAGTTTGAAAGGATCTCATGTCCCATCATATTTCTTTTCTCCTGCCATGGGAGGTCGCTTAGGCGTGCGAGAGCTTCTTTCCTCAAGAGAAACAAGCTCTAGACCCAACTTTTTGTACTCTGACCTCGTTGGGGACATCCATTAAGACGATAAGGAGAATACCGCTCTGATACCACTGATCTAGATTTTATGAGCAGAAAGAAATGAATACATATTATTAACAGTTGCTTAACACAAAATAATAGAGATACAATAAAACTGGTTTTCTATTCAATAATGAAATAAGCTGAAACTATAAAATGCAGTAGAAACAAGCTTGTTGGAATGGTGGCGGCTTATCTATGAGAAGAGATGTGACGACAGTGTTCTTTCACAAGAAGAAAGTTACAATGAGTCTCTGAAGGAATTTTTATAATAGGAAAGAATGCCAAAAACCCTAGACATCCAAAAACCTAACCCTTTGAGTTGAAGCGCCAAAAGTCATGTGGGCCCCGTTTGGGTAAGTTAGTACATCAACTTCTCGGGGTCGTAGCGTTTGCATATGATGTCCGTTTTAGGCGTGTGATAGATTGTTGGAAAGGTATCATCGAGGAGATTAATTTTGGGGGATCATTCATGTGTTTGGTAATAATTAAGGAGCTTCATTCCAAAAAACCTACATTTAGGCCCTCAAAATGGCTCTGGAAGTTAAAACTGCTAAAGATAGTAAATTGGCAAAATTGTTAGAAAACTATTTTGAGCCAGTTAGAAAAGGTTGGTGGCTATTGATATCCATATGGATCAATAATCCCTCCTTAGGAAGCAATGGTATCCATTGCATTGAGGTCCCCCATTAGATGAGGAAATTTCTACTGAACTTGGCCCCGGGTGAGCCACTTGCCTTGGTGCAGGAGCTGCCCTGTTTTGACAACTCGATAAAGTTGGATCCTTTGTCATCGAGTGCCCTTGATCTGTCTATCCACAATATGATCATTGGATGGTTGTTGTATGCAGTCAGAGTTGATATCTATTGGTGTCAGCTATTTTTCTACTTCTGAGGTGTCCAATAATGGTGGGAAATAAGGGCGAAGGAGATCCATGTTGAACATTGGTTGCAGGCCAAGTAAAGGAGTAATGTTGAGCTCAAAAGAATTATCCCCCATAGACTTGGTGATAGTGTATGGCCCATAATGTAGTGGGCGAAGCTTCCGATGGGGTCCTGTAAAGCGTTCTTTCTGCAAGTGCAACCAAAATTTGTCTCCCACCTGAAACTTATGTTGCACCCAGTGTTGATCATGGTGTTGTTTGAACTTGTCATTGGACTTATGTAGGATATCCTGAACCTGTTGGTGGATGTGCTAGATCAACTCAATGAACTAGGTGTCTTTGTAAACTTCAATTGGAGTAGGAGACAAGTCAGTCGAGGTGAACTCAAGGGGAAGTGCAACATCTATGGAACCCAATGGTTGGAATCCCAACCCCACTTGAAAGGGAATGTGGTCGGTTGAGCTATGTAGGGATCAGTTGTATCTATGATGGATATAGGGAAGGATCTCATCCCATGTACAAGGGTGCTTTGAATTATACATGTGAAGCATATGCACACTCATTCGATTTACAACCTCGGTTTGGCCATCTGTCTGGGGGTGGAAGGCTGTGGATTTGGTGAGCTTGGTGTCTAGCAGTGACCAGAGGCTCGACCAGAATGTGCTGAGAAATTGACTATCCTGATATGAGACAATGGTTTGTGGGATTCCAAAATGTACCTAGACACGTTCAAAGAAGAGCTTGGTAGTCACCTCTGCTGTGATTCTCTTCTTGCAGGAAACTAGAATCACCATCTTAGAGAAGTGATCAACAACCACAAAAACATAGTCATTTACCCGCTTTGTGGAGGGGAGGATCATCATGTAGTCCATTGATATGGATTCCCATGGCCTATTAGGAGTGGGAAGAGGGGTGTACATGTCTTGTTTCTTAGTGGTTAGTTTGGCAATAGCATAGGCAGTGCAAGACCTGATATACTTGCTAATCTCCCGTCGAAGTTTCAACCAGTAGAAATGTTTCTGTAGCATCGCCACTGTCTTTTCGATGCCGAAGTGTCATACCACCATACTGTAGTGGGATTCCCATATCATGTTCGCTCGATCACTTGATGGAACATAGAAATGGCCCAGATGACACAACAAACCCATCCTGAAGATGGAAATTATCGACAACTATGTTTGCACCCAACATTTGGTAGGTGGTGGTGAATTCAGGGTCTGTCTCATAGATTTGGGGCCATCGAGATGTCTCATAGCCACAAGAGTCTAGCACCATGGTGAGTGTCATGACTGGAGGTCTGCTGAGGAAATCAGTGAAGCGATTGGTGCTTCCTATTTTATACTTGATGTTGATCTCATCATTCTCTAACAAAGAGTGAGGATAGACTGGCCCATTGGGTAGCAGTGTGTCGAGGGTCAGATCGATGGGGTGCTTGACCTGGCAGTGTAGATCTACCTCTATAGGTGAGGAGAAGATATTTGAGTATTCTTCCATGACCTTATCTACTTTCTTTTGCTGTGTGGAGAGGTCGGCCACAGAGAACCTAGATGTGGTTGTGATCTTTCACTTATTCTGAGAGTGAATCACGTAGAAGAAAAACTTTCCCATATGAGATATGACCTTCCTACATTTCTTAGCAGAGATCAAGGAAATAGCACTAGGTTGGACTGCCTCGGGTATCCTGTACAATTTCCTGTTCAAAGTAATAATAACACTACAAGGCCTAGAATCATATACAACATGATGTTTCCATAAATAAGGTTGGCCTAAAATAACATCACAAACTTCAAGAGGAGAAACACCACACAATACCTCATCTCTGAAGGGCTTGATGTCGTATGACAGTCGACACTGTTGGCTGATGCGGAGGTCGCTTCCTTGGCGGAGCCATCCAATGGTGTACAATTGTGGGTGCGGTGTTTTTGGCGTAACCAGTCACTTGAGGATCTCTGCTGAGATGAGGTGCTTCTAGATACTATTATTAATGATGAAGTGCAGCGGGGTAACTTTTACCCACATCTGTGAATGGAAGAGGCGCTCTCCTTCCTCTGGCTCATCTAGTTCACCAGGCTGGAGCTTGGTGGTAGCAATGGTGGCACTGGGTTTCATGTCAATGATCTATCTTCCCTTTTCTAGTTCTATCTTAGAGTCATAATATGCATCTGTTTCAGAGGCTTTCACTTCGGCCACCAGCGACTGCTTTGAGTGGCAGTCAGCAGTGTTATGCCAAGGGATCTTATGGGAGTCAACCCACTTCCCAGTATCTTTCTTTGACTTTTCGGTGTACTTCTTTGCTTGCGGCTTGGACTGGTTTTCCTGATACTATCCATCTTTTCTCTATCCTTTGTTTGGGGGGTTGGGGCTACCCTTTCCTGGCTTTTTTTGTGAGGGATTCCCGGGAACAAATTGTCGTGTCTTTTGTTTGAGCTTCTGCTCGATTTTGATGGCATATCAGTAGGTTGCGCCCAAGTATGAGATGTCCAGAAATTCCATTTTGGTATGGATGTATCTATGCAGAGCATCACGATACTTGAGCACCATATGTAACTCTGAATCTTTGATACCCAACTTGGTGCGCAAGGTATGGAAGATATTTGTGAAATTTGGCATTGCTTGGTCTCTTTCTTGCCGCAGTGTGGTCCATTTGGTATACGGGTCGTCATAACTTCCAACAGAGTAGTATTGTTCCTTAATAGCATCCCTGAAGGATTTCTAGGTGGTTGTGACTGAAAATAATGAGGCTTCCTCTGTTTCTTTTTTCTCACAGAAAGTTTCCCCAAAAACCTAACCCTAGGAGATGAAGCACCAAAAGTCATGTGGGCCCCGTTTGGGTAAGTTAGTACATTAACTTCCCGGGGTCATAACTTTTGCATACGATCTCCATTTTAGGTGTGTGATAGCCCGTTGGAAAGGTATCATAAAGGAGATTCATTTTTGGGGCTCAGTCATTCATTTTCATATCATTGAGGAGCTCGATCCTGAAAAACATTTATTTAGGCCCTCAAAATGACCCCGAAAGTTAAAACTGCTAAAAATAGTAAATTGCCAAAATTGTTAGAAAACTATTTTGATCCAGTTGGAAAAGGTGGGTGGCCACCAATATCCATCTGGATCAATCCTCCCTCCTTAGGAAGCAATGGTCTCCATTATGTTGAGGTCCCCCATCAAATGAGGAAATTTCTGCTGAACTTGGCCCCGGGTGAGCCACTTGCCTTGGTGCAGGAGCTACCCTACTTTGACAACTCGATAAAGCTAGATCCTTTGTTGTCAAGTGCCCTTTATCATCTTTTCCACAATATGATCATTGGATTCTTGTTGTATGCAGTCGGGGTTGAGTGAAGCTTCCTATGGGTTCTTGTAAGGTGTTCTTTTTCCAAGTGCAACCAAACTTTTTTCCTACCTGAAACTTATGTGGCAGCCAATGTTGATCATGGCATTGTTTGTACTTGTGATTGAACTTTTGTAGGATATCCTGAACCTGTTGGTGGATGTGCTAGATCCGCTCAATGAACCGACTGACTTTGTCAGCTTCAGTTGGAGCAGAAGATGAGTCGGTTGAGGTGACCACAAGGGGAAGTGCAACATCTATGGAACCCAATGGTTGGAATCCCAACCCCACTTGAAAGGGGTTATGGCTGGTTGAGATATGCAGGGCATGGTGGTAGCTATGTTGGACATAGAGAAGGCTCTCATCCCATGTGTGAGGTTTCTTTGAATTATACATGTGAAGGATATGCACAATCATTCGATTTGCAACCTCGGTTTGGCCATCTTTCTAGGGGTGGAAGGCCAAGGATTTGGTGAGCTTGGTGTCCAACAGTGACCGAAGGCTCAACCAAAATGTGTTGAGAAATTTACTATCCCGATATGAGACAATGGTTTATGGGATTCCAAAATGTACCCAAACTCGTTCAAAGAAGAGCTTGGAAGTGGCCTCTATTGTGATGCTCTTCTTGCAGGCAACCATAATCGCCATTTTAGAGAAGTGATCAACAACCACAAAAACATAGTCATTTCCCCACTTGGTGGATGGGAGGCTTGACATTTAGTCCAATTAGATGGATTCCCATGGACTAATAGGAGCCATAAGAGGGGTGAATAGGGCCTATTTCTTAGTGGTCGGTTTGGCAATAACACAGGGAGTGCAGGACCTGATATACTCGTTGACCTCTGGTCGAAGTTTCGTCCAATATAAAAAAATTTGTAGCATCGCCATTGTATTTTTGATGATGAAGTGTCCTGCCACCCGACTGTAGGGGGATTCCCAGAACAACTTCACTTTCTCACATGATGGAACATAGATATGGCCCAGACGACACAACAACCCATCCTGGAGATGGAAATTATCGAAAACTACGTTTGCACCCAACATTTGGTAGGTGGTGGCGAAGTTAGGGTTTGTCTCATAAATTTTGGGCCATCAAGATGTCTCATGGACACAAGAGTCTAGCACTGTGGTGAGATCCGTGACTGGAAGTATGCTGACATAATCAATGATGTGACTGGTGCTTCATGTTTTATACTTGATGTTTAGGTGGAATTGCTACAAGTATGTGGACCACTTTTGATGGCAGTCATTCTGCAATTTTCTCTGTGTCTGCATGAACTATAGTGACTTATGATTAGTGTGGATGAGTGTCTCCTTCCCAAAAATGTAATGTCTCCACTGGTGGCATGCTTACACAATGGAGTACATTTCTTTATCATAAGTAGGGTACTTATGGACAATATCTCATCATGTCTCACTATGATAAGACACGGGGTGGCCGTGATGAGTGAGAAAAATGCCCATAACATAGTCTAAAGCATCTGTCTCAATCTCAAAAGGATGTTACAGGTCTGGTAGTGAAAGTACTGGGGCTGAGCACAAGCGCTACTTCAAATCATTGAAGGATTGTTGTTGGTATCGGACCCAAGAAGCTCCAAAGGTCAGTGAGTGTTGTTGGGGCTGGTCAGTCACGGATGACTTGGATCTTGGTTGGATCCACATGTACGCCATGTTGATCAATGATGTAGCCCAAGTAACGGACCAGATCCATGCCGAAGGAGCATTTTTCCAAGTTGGCGTATATCCTGTGCTGTCACAGGGTGTGCAGAACCTGCTGAATATGATGCAAGTGTTCGTTCCAAGTCTTGTTGTAAATTAGAATTTCATCTAGATAAACCACTACAAAAGTATTAGTGAATGGTTGCAGGATATCATCCATCATCCTCATGAAAGTGGTTGGATCATTTCTCAAACCAAAGGGCATGAACAACCATTCAAAAACGCCTTCCTTTGACTTGAAGGTGGTCTTCCATACATCTGTCTATTCTATCGGGACCTGGTGGTAGCCAAAATTCAGATCAATATTACTGAAGTATTTGGTCCCCATGATTTTATCAAGGAGGTCATCGATTCAGGGAATCGGGTACCGGTTTCTGACTATGATTTTATTCAGAGCCTGATAATTAGTATAGAGTCACCAGGTCCCATCTTTCTTTTGTACCAGCACGATTGGGCTCCCGCAAGGTGATGAGCTGGGGTGGATGTGCCCCTTGTAGAGCAGTTCCATGATCTATCGCTTGATCTCCTCATTCTATAACAAAGAGTGACGATAGACTAGTGCATTGGGTAGTGGTGCACCAGGGGTCATATCGATGGGGTGCTTGACCTGGTAGTGTAGAGGTACCCCTGTAGGTGAGGAGAAGATATATGACTATTCTTTGACGACCTTATCTACTTGCTTCTGCTGTGTGGAGAGGTCGACCGCAGAGTCCCTACATGTGGCTGTGATCTTTCGCTTATTTTGAGATTGAATCATGAAGAAGAC
Organism: Picea engelmannii; assembly: GCA_009831015.1. Taxonomy (NCBI): domain Eukaryota; kingdom Viridiplantae; phylum Streptophyta; class Pinopsida; order Pinales; family Pinaceae; genus Picea; species Picea engelmannii. The sequence goes on from ML778038.1 coordinate 477,460, forward strand.
AAACTTCCCCATTTGAGAGATGAAATTTCTACATTGTTTAACAGAGATCAAGGAAATAACACTAGGTGGGGCTACCTCAGGTATCCTGTACAATTTCTTGTTCAAAGAAATAATAACACTATGAGGCCTAGACTCATATACAACATGACATTTCCATAAATAAGGTTGGCCCAAAAGAACATCACAAACCTCAAGAGGAGAAACATCACACACTACCTCATCTTTGAAGGGCTTGATGTCATACAACAGTCGACACTATTGGCTGACGCAAAGATCGCTTCCTTGGCGGAGCCATCCAATGGTGTACGGTTTTGGGTGTGGTGTTTTTGGCAGGGCCAACCGCTTGATGATCTCTTCTAAGATGAGGTTCTTCTGGCTACCACTATCAATGATGAAGTGCAGCAGGGTGCCTTTTACCCACATATGTGAATCGAAGAGGTGCTCTCCTTATTCTGGTTCGTTTGGTTCACCAGGATGGAGCTTGGTGGTAGAAACGGTGGCACTAGGTTCCCCTCTAATGATTCATCTTCCCCTTTCTCATTCTATCTCAGAGTTATAATCTGCATCTGATTCAGAGGCTTTCACTTCAGCCACCAAGAACTTCTTTGAGAAACAATCAACAGTGTTATGCCAAGGGCTCTTATGGAAGTCACACCAGGTCATAGAGTTAGGGCCATCTAGATGTCTCATGGCCGCAAGATTATAGCACCGTGGTGAGTGTTGCGACTAGAAGTTTGCTGAGGCAATCAGCAACACGATTGATGCTTCCTATTTTATACTTGATTTTGAGGTGGAATTGCTGTAAGTATGTGGACCACTTTTGATGGTGGTCATTCTACAATTTTCCCTGTGTCTGCATGAACTACAGTGGATTATGATCAATGTGGATGACTGTCTCCTTCCCAAGAATGTAATGTCTCCACTGGCGGCATGCTTTCACAATGGATTACATTTCTTTTTCGTAACTAGGGTACTTACGGATAGTATCTGACAGTGTCTCACTATGATAGGCCACGGGGTGGCCGTTCTGAGTGAGAACGATGACCACAACATAGTCTGAAGCATCTATCTCGATTTCAAAAGGATGTTGTAGGTATGGTAGTTAAAGTATTGGGGTTGAGCACAAGCACTGCTTCAAATCATCGAACGCTTATTTTTGGGACCAGCCCCTCACAAATTTCACCTTACCACCACCCCTATTTATTTGGTTGAGGGCCCATGCAATATGGGAGAAACCCAACACGAACCTGCAGTAGAAATTGGTAAGGCCCAAGTAGCCCCGAAGCTCAGTGAGTGTTGTTGGGGCTGGCCAGTCATGAATGACATGGATCTTGGATGGATCCACATGTACTCCATGATGATCAATGATGTAACCTAGGTAATGGACCCTGTCCATGACGAAGGAGCATTTTCCAAGTTGGAATATAGCTTGTGCTATCGCAGGGTGTGCAGAACCTACTGAATATGCTGCAAGTGTTTGGCCCAAGTCTTGCTTGAAATTATAATGTCGTCCAAATACACCACTACAAAAGTATTGGTCAATGGTCGCAGGATATCGTCCATCATCCTCATGAAAGTGGCTGGAGCATTATTTAAACCAAAGGGCATGACCAACCATTCAAAAAGGCCTTCCTTTGAATTGAAGGTGGTCTTCCATACATCTGTCTATTCTATCAGGACCTGGTGGTATCCGAACTTCAGATCAATCTTACTAAAGTATTTTTCCCCCATGAGTTGATCAAGGAGGTCATCGATTCGGGGAATCTGGTACCGATTTTTTACTGTGATTTTATTCTGATCCCGGTAATCAATACAGAGTCGCTAGGTCCCATATTTCTTCTATACCAGCACGAGTGGGCTCCCGTAAAGTGATGAGTTCGGGTGGATGTTCCCCTTGTGGAGCAGTTCTTTGATCTGTCACTTGATCTCCTCATTCTCTAACAAAGAGTGATGATAGACTGGCCCATTGGATAGTGGTGCATCGGGGGTCATATCGATGGGGTACTTGACCTGTAAGTGCAAAGGTACCTCTATAGGTGAGGAGAAGATATCTGAGCATTCTTCCACGACCTTATTGTAACGACCATTAATTATTAATATGAATAATTTAATAAATAATCCTAAAATTTAGCTAAACTATAATTAATTATTAAATAACCTTAATTAATTATCTGTTATTAATTAATTAATTTTGACTATGATTAGTTTAAGTATGATTAACTCTTTAATTAATGGTTAATGATTAATTTGATTATTAATTAATTAATTGATTAATTAAGTATTAAACAAAGGGGGGAAAATAAAATATAATGTTAAATGGGGTTACGTATCCCATAGGGGATAACGTAACCAATACGTAAAAGGGAAACATTTAAATAAGGGATACGGCAATTAATGAATGGATAAGGCATTAATAAAGGGATAAGGAGTAATAAAGAGTTAGGTGGAAGTTAATGGAGGAAGGGCGGTGAAGGAGGAATAAGGGAAGTGGAGAAGGATGAGGGAGGGGATTCATTCATTCATTCTACGAGACGGGGGGAGAAAGGAATTCTACGAGAGGGGAAGCTTGGAGGATTGGAGAGTGAAATCTATAGTGGGATTTACAGTGCACCAGGGGGCTGCAGAGGTTTTGGGCTCGGAGGGCTAGGACATCCATTGATGTCCTAGGGCTAGGCGTACTAGTCGGTAGGGTGGCTGGTTTTGGGGTGTCCTAAGGAGCAGCGTCAGGTTCAAGTGGCGAATAGCATCAAGTGGTGGATAGTATTAGAGTGAGGTATGTAAATTGTTAGTAAATTTTATTTATTGAAATATTGGACTGAATGTGTTAGATTAAGTGAATTTTGAGTAAATTTTTAATTTACTATTCTGTTCTAAATTAATGGTTGTTATAATTAAATTAGAGCACTACATTTGGTATCAGAGCTTAGTTGAAATACTGGAGCCTTAAGGGCCGAAGTCCCTCCCGCTTAACCTGCAAACCAAACCAAACGCATTATTAAGTGATAATATAAATGCAACAAGAATGGAAGATGTAAAAACAAATTTACCGAAGTAAAACAATTGGTAACTTATTTAGGTTTGGCTGGAATTGGATTGAATTATTCCAGGAATATGAAGGAAATATGGTTTTTTATTTTACGTTTATTTATTGCTTATTCCTCGCAAAGAAACTTATATAGATCCCTGTAATAAGACTGTACCGTACGTATTTATTCATTAAATACTTTTTATTTAGAAATTGATTCTTACTACTTTATTTAAAAAAAAAAAATTATTCTTCCATTGTTTATTTCTAAAATTACAAACTAGAATTTACGAAGAATTACAAATTAATTCTAGTTTACTTCTAGAATTACAAAAAAAGGCAAAAATCCAGGGACACGGTGTTAATCAATTCAATTTAGAGAGTATTGCAAATTCTACTATTTGTTGTGTTTTGAGTATTGCAAATTCTACTATTTGCTGTGAATATTTTCAATTAGTCTATGTGTTTGTATATCTAGCATATATACCAGCAATTTTGTGAGCTTTCATTCTATCCTTTCAAAATTACAATAATAATAAAATTACAATAACTAACCCATAGTAAACACCCAATTGAAGATTAACATTTCAAATGGGTTGCACAAGCTGCCCACTCTTTGGGGTGTTTAATGCATTTGCATAAGCTGCACAAGAAAATATTAATAATAATAATAATGACCCAAAATTTTCCTTTTGCATAATACAGTAACTAATTAACAAGCCATTAACAAGCCAAGCCGCATGTTGAGTCCTTATACTAAGATTGTAAACGTGGAAAAAACTCACGTAGTCTGGCATAGCATACGACCTTTCCCCAAAATCCTGTCCACTGATAAAGAAAGGTAATCTACTGGAAGACATCCCCTGGTCTATGATTGAACTGGCCCCAACCTAATGCTAATTACGTACAATAATGACACAGGTTGCGCGGAACTGTAGTCAACTAACCAGAAATAGTTTTAGCCTTTCTCCAGGTGGAATCTGTTGTCTGCCTTTTATTTTTCACGCACTCGTGAATATGAAGGAGATATAACTGTAACTCATTATTAGGGAAAACACTAAAATTAGTTACTATGACGCAACACTAACCACTTGCAAGTTGTGCTTGGCATGTCGAAAGAGTGAAGGTAAAGGTAATGATGGATAGCATATTTTTCTCTTGGAAGCTTCTCAATAGCTTGGAGGCATCCGTTGAGTTGAATCTTGAAGCCATTTTGAGTTAATGATAGAATTTGTAACTTGTGAAAATCTACCCATAAGTCCAACTTGTTGAACAAAATTTTTGAAAGAAATCAGGGTAGAATGAGTCAGCCGAGTAAGGTTAAAATTAAGCCAACGCCAAAGTTAGAATCATCCCCCCGAATATTCAACTCCACAAACCTAACAGCAACTACGTATGCCAAACACTCAGTCACCAAAGCCAAGACACGCGCCAAGCCTAACAACAAACACGTAAGCCAACGCCAACAACAAACTCCAAAGCCCAGCGTAGCCAAGCCCAGCGCAGCCTCGGACTCACTTCGTCTGGGCATAATATGGGCATAAAAAGTCAAATTATCTCCCTGTTAATATGGGCATAATACAGAAATTGTAGCGGCCAAACATGGCAAACAAACGCCAATTCCAACGACTCTGAGATAATAGGCTATTCCAGAAATATTAAATGAAATACAATTGCATGAAACAAAATTCACTAAGACTTTAATGCGAGACTACAAAAATCACTTTTTGCAATCATAGATGTTAATGTACTTGAATAAAGGATTTCTAACAAAATTCCAAAATAAAGTTTACTAGCATCCATTGAGAATTTACTCTGTCACTGTCAATAAAATGTTTACTATCCATTTTCCAACAGTCTTTACAA
>ML778038.1:489125-518718 GCA_009831015.1 Picea engelmannii
TTAATTTGATTATTAATTAATTAATTGATTAATTAAGTATTAAACAAAGGGGGGAAAATAAAATATAATGTTAAATGGGGTTACGTATCCCATAGGGGATAACGTAACCAATACGTAAAAGGGAAACATTTAAATAAGGGATACGGCAATTAATGAATGGATAAGGCATTAATAAAGGGATAAGGAGTAATAAAGAGTTAGGTGGAAGTTAATGGAGGAAGGGCGGTGAAGGAGGAATAAGGGAAGTGGAGAAGGATGAGGGAGGGGATTCATTCATTCATTCTACGAGACGGGAGGAGAAAGGAATTCTATGAGAGGGGAAGATTGGAGGATTGGAGAGTGAAATCTACAGTGGGATTTACAGTGCACCGGGGGGTTGCAAAGGTTTTGGGCTCGGAGGACTAGGAAATCCATTGATGTCCTAGGGCTAGGCGTACTAGTCAGTAGGGTGGCTGGTTTTGGGGTGTCCTAAGGAGCAGCGTCAGGTTCAAGCGGCGGATAGCATCAGAGTGAGGTATGTAAATTGTTAGTAAATTTTATTTATTGAAATATTGGACTGAATTTGCTAGATTAAGTGAATTTTGAGTAAATTTTTAATTTACTATTCTATTCTAAATTAATGGTTGTTATAATTAAATTAGAGCACTACACTTATCTACTTGATTCTGCTATGTGGAGAGGTCATCCATAGAGACCCTAGATGTGGCTGTGATCTTTCTCTTATTCTGAGAGCAAATCATGAAGAAGACAAACTTCCCCATATGAGAGATGACCTTCTTGCATTTCTTAGCAGAGATCAAGGAAATAACACTAGGTGGGACTACCTCGGGTATCCTATACAATTTCCTCTTCAAAGTAATAATAAAACTATGAGCCCTAGACTCATATACAGCATGATGTTTCCATAAATAAGGTTGGCCCAAAAGAACATCACAAACTTTGAGAGGAGAAAAATCACATAATACCTTGTCTTTGAAGGGCTTAATTTTGTACGACATTCGACATTGTTGGCTGACGCGGAGATCGCTTCCTTGGCGGAGCCATCCAATGGTGTACAGTTTTGGGTGCGACATTATTGGTAGGGCCAACCACTTGATGACCTCTGTTGAGATGAGATTCTTATGGCTACCATTATCAATGATGAAGTGCAGCGAGGTGCCCTTTACAAACATCTGTGAATGGAAGAGGTGCTCTCCTTCTTCTGGCTTGTTTCGTTCACCAAGCTAAATCTTGGTGGTAGAAATGGTGGTACTGGGTTCCATGTTAATGATGCATCTTCCCCTTTCTGGTTCTTTCTCAGAGTCATAATCTACATATGATTCAGAGGCTTTCACTTCAGCCACCAACGACTGTTTTGAGCAACAGTCAGCAGTGTTATGCCAAGGGCTCTTATGGAAGTCACACCACTTCCTGGTATATTTATTTTTCTTTTCGATGCCCTTCCTTGCTTGCGGCTTGGACTGGTTGTCCTGATACTGTCCATATTTTCTCTTTCCTTTGTTTGGTGGGTTGGGGCTGCCCTTTTTTGGATTTTGTTGTGAGGGGTTCCTAGGCCCAAATTGTCACGTTTTTTGTTTGAGCTTCTGCTCAATTTTGACGGCATATCAGTAGGCTACGCCCAAGGATGAGATGTCTAGAAATTCCATTTTGGTATGGATATATCTATGCAGAGCACCGCGATACTTGAGCACCATATTTCACTCTGAATCTTTGATACCCAACTTGGTGTGCAAGGTATGGAAGATATTTGTGAAATCTGGCACTGCTTGGTCTCTTTCTTGCCGCAGTGTGGTCTATTTGATATACAGGTCATTATAACTTTCGACAGGGTAGTATTGTTCCTTAATAGCATCCCTGAAGGATTCCCAGGTGGTCATGACTGAAAATAATGAGGTTTCCTCCGTTTCCTTTTTCTCACAAAAATTTTCCCACCAATATCTGACATGGGGAACGACTTTGAGGAGCGCAAAAGTAATATTTTCTTTATTCGAAAAGTTATGGAAAGAAAAATACCCTTCTAGTAGATTCAACCACTTGTCTATAGCATTTGTGTCTATTTGACCTTCAAATATAGGAATATCAAAGTTTATCTGTACCTTGAAGGGCACAACACCTCCGTTCAAAGAAGATACGTCTCATGTTGGTAGCCACCGATGTATTTGCACGAAACTATCCATCATCTCGTTCCTATGTTGCGTGAGGGATTCCTTAATCAATAGTTTGAAAGGATCTCTTGTCTCATCATCTTTCTTTTATCCTTCCATGGGAAATTACTTGGGTGTGTGAGAGCTTCTTCCCTCAAGAGAAACAAGCTTGAGACCCAACGCTTTGTACTCCGAACTCGTTGGGGACATGCATTAAGACGACAAGGAGCAGACTTCTCTGATAAGACTGATCCTGATTTTATGAGCAGAATGAAATGAATATAGATTATTAACAGGTGCTTAACACAAAATAATAGAGATACAGTAAAACTGGTTTTCTATTCAAGATCTAAATAAGATGAAACTGTAAAATGCAGTGGAAACAAGCTTGTTGGAATGGTGGTAGCTTATCCCTAAGAAGAGATGTGACAACAGTGTGCATTCACAAGAAGAAGGTTCCATTGAGGCTCTGAAGGCCTTTTTACAATAAGCAAGAATTCCAAAAACCACAGACATCCAAAAACCTAACCTTAGGATATGAAGCGCCAAAAGTCATGTGGGCCCCGTTTTAGGCGTGTGATAGCCCGTTGGAAAGGTATCACTGAGGAGATTAATTTTGGGGTAAAATTCATTCCCTTGGCTATCATTGAGGATATCGAACCCGAAAAACCTTCATTTAGGCCCTCAAAATGGCCCCAAAAGTTAAAACTGCTAAAAATAGTAAATTGCCAAAATTGTCAGAAAATTGTTTTGAGTTAGTTGGAAAAGGTGGGTGGACACCAATATCCATCTGGATTAATCCTTCCTCCTTAGGAATAAATGGTCTCCATTGCATTGAGGTCCCCCATCAGATGATGAAATTTCTACTGAACTTCGCCTCGGGTGAGCCACTTGCCTTGGTGCAGGAGCTACATTGCTTTGACGACTCGATAAAGATGGATCCTTTGTTGTCGAGTGCCCTTGATCTATCTATCCAAAATATCATCATTGGATTCCTATTGTATGTATTCGGGGTTGAGCTCTATTCATGTCAGTAGTTCTGCTACTTCTGAGGTGTCCAATAATGGTAGGAAATAAGGGTGAAGGCGATCCACGTTGAACACAGGTTGCAGCCCAAGGAAAGAAGGAATGTTGAGCTCAAAAGAATTATCCCCCACAGCCTTGGTGATAGTGTACGACCCATAATGGAGTGGGAAAATCTTCTGATGGGGCTCTGTAAGGCATTCATTCTGTAATTGCAACCAAACTTTGTCACCCACTTGAAACTTATGTGGCATCCGATGTTGATCATGGCGTTGTTTCTACTTGTCATTGGACTTCTGTAGGATATCATGAACCTATTGGCGGATGTGATAGATCTTCTCAATGAACCAAGTGGCTTTATCAACTTGAGTTGGAGAAAGATATGAGTCGATCAAGGTGACTGCAAGGGGAAGTGCAACATTTATGGAACCCAATGGTTGGAATCCCAACCCCACTTGAAAGGGGTTTTGGCCAGTTTAGCTATGTAGGGCTCGGTTGTAGCTATGATGGACATAGGGAAGGCTCTAATACCATGTGCGAGGGTTCTTTGAATTATACATGTGAAGGATATGCAGAATCATTCAATTTACAACCTCGATTTGGCCATCTGTCTGGGGGTGGAAGGCCATGGATTTGGTGAGCTTGGTTTTCAGCAGTGACCAAAGGCTTGACCAAAATGTGCTGAGAAATCGACTATATCTATCTAAGACAATGGTTTGTGGGATTCTGAAATGTACCCAGACTTCTTCAAAGAATATATTGGCAGTGGCCTCTACTATGATGCTCTTCTTCCAGGCAACCAGAATCACCATCTTAGAGAAGCGATCAACAACCACAAAACGCAGTCATTTCCCCACTTGGTGGATGGGAAGCTTGACATGTAGTCCATTGAGAAGGATTCACATGGCCTGTCAAGAGTGGGAAGAGGGGTGTACAGGCCCTATTTCTTCGTGGTCAGTTTGGCAATAGCGCAGGCAGTGAAGGACCTGATATACTTGATGACCTCCTGTCGATGTTTTGGCCAGTAAAAATGTTTCTGTATCATTGCCACTATCTTTTCGATGCCAAAGTGTCCTACCACCTGACTGTAGTGGGCTTCCCAGATCAACTTCTCTCACTCACTTGATGGAATACAGATATGGCCCAGATGGCACAAATACCCATCCTGAATATGAAAAATAATTGACAATTGCGTTTGCACCCAGCATTTGGTAGGTGGTGGCGAAGTCAGGGTCTATCTCATAGAGTTGGGGCCATCCAAATGTCTCATGGCTGTAAGATTCTATCACCGTGGTGAGTTCCGCGACTAGCAGTCTTCTAAGGCAATCAACGATGCAATTGGTGCTTCCTGTTTTATACTTGATGTTGAGGTGGAATTGTTGTAAGTATGTGGACAAATTTTGATGGAGGTCATTCTGCAATTTTCCCTATGTCTGCATGAACCGTAGTGGCTTATGATCATTGTGGATGTTTGTCTCCTTCCCAAGAATGTAATGTCTCCACTAGAGGCATACTTTCAAAATGGAGTGCATTTCTTTGTCGTAAGTAGGGTACCTAACGACAGTATCTGACAATGTCTCACTATGATAGGCCATGAGGTGGTCGTGTGGAGTGAGAACGATGCCCACAACATAGTCTAAAGCATCTGTCTCAATCTCAAAAAGATGTTGTAGGTCTAGTAGTGAAATTATTGGGGATGACCACAAGCGTTGTTTCAAATTATCGAACTCTTATTGTTGGGACCGGCCCCATGCAAATTTCACCTTACCACCACCCCTATTTATTTGGATGAGGGCCCATGCAATATGGGAGAAACCCAACACGAACCTGTGATAGAAATTGGCAAGGCCCAAGAATCTTCGAAGATGAGTGAGTGTTATTGGGGCTGGCCAGTCATGGATGACTTGGATCTTGGATGGATCCACATGTACGCCATATTTATCAATGATGTATCCCAGGTAATGGACCCTGTCCATGCCGAAGGAGAATTTTTCCAAGTTGGCTTATAGCTTGTGTTGTCATAGGGTGTGCAGAACCTACTGAATATGCTGCAAGTGTTTGGCCCAACTCTTGTTGTAAATTAGAATGTCATCCAAATACACCACTACAAAATTATTGGTGAATGGTTGCAGGATATCATCCATCATCCTCATGAAAGTGGTTGGAGCATTTTTCAAACCAAAGGGCATGACCAACCAGTCAAAAAGGCCTTCCTTTGACTTGAAGGCGATATTCCATACATATGTATGTTCTATAGGGACCTGGTGGTAACCATACTTCAGACCAATCTTACTGAATATTTGGTCCTGGTGAGTTGATCAAAGAGGTCATTGATTCGAGGAATTGGGTACCAATTTATGACTGTGATTTTATTCAGAGCCTGATAATCAATACAGAGTCACCAGGTCCCATATTTCTTCTGTACCATCATTATTGGGCTATCACAAGGTGATGACCTGGGGAGGATGTGCCCCTTGTGAAGAAGTTCTTGGATCTGTCACTTGATATCCTCATTCTCAAAAAAGAGCGACGATAGACTAGCCCATTGGGTAGCGGTTTACTAGGGGCCAGATCGATGAGGTGCTTGACCTGGAAGTGCAGAGCTACCGCTATAGATGAGGAAATTACATCTGAGTATTCTTCCACAACCTTATCTACTTGCTTCTGCTATGTGGAGAGGTTGGCCATAGAAACCCTGGATGTGGTTGTGATATTTTGCTTATTCTGAGAGTGAATCACAAAGAAGACAAACTTCCCCATCTGAGAGATGACCTTCCTTCATTGCTTATCAGAGATCAAGGAAATAGCAATAGGTGGGACTGCCTCAGGTATCCTGTACAATTTCCTATTCAAATTAATAATAACACTACGAGGCATAGACTCATATACAACATGATTTTTCCATAAATAAGCTTGGCCAAAAATAAAATCACAAACTTCGAGAGGAGAAACATCACACAATAACTCATCTTTGAAGGGCTTGATGTCGTATGATAGTCAACACTGTTGGCTAATGCAGAGATTGCTTCCTTGGCAGATAAATTCAATGGTGTATGGTTGTAGGTGTGGTGTTTTTGGCAGGGCCAACCGCTTGACGACCTTTGCTGAGATGAGGTTCTTCTGGCTACCTCTATCAACAATGAAGTGAAGTGGGGTGTCTTTTACCCACATCTGTGAATGGAAAAGGCGCTCTCCTTCTTCTGGCTCGTCTGGTTTACCAGGCTGGAGCTTGGTGGTAGAAATGGTGGCACTGGGTTCCACATCAATGTTCCATATACCCCTTTCTGGTTCTATCTTAGAGTCATAATATGCATCTAATTTAGAGGCTTTCACTTCAGCCACCAGTGACTGCTTTGAGTGGCAGTCAACAATGTTATGCCAAGTTCTCTTATGGAAGTCACACCACTTCCTGGTATCTTTCTTTTTCTTTCCGATGTCCTTCCTTGCTTGTGGCTTGGACTAGTTGTCTTGATACCATCCATCTTTTCTCTTTCCTTTGTTCGGTGGGTTGGAGCCACCCTTTCTTGGATTTTTTTGTGAGGGGTTCTCAGGCCCAAATTGTTGGGTCTTTTGTTTGAGCTTCTTCTCAATTTTGACGGCATATTGGTAGGTCATGCCCAAGGATGAGATGTCCATAAATTCCATTTCAATATGGATGTATATATTTAGAGAAATTCAATACTTAAGCATCATGTGTCACTCTGAATCTTTGATACCCAACTTGGTGCGCAAGGTATGGAAGATATTTCTGAAATATGGCACTACTTGGTCTCTTTCTTGCCGCAGTGTGGTCCATTTGGTATACAGGTCATCATAACTTTTGACAGGGTAGTATTGTTCTTTAATATCATCCCTGAAGGATTCCCAAGTGGTCATGACTAAAAATAATGAGGTTTCCTCTATTTCCTTTTGCTCACAGAAAGTTTCCCGCCAATCTTTGACATGGGGAAGGGCTTTGAGGAGTGCAAAAGTAATCTTTTTTGTAGTCGAAAAGTTATGGACAAAAAAATACCCTTCTAGTAGATTCAACCCCTTGTTTAAAGCATCTACGTCTATCTGACCTTCAAATATAGGAATATTAAAGTTTATTTGTACCTTGAAGGGGGCGACATCTTTGTTCGAAGAAGATGCGTTGCCTGTTGGTAGCCGCTGAAGGATTGCACGAAATTATCCCTCATCTCGTTTCGCTATTGTGTGAGGGCTTACTCAATCAACAGTTTGAAAGGATCTCCTATCCCATCATATTTATTTTCTCCTACCATGGGAGGTCGCTTGGGCATGCGAGAGATTCTTTCCTTAAGAGAAACAAGCTCTAGACCCAACTCTTTGTACTCCGACCTCGTTGGGGACATCCATTAAGACAATAAGGAGTAGACCGCTCTTATACCACTGATCCATATTTTATGAGAAGAAAGAAATGAATACATATTATTAACAGGTGCTTAACACAAAATAATAGAGATACAATAAAACTGGTTTTCTATTTAATAATGAAATAAGCTGAAACTATAAAATGCAGTAGAAACAAGCTTGTTGTAATGGTGGCAGCTTATCTCTGAGAAGAGATGTGACGATAGTGTGATTTCACAAGAAGAAAGTTACAATGAGTCTCTAAAGGAATTTTTACAATAAGAAAGAATGCCAAAAACCCTAGACATCCAAAAACCTAACCCTTGGAGTTAAAGCGCCAAAATTCATATGGGCCCCGTTTGGGTAAGTTAGTACATCAACTTCCCGAGGTCGTAACATTTGCATACGATGTCCATTTTAGGTGTGTGATAGCCTGTTGGAAAGGTATCATCAAGGAGATTCATTTTGGGGGCTTAGTCATTCGTTTGATAATAATTAAGGAGCTGAATCCAAAAAACCTTCATTTAGGCCCTCAAAATGGCTCTAGAAGTTAAAACTACTAAAAATAGTAAATTGGTTAAATTGTCAGAAAACTATTTTGAGCCAATTAGAAAAGGTTGGTGGCTATAGATATCCATATGGATCAATCCTCCCTCCTTAGGAATCAATGGTCTCCATTGCATTGAGGTCCCCCATTAGATGAGGAAATTTCTACTGAACTTGGCCCCGGGTGAGCCACTTGCCTTGGTGCAGGATCTGCCCTTCTTTGATGAATCGATAAAGTTGGATCCTTTGTCATCGAGTGCCCTTGATATTTCTATCCACAATATGATCATTGGATGCCTGATGTATGCAGTCAGAGTTGAGCTCTGTTGGTGTCAGCTATTTTGCTACTTTTGAGGTGTCCAATAATGGTGGGAAATAAGGGCGAAGGAGATCCACGTTGAACATTGGTTGCAGGCCAAGGAAGGGAGGAATGTTGAGCTCAAAAGAATTATCCCCCACAGACTTGGTGATAGTGTATGGCCCATAACGTAGTGGGTGAAGCTTCCAATGGGGTCCTGTAAGGCGTTCTTTTTGCAAGTGCAACCAAACTTTGTCTCCCACCTGAAACTTATGTTGCACCCAATGTTGATCATGGTGTTGTTTGTACTTGTCATTGGACTTCTGTAGCATATCCTGAACCTGTTGGTGGATGTGTTGGATATGCTCAATGAACCGGGTGTCTTTGTCAACTTCAATTGGAGTAGGAGATGAGTCGGTCGAGGTGACCGCAAGGTGAAGTGTAACATCTATGGAACCCAATGGTTGGAATCCTAACCCCAATTGAAAGGGGATGTGGTCGGTTGAGCTATGCAGGGCTTGGTTGTAGCTATTATGGACATAGGGAAGGCTCTCATCCCATGTGAAAGGGTGCTTTGAATTATACATGCGAAGGATATGCACAATCATTCGATTTACAACCTCGGTTTGGCCAGCTGTCTGCGGGTGGAAGGCTGTGGATTTGGTGAGATTGGTGTGTAGCAGTAACCAGAGGCTCGACCAGAATGTGTTGAGAAATTGACTATCCCTATATGAGACAATGGTTTGTGGGATTCCAAAATGTACCTAGAATCATTCAAAGAAGATCTTGGTAGTGGCCTCTGCTGTGATGCTCTTCTTGCAGGAAACTAGAATCACCATCTTAGAGAAGTGATCAACAACCACAAAAACACAGTCATTTCCCCGCTTGGTGGATGGGAGGACCGACATGTAGTCCATTGATATGGATTCCCATGGCCTGTCAGGAGTGGGAAGAGGGGTTTATAGGTCTTGTTTCTTAGTGGTCGGTTTGGATATAGTGCAGGCAGTGTAGGACCTGATATACTTTCTAATCTCCTATCGAAGTTTCATCCAGTAGAAATGTTTCTATAGCATCGCCACTGTCTTTTCGACACTGAAGTGTCCTACAACCAAACTGTAGTGGGCTTCCCAGATCAGATTCACTCGCTCACTTCATGGAACATAGATATGCCCTAGATGAAACAACAACCCATCTTGAAGATGGAAATTATCGACAACTATGTTTGCACCCAACATTTGGTAGGTGGTGGTGAATTCAGGGTCTTTCTCATAGATTTGGGGCCATCAAGATGTCTCATAGCCATAAGAGTCTAGCACCATGGTGAGTGTCATGACTAGAGGTTTGTTGAGGTAATCAGTGAAGCGATTATTGCTTCCTATTTTATACTTGATGTTGATCTCCTCATTCTCTAACAAAGAGCGAGGATAGACTGGCCCATTGGGTAGCAGTGCGTTGGGGGTCATATCGATGGGGTACTTGACCTGGCAGTGTAGAGCTACCTCTATAGGTGAGGAGAAGATATCTGAGTATACTTTTACGACCTTATCTACTTAGTTTTGTTGTGTGGAGAGGTCGGCCGCAGAGACCTTGGATGTGGCTATGATCTTTCACTTATTCTGAGAGAGAATAACACAGAAGACAAACTTCCTCGTATGAGAGATGACCTTCCTACATTTCTTAGCAGAGATCAAGGAAATAGCACTAGGTTAGACTGCCTTAGGTATCCTGTACAATTTCCTATTCAAAGTAATTGTACAGGATACCCAACAACATCACAAGAAATTGTACAAGATACCCAACAACATCACACAATACCTCATCTTTGAAGGGCTTGATGTCGTACGACAATCGACACTGTTGGCTGATGCAGAGATCGCTTCCTTGGCAGAGACATCCAATGGTGTATGGTTGTGGGTGTGATTTTGTTGGTGTAACCAGCCACTTGAGGACCTCTGCTGAGATGAGGTTCTTCTGGATACTACTATTAATGATGAAGTGCAGCGGGGTGCCTTTTATCGACATCTATGAATGGAAGAGGCGCTCTCCTTCTTCTGGCTCATCTGGTTCACCAGGCTGGAGCTTGGTGGTAGCAATGGTGGCACTGGGTTTCATGTCAATGATCTATCTTCCCTTTTCTGGTTCTATCTTAAAGTCATAATATGCATCTGTTTCATAGGCTTTCACTTCGGCCACCAGCAACTACTTTGAGCGGCAGTCAGCAGTGTTATGCCAAGGGATCTTATGGAAGTCACACCACTTCCTAGTATCTTTTTTTGTCTTTTCGATGTCCTTCTTTGCTTGCGGATTGGACTGGTTTTCCTGATACTATCCATCTTTTCTCTATCCTTTGTTTGGTGGGTTGGGGCCACCCTTTCCTGGCTTTTGTTGTGAGGGGTTCCCAGGCACAAACTGTCATGTCTTTTGTTTGAGCTTCTGCTCAATTTTGATGACATATCAGTAGGCCGTGCCCAAGGATGAGATGTCCAGAAATTACATTTCGGTCTAGATGTATCTATGCAGAGAACTGCAATACTTGAGCACCAGATGTCACTCCGAATCTTTGATACCCAACTTGGTGCTCAAGGTATGGAAGATATTTGTGAAATTTGGCACTGCTTGGTCTCTTTCTTGCCACAGTGTGGTCCATTTGGTATACAGGCTCTCATAAATTCCAACAGAGTAGTATTGTTCCTTAATAGAATCCCTGAAGGATTTCTAGGTGGTCATGACTAAAAATAATGAGGCTACCTCTGTTTCCTTTTGCTCACAGAAAGTTTCCCACCAATCTTTGACATGCAGAACGGCTTTGAGGAGCGCAAAAGTAATCTTTTCTTTATTCGAAAATTTGATGGACAGAAAAATACCCTTCTAGTATATTCAACCACTTGTCTATAGAATCTACGTCTATCTAACCTTTAAATATAGGAATATTTAAGTTTATTTGTACCTTTAAGGGGGCAGTACCTCCGTTCGAAGAATATGCGTCGCCTGTTGGTAGCCACCGAAGGATTTGCGTGAAACTATCCATCATCTCGTTCCTCTGTTGCATGAGGGCTTCCTCAATCAAAAGTTTGAAAGGATATCATGTCCCATAATCTTTCTTTTCTCCTGCCATGGGAGGTCGCTTGGGTGTGCGAGAGCTTCATTCCTCAAGAGAAACAAGCTCGAGACCCAACTCTTTGTACTTCGACCTCGTTGGGGACATGCATTAACACAACAATGTGCAGACCACTTTGATACCACTGATATAGATTTTATGAGTAGAATGAAATGAATACATATTATTAATAGGTTCTTAACACAAAATAACAGAGATAAAGTAAAACTGATTTTCTATTCAATAACGAAATAAGTTGAAACTGTAAAATGCAGTAGAAACAGGCTTGCTGGAATGGTGGTGGCTAATATTTGAGAAGAGATGTGATGGCGGTGCACATTTCCAAGAAGAAGGTTACAATGAGGCTTTGAAGGATAATTCCAAAAACCATAGATATCCAAAAACCTAACCCTAGGAGATGAAGCGCGAAAAGTCATGTGGGCCCCGTTTGGGTAAGTTAGTACATCAACTTCCCGGGGTCGTAACTTTTGCATACGATCTCCATTTTAGGTGTGTGATAGCCCATTAGAAAGGTATCATAGAGGAGATTCATTTTGGGGGCTCAATAATTCCTTTGTATATCATTGGGGATATCTATCCTGAAAAACCTTTATTTAGGCCCTCAAAATGACCCCGGAAGTTAAAACTGCTAAAAATAGTAAATTGCCAAAATTGTCAGAATACTATTTTGATTTAGTTGGAAAAGGTGGGTAGCCACCGATATCCATGTGGATCAATCCTCTCTCCTTAGGAAGCAATGGTATCCATTTTTTTTAGGTCCCCCATCAGATGAGGAAATTTCTTCTGAACTTGGCCTCGGGTGAGCCACTTGCCTTGGTGCAGGAGCTACCCTACTTTGATGACTCGATAAAGCTAGATCCTTTGTTGTTGAGTGCCCTTGATCTTCTTGTCCACAATATGATCATTGGATGCCTTTTCTATGCAATCGGGGTTGAGCGAAGCTTCCTATGGGGTCCTGTAAGGTGTTCTTTTTCCAAGTGCAACCAAACTTTGTCGCCCACCTGAAACTTATGTGGCACCCGATGTTGATCATGGAGTTGTTTGTACTTGTCATTTGACTTCTGTAGGATATCCTGAACCTATTGGTGGATGTGTTGGATCCACTCAATGAACCGACTGACTTTGTCAGCTTTAGTTGGAGTAGGAGATGAGTTGGTAGAGGTGACCGCAAGGGGAAGTGAAACATCTATGGAACCCAATGGTTGGAATCCCAACCGCACCTGAAAGGGGTTATGGTTGGTTGAGCTATGCAGGGCATGGTTGTAGCTATGTTAGACATAGGGAAGGCTCTCATCCCATGTGTGAGGGTTCTTTTAATTATACATGCGAAGGATATGCACAATCATTCGATTTGCAACCCCGATTTGGCCATCTTTCTAGGGGTGGAAGGCCAAGGATTTGGTGAGCTTGGTGTCCAGTAGTGACTAGAGGCTCAACCATAATGTGCTGAGAAATTGACTATCCATATCTGAGACAATGGTTTTTGGGATTCCAAAATGTACCCAGACTCGTTCAAACAAGAGCTTGGAAGTGGCCTCTGCTGTGATGCTCTTCTTGCAGGCAAACATAATTGCCATTTTAGAGAAGTGATCAACAACCACAAAAACACAGTCATTTCCCCGCTTGGTGGATGGGAGGCCCGACATTTAGTCCAATTACATGGATTCCCATGGCCTAGCAAGAGTCAAAAGAGGGGTGAATAGGCCCTATTTCTTAGTGTTCGGTTTGGCAATAGCATAGGCAGTGCAGGACCTGATATACTTGCTGACCTCTGGTCGAAGTTTTGGTTAAATAGAAATTTTTTGTAGCATCGCCATTGTATTTTTGATGACAAAGTGTCTTTCCACCCGACTATAGTGGGTTTCCCAGAAAAATTTCACTTTCTCACTTGATGGAACACAGATATGGCCCAGACGACACAACAACCCATCCTGGAGATGGAAATTATTGACAACTGCGTTTGCACCCAACATTTGGTAGGTGGTGGCGAATTCTGGGTCTGTCTCATAAAGTCTGGGCCATCAAGATGTCTCATGGCTGCAATAGTCTAGCAACATGGTGAGAGATACGACTGGCAGTCTGCTGACACAATCAACGATGTGACTGGTGCTTCCTATTTTATACTTGATGTTGAGGTGGAATTGCTACAAGTATGTGGACCACTTTTGATGGGAGTCATTCTGCAATTTTCCCTGTGTCTACATGAACTGCAGTGACTTATGATTAGTGTGGATGACTGTCTCCTTCTCGAGAATGTAATTTCTCCACTGGTGGCATGCTTGCACAATGGAGTACATTTCTTTGTCGTAAGTAGGGTACTTATAGACAATATCTCATCGTGTCTCACTATGATAGGACACAGGGTGGTCGTGCTGAGTGAGAACAACACCCATAACATAGTATAAAGCATCTGTCTCAATCTCAAAAGGATGTTATAGGTCTAGTAGTGAAAGTACTAGGGCTGAGAACAAGCACTGCTTCAAATCATCGAAGGATTTTTGTTGGTACTGGCCCCAAGAAGTTTCGAAGCTCAGTGACTGTTGTTGGGGCTGGTTAGTCATGGATGACTTGGATCTTGGCTGGATCCACATGTACGACATGTTGATCAATGATGTATCCCAGTTAATGGACCGGGTCCATGCCGAAGGAGCATTTTTCCAAGTTGGCGTATATCTTGTGCTATCGCAGGGCATGCAGAACCTATTGAATATGATGCAAGTGTTCGGTCCAAGTCTTGTTTTAAATTAGAATGTCATCTAGATACACCACTACAAAAGTATTGGTGAATGGTTGCAGGATATCGTCTATCATCCTCATGAAAGTGGTTGGAGAATTTTTCAAACCAAAGGGCATGACCAACCATTCAAAAACCCCTTCCTTTGACTTGAAGGTGGTCTTCCATACATCTATTTGTTCTATCGGGACCTGGTGGTAGCCAGACTTTAGATCAATATTACTGAAGTATTTTCCCCCCATGATTTGATCAAGGAGGTCATCGATTCAGGGAATCGTGTACCGGTTTCTTACTGTGATTTTATTCAGAGCCCGATAATTAGTACATAGTCGCTAGGTCCCATATTTATTTTGTACCAGCACGATTGGGCTCCCACAAGGTGATGAGCTTGGGTGGATGTGCCCCATGTGGAGCAGTTCTTGCATCTATCGCTTGATCTCCTCATTCTATAACAAAGAGAAATGATAGACAGGTGCATTGGGTAGCAGTGCACCAGGGGTTAGATCGATGGGGTGCTTGACCTGGCAGTGCAAAGGTACCTCTGTAGGTGAGGAGAAGATATATGACTATTCTTTGATGACCTTATCTACTTACTTCTGCTATGTGGAGAGGTCGACCGCAGAGTCCTTGGATGTGGCTATGATCTTTCACTTATTATGAGAGTGAATTATGAAGAAGACAAACTTCCCCATTAGAGAGATGAACTTCCTGTATTGCTTAGCAGAGATCAAGGAAATAGCACTAGGTGGGACTGCCTCAAGTATCCTATACAATTTCTTGTTCAAAGTAATAATAACACTATCCGGCCTAGACTCATATACAACATGACATTTCCATAAATAAGGTTGGCCCAAAAGAACATCACAAACTTCAAGAGGAGAAACATCACACACTACCTCGTCTTTGAAGGGCTTGATGTCATACAATAGTCGACACTATTGGCTGACACGGAGATCGCTTCCATGGCAGAGCCATCCAATGGTGTACGGTTGTGGGTGTGGCGTTGTTGGCAGGGCCAATAGCTTGACGATATATACTGAGATGAGGTTCTTCTGGATACCACTATCAATGATGAAGTGTAGCGGGGTGCCTTTTACCCACATATGTGAATCGAAGAGGTGCTCTCCTTCTTCTGGCTCGTCTGTTTCACCAGGATGGAGCTTGGTGGTAGCAACGATGGCACTAGGTTCACCGTCAATGATTCGTCTTCACCTTTCTCATTCTAGCTCAGAGTCATAATCTACATCTGATTCAGAGGCTTTCACTTCAGCCACCAGCAACTTCTTTGAGAAACAATCAATAGTGTTATGCCAAGGGATCTTATGGAAGTCACACCAGTTCATAGAGTTGGGGCCATCTAGATGTCTCATGGCCACAAGATTCTACCACCATGGTGAGTGTCGTGAATGGTAGTTTGCTGAGGCAATCAGTGACATGATTGATGCTTCCTATTTTATACTTGATGTTGAGGTGGAATTGTTGTAAGTATGTGGACCACTTTTGATGGTGGTCATTCTACAATTTTCCCTGTGTCTGCATGAACTGCAGTGGATTATGATCAATGTGGATGATTGTATCCTTCCCAAGAATGTAATGTCTCCATTGGCGGCATGCTTGCACAATGGAGTACATTTCTTTGTCGTAAGTAAGGTACTTACGGATAGTATCTAATAGTGTCTCACTATGATAGGCCATGGGGTGGCCGTGCTAAGTGAGAACGACGCCCACACCATAGTCTAAAGCATCTGTATCGATCTCAAAAGGATGGTGCAGGTATGGTAGTGAAAGTATTGGGGCTGAGCACAAGCGCTGCTTCAAATCATCAAACTCTTATTGTTGGGACTGGCCCGACACAAAGTTCACCTTACCACCACCCCTATTTATTTGGCTGAGGGCCCATGCAATATGGGAGAAACCCAACACGAACCTACGGTAAAAATTGGCAAGGCCCAAGAAGCTCCAAAGATCAGTGAGTGTTGTTGGGGCTAGCAAGTCATGGATGACTTGGATCTTGGCTGGATCCACATGTACACCATGCTAATAAATGATGTAGCCTAGGTAATGGGCCATGTCCATGCCAAAGGATCATTTTTCCAAGTTGGCGTATAGCTTGTGTTGTGGCAGGGTGTGCAGAAACTGCTTAATATGCTGCAAGTGTTCGGCCCAAGTCTTGTTGTAAATTAGAATGTCATCCAGATACACCACTACAAAAGTATTTTTGAATGGTCCCAGGATATCATCCATCATCCTCATGAAAGTGGCTGGAGGATTTGTCAAATCAAAGAGCATGACCAACCATTCAAAAATGCCTTCCTTTGACTTGAAGGCGGTCTTCCATACAACTATATGTTCTATCAGGACCTAGTGGTAGCCAGACTTCATATCAATCTTACTGAAGTATTTGGCCATCGCGAGTTGATCAAGGAGGTCATTGATTCAGGGAATTGGGTACCGATTTATGACTGTGATTTTATTCAAAGCCCGATAATCAATACAGAGTCACCAAGTCCCATATTTCTTCTGTACCAACACGATTGGACTCTCGCAAGGTGATGAACTAGGGCGGATGTGCCCCCTGTGGAGAAGCTCTTGGATATATCATTTGATCTCCTCATTCTCTAACAAAGAGTGACAATAGACTAGACCATTGGGTAGTGGTGTGTCGGGGGTCAGATCAATGGGGTGCTTGACCTAAAAGTGCATAGATACCCCTGTAGGTGAGGAGAAGATATCTGAGTATTTTTCCACAACCTTATCTACTTGCTTCTGCTGTGTGGAGAGGTCGGCTGGAGAGACCCTAGATGTGTCTGTGATATTTCTCTTATTCTGAGAGTGAATCATGAAGAAGAAAAACTTCCCCATATGAGAGATGACCTTCCTGTATTTCTTAGTAGAGATCAAGGAAATAGCACTAGATGGGGTTGCCTCTGGTATCCTATACAATTTCCTGTTCAAAGTAATAATAACACTACGAGGCCTAGAATCATATAGAGGATGACATTTCCATAAATAAGGTTGGCCCAAAAGAACATCACAAACTTCGAGAGGAGAAATACCACACAATACCTCATCTTTGAAGGGCTTGATGTCGTACAACAACCGACACTTTTGATGGCGGTCATTCTGCAATTTTCCCTGTGTCTGCATGAACTGCAGTGGCTTATGATCAGTGTGGATGACTGTCTCCTTCCCAAGAATGTAATGTCTCCATGGGAGGCATGCTTTCACAATGGATTACATTTATTTTTCATAAGTAGGGTACTTGTAGACAATATCTGACAGTGTCTCACTATGATAGGCCACGGGGTTGTCGTGCTGAGTGAGAACAATGCCCACAACATAGTTTGAAGAATTTGTCTCGATCTCAAAAGGATGTTGCAGGTTTGGTAGTGAAAGTAATGGTGTTGAGCACAAGGGATGCATCAAATCATCGAATGCTTGTTGTTGGGACCGACTACATGCAAATTTTTCCTTACCAGCACCCCTGTTTATTTGGCTGAGGGCCCATGCAATATGGGAGAAACCCAACACAAACCTGTAGTAGAAATTGGCAAGGCCCAAGAAGCTTTGAAGCTCAGTGAGTGTTTTGGGGATGGCTAGTCACAGATGACTTGGATCTTGTCTAGATCCACATGTACACCATGTTGGTCAATAATGTAGCCCCGGTAATGGCCCCTGTCCATGCCAAAGGAGCATTTTTCCAAGTTGGCATATATATTGTGTTGTCGCAAGGTGTGCAGAACCTACTGAATATGATGCAAGTGTTCGTTCCAAGTCTTGCTGTAAATTAGAATGTCATCTAGATACACCACTACAAAAGTTTTGGTGAATGGTTGTAGGATATCATCCATCATCCTCATGAAAGTGGCTGGAGCATTTGTCAAACCAAAGGGCATGACCAACCATTCAAAAAGGCCTTCCTCTGAATTGAAGGTGGTCTTCCATACATCTATCTGTTCTATCAGGACCTAGTGGTAGCCAAACTCAAGATCAATCTTACTGAATTATTTCCCCCCCCGTGAGTTGATCAAGGAGGTCATCGATTCGAGGAATTGGGTACCGGTTTCTGACTGTGATTTTATTCAGAGCCTAGTAATCAATACAGAGTCAACAGGTCCCATCTTTCTTCTGTACCAACACAGTTGGGCTCCCGCAAGGTGATGAGATGGGGCAGATGTGCCCCTTATGGAGCAGTTCTTGGATCTGTCACTTGATCTCCTCATTCTCTAACAAAGAGAGATGATAGATTGGCCCATTGGGTAGTGGTGCATCGGGGGTTACTTCGATGGGGTGCTTGACCTGGAAGTGTAGAGGTACCCCTGTAGCTGAGGAGAACATATCTGAGTATTCTTCCATGACCTTATCTACTTGCTTCTACTGTGTCGAGAGGTTGGCTGCAGAGACCCTGGATGTGGTTGTGATCTTTCACTTATTCTGAGAGGGAATCACAAAGAAGACAAACTTCCCCATCTGAGAGATGACCTTCCTGCATTTCTTAGTAGAGATCAAATAAATAGCACTACGTGGGACTGCCTCAGGTATCCTGTACAATTTCCTATTCGAAGTAATAATAACACTATGAGGCCTAGACTCATATTCATCATGAAGTTTCCATAAATAAGGTTGGCCCAAAGTCACATCACAAATTTTGAGAGGAGAAACATCACACAATACCTCATCTTTGAAGGGCTTGATGTCGAATGACAGTCGACACTGTTGGCTAACATGGAGATCACTTCCTTGGCGGAGCCATCCAATGGTGTATGGTTGTGGGTGTGATGTTGTTGGTAGAGCCAACTGCTTGATGACCTCTACTGAGATGATGTTCCTCTGGCTACCGCTATCAATGATGAAGTGCAACAGGGTTCCTTTTACCCAAATCTGTTAATGGAAGAGGCTCTCTCCTTCTTCTGGCTTGTCTGGTTCACCAAACTGGATCTTGGTGGTAGCAACAGTGGTATTGGGTTCTGCGTCAATGATCCATCTTCCCCTTTTTTGTTCTAGCTCTGAGTCATAATCTACATTTGATTCAGAGGCTTTCAGCTCGGCCACTAGTGACTGCTTTGAGCGGAAGTCAACAGTGTTATGCCAAGGGCTCTTATGGAAGTCACACCACTTCCCGGTATCTTTCTTTGTCTTTCTGGTGTCCTTTTCTTGCGGCTTGGACTGGTTGTCCTGATACTGTCCATATTTTCTCTATCCTTTGTTCAGTGGGTTGGGGCCACCCTTTCCTAGCTTTTGTTGTGTGGGGTTCCCAAGCCCAAATTGTCGCGTCTTTTGTTTGAGCTTCTGCTCGATTTTGATAGCATATCGGTAGGCCACGCCCAAGGATGAGATTTCTAGAAATTCCATTTTTGTCTGGATGTATCTATGCAGAGCACCATGATACCTGAGCACTATATGTCACTCTGAATCTTTGATACCCAACTTGGTGCCAAGGTATGGAAGATATTTGTGAAATCTGGCACTGCTTGGTCTCTTTCTTGCCGCAGTGTGGTCCATTTGGTATATAGGTTGTCATAACTTCCAACAGGGTAGTATTCTTACTTAATAGCATCCCTAAAGGATTTCCATGTGGCCGAGGCTGAAAATAATGAGGTTTCCTCTCTTTCCATTTTCTCAAAGAAATTTTCCAACTAATCTTTGACATGCAGAACAACTTTGAGGAGCGCAAAAGTAATATTTTCTTTATTCGGAAAGTTATGGATAGAAAAATAACCTTCTAGTAGATTCAACCACTTTTCTACATCATATGCGTCTATCTAACCTTAAAATATAGGAATATCGAAGTTTATTTTTACCTTGAAGGGGGCGACGCCTCCATTCGAAGAAGATGCGTCGCCTATTGGTAGCCACCGAAGGATTTGCGTGAAACTATCCATCATCTCATTCCTCTATTCCATGAGGGATTCCTCAATCAACAGTTTGAAAGGATATCCTATCCCATCATATTTCTTTTCTCCTGCCATGGGAGGTCACTTGGGCGTGAGAGAGCTTCTTTCCTCAAGAGAAACAAGCTCGAGACCCAACTCTTTGTACTCGGACCTCGTTGGGGACATGCATTAAGACAACAAGGAGAAGACCGCTCTGATACCACTGATCTGGATTTTATGAGCAGAAAAAAATGAATATAGATTATTAACATGTTCTTAACACAAAATAACAAAGTTACAGTAAAACTGGTTTTCTATTCAATAACAAAATAAGCTGAAACTGTAAAATGCAACAGAAACAAGCTTGTTGGAATGGTGGAGGCTTATCTCTAAGAAGAGATGTGACGGCAACACGCATTCGAAAGAAGAAGGTTACAATTAGGCTCTAAAGGCCTTTTTAAAATAATCAATAATGCGAAAAACCATAGACATCCAAAAACCTAACGCTAGGAGATGAAGCGCCAAAAGTCATGTGGGCCCCGTTTAGGTAAGTTAGTACATCAACTTCCCTGGGTCGTAACTTTTGCATATGATATTTGTTTTAGGCATGTGATAGCCCGTTGGAAAGGTATCATTGAGGAGATTCATTTTGGGGGCTCAATCATGCTTATGTTTATCATTGAGGAACTTGATCCTGAAAAAACTTCATTTAGGCCTTCAAAATGGCCCCAGAAGTTAAAACTGCTAAAAATAGTGAATTGTCAAAATTGTCAGAATATTGTTTTGAGCCAGTTGGAAAAGGTGGGTGGCCAATGATATCCATATGGATGAATCCTCCCTCCTTAGGAAGAAATGGTCTCCATTGTGTTGATTTCCCCCATCAAATGAGGAAATTTCTGCTGAACTTGGCCCCGGGTGAGCCACTTGCCTTGGTGCAGGAGCTGCCCTGCCTTGATGACTCGATAAAGTTGGATCCTTTGTTGTTGAGTGCCCTTGATATGTATTTCCACAATATGATCATTGTATTCCTATTGTATGTAGTCGGGGTTGATCTATGTTGGTTTCAATTGTTCTGCTACTTCTGAGGTGTCCAATAATGGTGGGAAATAAGGGCGAAGGAGATCCACGTTGAACACTAGGTGCAAGCCAAGGAAAGGAGGAATGTTGAGCTCAAAAGAATTATCCCCCATAGCCTTGGTGATAGTGTACGGCCCATAATGGAGTGGGTGAAGCTTCCGATGGTGTCCTGTAAGGTGTTCTTTCTGCAAGTGTAACAAAAATTTGTCGTGCACCTGAAACTTATGTGGCACCCGATGTTGATCATGGCGCTATTTGTACTTGTCATTGGACTTCTGTAGGATATCCTGATCCTATTGGTGGATGTGTTGGATCCACTCAATGAACAGGGTGGATTTTTCAGCTTCAGTTGGATCATAAGATGAATCAGTCAAGGTGACCACAAGTGGAAGTGCAACATCTATGGAACCCAATAGTTGGAATCCCAACCCCACTTGAAAGGGGTTATGGCCAGTTGAGCTATGTAGGGCTTGGTTTTATCTATGTTGGACATAGGGAAGGCTCTCATCCCATGTGAAAGGCTACTTTCAATTTTACATGCGAAGGATATGAACAATCATTCGATTTACAAGCTCGGTTTGGCCATCTATCTGGGGGTGGAAGGTCGTGGATTTGGTGAGCTTGGTGTCTAGCAGTGAATAGAGACTCGACCAGAATGTGATGAGAAATTGATTATCCCAATATGAGACAATGGTTTGTGGGATTCCAAAATGTAGCTTGACTCGTCAAAAGAAGAGCTTGGTAGTGGCCTCTATTGTGATGCTCTTCTTGCAGGCAACAGAAATCGCCATCTTAGAGAAGCGATCAAGAACCACAAAAACACAGTCATTTCCCCGCTTGGTGGATGGGAGGCTCAACATGTACTCCATTGAGATGGATTCCCATGGACTCTCAGGAATGGGAAGAGGGGTGTATAGGCCCTTTTTATTAGTGGTCGGTTTGGCAATAGTGCAGGTAGTGCAGGACCTTATATACTTGCTAAGCTCCTATCGAAGTTTCGGCTAGTAGAAATGTTTTTGTAGCATCGACACTATCTTTTTGATGCCGAAATGTCCTACCACCTGAATGTAGTGGGCTTCCCAGATCATTTTCACTCGCTCACTTGATAGAACACAGATATGGACCATATGACACAACAACCCATCCTGAAGATGGAAATTATCAACAACTATGTTTTCACCCAACATTTGGTAGGTGGTGGAGAAGTCAGGGTTTGTCTCATAGAGTTGGGGAAATCCATATGTCTCATGGTCACATAAGTCTAGCACCGTGGTGAGTGCCATGATGTGCAGTCTGTTGAGGAAATCAACGACGCGATTGGTGCTTCCTATTTTATACTTGATGTTGAGGTGGAATTGCTACAACTATGTGGACCACTTTTGATGGCGGTCATTTTGAAATTTTCCCTGTGTCAGCATGAACTGCAGTAGCTTATGATCAGTGTGGATGACTGTCTCCTTCCCAAGAATTTAATGTATCCACTGGTGGCATGCTTGCAGAATGGAGTACATTTCTTTGTCATAAGTAGGGTACTTACAGATAGTATCTGACAGTGTCTCACTATGATAGGCCACGAGGTGGCTGTGCTGATTGAGAATGGCACCCACAACATAGTCTGAAGCATTTGTCTCGATCTCAAAAGGATGTTGTAGTTCTTGTAGTGAAAGTACTGGGGTTGATCACAAGCGCTGCTTCAAATCATCGAACGCTTGTTGTTGGGACTGGCCCCACATAAATTTTTCCTTACCACCACCCCTGTTTATTTGGCTAAGGGCCCATGCAATATGGGAGAAACCCAACATGAACCTGCAGTAGAAATTTGCAAGGCCCAAGAAGCTCCAAATCTCAGTGAGTGTTGTTGTGGCTGACCATTCATGGATGACTTGGATCTTGGATGGATCCATATGTACACCATGTTTATCAATGATGTAGCCCAGGTAATGGACCCTGTCCATGCCGAAGGAGCATTTTTCCAAGTTTTCATATAGGTTGTGTTGTCGCAGGTTCTGCAGAACTTGCTTATTATGTTGCAAGTGTTTGGCCCAAGTCTTACTGTAAATCAGAATGTCATCCAGATACACCACTACAAAAGTATTTTTGAATGGTTGCACGATATCGTCCATCATCCTCATGAAAGTGGCTAGATAATTTTTCAAACCAAAGGGCATGACCAACCATTCAAAAAGGCCTTCCTTTGACTTGAAGGCGGTCTTCCATACATCTGTCTCTTCTATCGGGACCTGCTGGTAGCCAAACTTCAGATCAATCTTACTGAAGTATTTGGCCCCTGTGAGTTGATCAAGGAGGTCATCGATTCGAGGAATCGGGTACCGGTTTCTAACTGTGATTTTATTCAGAGCTTGGTAATCAATACAGAGTCACCAGGTCCCATGTCTATTCTCTACCAGCATGACTAGACTCCCGCAAGGTGATGATCTAGGGTGGATGTTCCCCTTGTGGAGCAGTTCTTAGATCTGTCGCTTGATCTCCTCATTCTCTAACAAAGAGTGGCAATAGATTGGACCATTGGATAGCGGTGTGCCGGGGGTCATATCGATGGGGTGCTTGACCTAGCAGTGCATAGGTACCCCTATAGGTGAGAAGAAGATATCTGAGTATTCTTCCATGACCTTATCTACCTGCATCTACTATGTGGAGAGGTTAGCCGCAGAGACCCTAGATGTGGCTATGATCTTTCACTTATTCTGAGAGAGAATCACGAAGAAGAAAAACTTCTCCGTCTAAGAGATGACCTTCCTGCATTTCTTAGTAGATATCAAGGAAATAGCACTAGGTGGGACTGCCTCGTGTATCCTGTACAATTTCTTGTTCAAATTAATAATAACACTATGAGGCCTAGAGTCATATACAACATGAAATTTCCATAAATAAAGTTGGCCCAAAAGAACATCACAAACTTTGAGAGGAGAAACATCACACAATACCTCGTCTTTGAAGGGCTTGATGTCGTACGATAGTCGTCACTATTGGCTGACATGGAGATCTCTTCCTTGGCGGAGACATCCAATGGTGTACGGTTGTGGGTGCATTATTGTTGGTAGGGCCAGCCACTTGATGAAATCTGCAAAGATGAGGTTATTATGGATACCTCTATCAATGATTAAGTGCAGCGGAGTGCCTTTTACCCACATCTGTGAATGGAAGAGGTGCTCTCCTTCTTCTGGATCGTCTGGTTTACCAGGCTAGAGCTTGGTGGTAGCAATGGTGGCATTGGGTTCCACGTCAATGATCCATCTTCCCCTTTCTGGTTCTGTCTCAGAGTCATAATCTATGTCATATTCATATTCTTTCACTTCATCCACCAGCGACAACTTTGAGCGGCAGTCAACAGTGTTATGCCAAGGGCTCTTATGGAAGTCACACCACTTCCTGATATATTTCTTTGTCTTTCCAGTGTCCTTCTTTGCTTTTGGTTTGGAATGGTTGTCCTGATGCTATCCATATTTTCTCTGTCCTTTGTTTAGTGGGTTGGTTCACCCTTTCCTGGCTTTTGTTGTGAAAGGTTCTGAGGCCCAAATTGTCACGTCTTTTGTTTGAGCTTCTGCTCGATTTTGATGGCATATTGGTAGGCCACGCCCAAGGATGAGATGTAAAAAAATTCCATTTTGGTCTAGATATATCTATGGAGATCACCACGATACTTGAGCACTAGATTTCGCTCCAAATATTTGATACCCAACTTGGTGCGCAAGGTATGGAAGATATTTGTGAAATCTGGCACTCCTTGGTCTCTTTCTTGCCGCAGTGTGGTCCATTTGGTATACAGGTCGTCATAACTTTTGACAGGGTAGTATTGTTCCTTAATATCATCCTTGAAGGATTCCAAGTGGTTGTGACTGAAAATAATGAGGTTTCCTCCGTTTCCTTTTGCTCACAGAAAGTTTCCCACCAATCTTTGACATGGGGAACGGCTTTAAGGAGCACAAAAGTAATCTTTTCTTTATTCAAAAAGTTATGGATAGAAAAATACCCTTCTAGTAGATTCAACCACTTGTATACAACATATAAATCTATATGAACTTCAAATATAGAAATATTGAACGTTATTTGTACCTTGAAGGGGGAAGCGCCCTCGTTCAAATAAGATGCGTCGCATGTTGGTAGCCGCCGAAGGATTTGCGCAAAACTATCCATCATCTCGTTCCTCTGTTCGATGAGGGATTCCTTAGTCAACAGTTTGAAAGGACCTCATGTCCCATCATAATTATTTTATCCTCCCATGGGAGGTCGCTTGGGAGTGCAAGAACTTATTTCCTCAAGAGAAACAGGCTCGAGACCCAACTCTTTGTACTCCGACCTCGTTGGGGACATGGATTAAGACGACAAGGAGAAGACTTCTCTGATACCAATGATCTATATTTTATGAGTAGAAAGAAATGAATAAATATTATTAATAGGTTCTTAACACAAAATAACAAAGATACAGTAAAGCTGGTTTTCTATTCAATAATGAAATAAGCTGAAACTGTAAAATGCAGTGGAAACAAGCTTGTTGGAATGGTGGAGACTTATCTCTGAGAAGAGATGTGACGGTAGCACACATTCATAAGAAGAAGGTTACAATTAGGTTTTGAAGGCCTTTTTAAAATAATAAATAATTCCAAAAACCCTAGAAATCCAAAAACCTAACCCTAGGAGATGAAGCGCCAAAAGTCATGTGGGCCCCGTTTGTGTAAGTTAATACATCAACTTCCCGGGGTCGTAACTTTTGCATACAATCTTTGTTTTAGGCGTGTGATAGCCCATTGGAAAGGTATCATTGAGGAGATTCATTTTTGGGTATCAATCATGCCTTCATACATCACTAAGGATCTTTATCCTGAAAAACCTTCATTTAGGCCCTCAAACTGGCCCCGAAAGTTAAAACTGCTAAAAATAGTAAATTGCCAAAATTGTCAAAAACTTGTTTTGAGCCAGTTGGAAAAGGTGGGTGGCAACAGATATACATATGGATCAATAATCCCTCCTTAGTAAGAAATGTTCTCCATTGCGTTGAGGTCCCCCATTAGATTAAGAAATTTCTGCTGAACTTGGCCCCGGGTGAGCCACTTGCCTTGGTGCAGGAGATGCCCTGCTTTGACGACTCGATAAAGTTGGATCCTTTGTTGTCAAGTTCCCTTGATCTGTCTATCCACAATCTAATCATTGGATGCCTATTTTATTCATTCGGGGTTGAGCTCTGTTGGTTTCAGTTGTTCTGCTACTTCTAAGGTGTCCAATAATGGTGGGAAATAAGGGCGAAGGAGATCCATGTTGAACACTGGGTGCATGCCAAGGAAAGGAGGAATGTTGAGCTCAAAAGAATTATCCCCCACATCCTTGGTGATAGTGTACATCCCATAACAGAGTGGGCCAAGCTTCCGATGGGGTCCTGTAAGGCATTCTTTCTACAAGTGCAACCAAAAATTTTCGCCCACCTGAAACTTATGTGGCACCCGATGCTGATCATTGTGTTGTTTGTACTTGTTATTGGACTTCTGTAGGATATATTGAACCTGTTGGCAGATGTGATGGATCCTCTCAATGAAATGGGTGGCTTTGTCAGCTTCAATTGGAGTAGGATATGAGTTGGTCGAGGTGACTGCAAGGGGAAGTGCAACATCTATGGAACCCAATGGTTGGAATCCCAACCCCACTTGAAAGGGTTTGTGGCTGGTTGAGTTATGAAGGACTTGGTTGTAGCTATGCTGGACATAGGGAAGGCTCTCATCCCATGTGCGAGGGTGCTTTGAATTATACATGGGAAGGATATGCACAATCATTCGATTTACAACCTCAGTTTGGCCATCTGTCTAGGGGTGGAAGGCTATTGATTTGGTGAGCTTGGTGTCCAGTAGTGACCAGAGGCTCGACTAGAATGTGCTAAAAAATCGACTATCCTGATCTGAGACAATGGTTTGTGGGATTCCAAAATGTACCTAGACTCATTCAAAGAAGATCTTGGCAATGGCCTTTGCTGCGATGTTCTTCTTGTAGGCAACCAGAATCATCATCTTAGAGAAGCGATCAACAACCACAAAAACATAGTCATTTCCCCGCTTGGTGGATGGGAGGCCCGACATGTATTCCATTGAGATGGATTCCTATGGCCTATCAGGAATGGGAAGAGGGGTGTACAGGCCCTATTTCTTAGTGGTCAGTTTGGCAATAGAAGAGGCAGTGCAGGACCTGATATACTTGTTGACCTCCTGTCGAAGTTTTGGCAATAGAAATGTTTATGTAGTGAAGTCAGGGTCTGTCTCATAGAGTTGAGGCCATCCAGATGTCTCATGGTCGCAAGATTCTAGCACCGTGGTGAGTGTCGTGACTGGCAATCTATTGAGGCAATCAGTGACATGATTGGTGATTCCTTTTTTATACTTGATTTTGAGGTGGAATTGCTGCAAGTATGTGGACCACTTTTGATGGCGGTCATTCTTCAATTTTCCCTATGTCTGCATGAACTGCAGTGGCTTATGATCAGTGTGGATGACTGTCTCCTTCCCAAGAATGTAATGTCTCTACTGATGGCATGCTTGAACAATGGAGTACATTTCTTTTTCATAAGTAGGGTACTTACAGACAATATCTGACAGTGTCTCACTATGATAGGCCACAGGGTGGTCATGCTGAGTGAGAATGGTACCCACGGCATAGTCTGAAGCATATGTCTCGATCGCAAAAGGATGTTGCAAGTATGGTAGTGAAAGTACTGGGGCTGAGAACAAGAAATGCTTCAAATCATCAAACACTTGTTGTTGGGATCAACCCCATGCAAATTTCACCTTATCACCACCCCTTTTTATTTGGCTAAGGGCCCATGCAATATGGGAGAAACCCAACACGAACCTGTTGTAGAAATTATCAAGGCCCAAGAAGATGCAAAGCTTAGTGAGTTTTGTTGGGGTTGGCCAGTCACGAATGACTTGGATCTTGGCTAGATCCACATGTACGTCATGTTGATCAATGATGTAGCCCAGGTAATGGACCCTGTCCATGCCGAAGGAGAATTTTTCCAAGTTGGTGTATAGCTTGTAATGTCATAGTGCGTGCAGAACCTACTGAATATACTGCAAGTGTTCGGCCCAAGTCTTGTTGTAAATTAGAATGTCATCCATGTACACCACTACAAAAGTATTAGTGAATGATCGCAAGATATCGTCCATCATCCCCATGAAATTGGATGGATCATTTGTCAAACCAAAGGGCATGACCAGCCATTCAAAAAGGCCTTCCTTTGACTTGAAGGCGGTCTTCCATACATTTGTATGTTCTATTGGGAGTTGGTGGTAGCCAGAATTCAGATCAATCTTACTAAAGTATTTGTCCCTCGTGAGTTGATCAAGGAGGTCATCGATTTAGGGAATCAGGTACTGGTTTCTGACTGTGATTTTATTCAGAGCCCGGTAATCAATACATAGTCGCCAAGTCAGATCTTTCTTCTGTACTGATAGAATTGGGATCCTGCAAGGTGATGAGTTGGGGCAGATGTGCCCCTTGTGGATTAGTTCTTAGATCTGTCGCTTGATCTCCTCATTCTCTAAAAAAGAGAGATGATAGACTAGCCCATTGGGTAGCAGTGCATCAGGGGTCAGATCGATGGGGTGCTTGACCTAACAGTGCAAAGGTACCCCTGTAGGTGAGGAGAATATATCTGAGTATTCTTCCACAACCTTATCCACTTGCTCTTGCTATGTGGAGAGGTCGGTTGCAGAGACCCTGGATGTGTTTGTGATATTTCTCTTATTCTGAGAGAGAATCACGAAGAAGACAAACTTCCCTATATGAGAGATGACCTTCCTACATTGCTTAGTAGAGATCAAGGAAATAACACTAGGTGGGACTGCCTCGGGTATCCTATACAATTTCCTGTTCAAAGTAATAATAGCACTATGAGACCTAGAATCATATACAACATGACATTTCCATAAATAAGTTTGGCCCAAAAGAACATCACAAACTTTGAGAGGAGAAACATCACACAATACCTCATCTTTAAAGGGTGTTGCACCTCTTTCATCACCTTAGTGAGAAAAATAAAGGTGCTTGCAAGCTTAGTTGGGTTTGCTAAGGAGGAAAGCTGTAAGGAAAAGGGTTAGAGAAAGAAATACAAAAGAACAACTAAGAATTAAAATAAGAAATAAAACAACAACTAAATTAATGAGCATAGGGACATAAGGATAAAAGAAACAATTAGACCCATGTCACCAATGATAAGGCTGATATTAGTGAAAGAAAACACCGAGAAGAAAGAGGACTATGAGTCCCTTCTTCCTCCAAGGGAGTGCTCTTGGACCCCCACAAATAAGCGCTTCTTACAACTTTTAAAATGAAAATGAAAATGGTGAAAGAATTATTTGCTAATCCACTCAAGGGGTGAGATGGATTGCCCAATGCAATGATGCAAGTATACTCTTGGTAAGGATAGAG
>ML778038.1:518997-569326 GCA_009831015.1 Picea engelmannii
CCCTTTAATTTTTGCACTAGTTGTATAGTTTTTGACTCTTTGGAAATTCTTTTGTGATATTTTTGGTCGATGGGTGACCTCATAACTATTTGACGATGCTAAATTCTTGTAACCATTTGCGGATGAAATTTCAGTGATAACAGATGCCCCCTGATGGATGAGGTTAGGAGCATATGTATAGCCAAAATCCATCAATGTTTCTTCTACTAAGAGTGTTGTTGTAAGAGAGAGCGATAGTGGGATTGTCAAGAGTTACCCATTGGAGGGAGAAGGGAACCTGTAGAACTAAGTCAAGATGTATGGAGACTCAAGACTACCCTTGGTTGGGGGTATATGCGAAGTATAAGTGGCCTCAACCGTTCAACTAAGTTGAGTGTCAGGGGGACAAAAAGACGTGGGATAAGTTGTGCCAGAGGTGGGACAAAGTGAACAAAATCAGAGGGCAGAGGTAAGTGACTTGTGGGATACTCAGAGGATATGAACGATGTCGACAAGGGTAGATGATAAGGAGTGCCCCAACCAAGGGCGACATGGGTTGCGTTTTCCAAAAAGGGAAGAAGGTCACCAAAGGTGACGACAAAAAGGTAATGCAAATGCTGGAAACAAAGGTGTTTGTACAATAAATAAAGAATAATGTGGGATGAGTGTACAAATATAGAAACGGGTGCCCCAATGTAATATGGTTGGCCTCGGTAGGGCACAATTTGCTTGGATAACTAGTGGAGGGTGGGGCCCCCATGGGTGGGTTTCTGTATGAGATAGGTGAAATGAAGGGAAATTTTCAAATGGGCAAACTCATTGTGGATGAAATGGAGGATTCATGATACTGCAGAGGTGCAGTAGAAAATAGAACCTTGAACAGATAATCTGGGAGTCCAGTGGGAAAGCTAGCAAAATGAGGAGAATGAGTATGTGGTTGATTCACGACATAATGTAAGACTATCAGGACTCCCATCCCTAAAGGGTTGAAAAATAGCATGAGTGTCAATGTGCAAAAGGGTTCTATGAATGGGACAACTCATGTGGGCGAGAGCACTACCGGGTGACAGTACTGAAGATGCAAATGGAGGTGTTGGTATTGCAAAGCCAAAGATGGGGATCCTAGAGGCAAATGTCAAAGGGTGTGACTAAAGATGCAAGTGAGATTCAAAGGGAATGACTACATGTCAATGCTGAGTATATACTTGAAGGGGTTGCGTTGATGTATGATGACCAAGTACCTGCACACATGAAAACCAAATACCCAACGTGAACAATATCTGAAGAGAATCAAACATACAAGCATTGATTTGATAATTTTGAATATGAGCATGTGTACCTGGTCGGGGTATGAAAAAATGGCGCCCCAGGGGCTCAGGTTGAAAAGTGGCCTGGGGACTGTCGTGATGTAGATGATGGGATGCTGATCCCATTTTGTACTGAGGTGCTTCACTGTCCTATAGATACTTGTATTTTTGTATGTAAACATTTGGATGGCACTGTGGACCGTCTTATATATACATGAGTATACATTTTGAGATCTATGTGGTGTTTACATGTGTTTTATTAATGTGTTGAGGATGTCTAATATATATATATATATATATATATATATGTTGTGACATGTTGTTGATATGTTTATGTATGTGTAGAGGTATGTTGATGTGATATATGCCAGTCTAACACAATATTAGCTAAGTTATCTGTAATTTGATTCAATTGTCTTGGAATATGTGTAAATGTAATGGAATCAAAATGGCAAGATAAAAGTCTAACCTACAGGTATTTGCAAAAGAGGCAAGGATCACGTACGTGGTACACATTGTTGAGTTGGAGAACGACTAGTTGAGAGTAGAGCAAGACGCTAAGGTGACGAATATGGTGATGTTGGGCATCGGCTAGGAGGCCAATGACAACAGTGTATTTGTCTTGGTTTTTGGTGTCTG
Source organism: Picea engelmannii (assembly GCA_009831015.1). NCBI lineage: Eukaryota > Viridiplantae > Streptophyta > Pinopsida > Pinales > Pinaceae > Picea > Picea engelmannii. The sequence goes on from ML778038.1 coordinate 520,923, forward strand.
AACCCAAACATATGCCACTTGAATGGAGCATTTCATGTGAGGGGGTATAGAGGGCCCAAGCTGCCAAAGCAAGATTTTGTGTCTAATGGTTGGTGTCGTCGGCATAACCGAGGTGGTAGGTCGGTGGAGGAAACATTTGTCAATAGCACAAATGATATTTTAGATGTGAGGAATGAAAAAAAGATTAAAAACACTATCAAATAAATAACCTAAAGTAGAACTGTTACGTTTAGGCATAAAATTTCTTTAAGTATAACCCGTTGATGAGTTCTTTGAGAGAGAGGCCATGATGTATGCTCCTTTGGTGAGACAATGTTGGATAATGTATGGGCCATGCCATAGTAACTCAAATTTTCCATGACCAAAGGTATCATGAGTGATATCATAAGCAAGGACGAGGTCACCTCTGTGAAATGAGCAAATGTTGACATGTCGATCAAAGGTGGCCTTTGATCATTTTTTGGTTGCCTCATTGTTCTGTAATGAAGATCGACAATCTTCATCCAGGGACTCTAAGTTCAGTAAGCGTTGCTCCATTGGAGCAGTGTCAGGCAATAGCTCAATTGCAGTGTGTAAGGTGGGAATTTCACACTCGATGGGAAGAGTGGCCTCCACCCCATGGACTAGATGAAATGGTGTGAAACCAGTGGCTGTTTTCACAGCCGTACGGTAATCCCATAGCGTGGAAAATAATATGTAATGCCAATTGGTCTTATGTTTGTTAACCATGCGATGTAACATGGTCTTGAGGACCTTTTTGATGGGCAATTGTTGGTTTGGTGTCCATCTTTCTCACATAGCGCGCAAGGGGGTTGGACGCATGGGGGAAGTGGAGCTATGGGCTCCTTCTTCTTTCTTCTGCCCCCAACTGTAGCAGGGAGAGTAGTGAGTGGGGGTGGAGAGGGTATGGTGGGAGTGATTATGGGAATCGTCCTTGGGATTCCTTCCATTTGGGGGGGAAGGGATGGTCGAGGGACCATCTCTAGTGGATGTAAATACCAAACTGGAATTTCTAACACCATATTAGGGAAGGTAAGTGTTGCGGCTACTTGGAAATATTTGACACCAGGTGGAGGGTAAAATAAGGGGATTTGAGTAATGGCTTGGGGAATTGTCTCCCAAACTAGGATATGGCCTTGGGGAGAGGTGAAATCACAGATTGGTGGGGTCGACAAGTTCGCAGGAGGCTCATGGGGGGGAGATCTGTGACTAGTTGGACGTCAGATATGATAGAAGCCTCCCTAGGAGGAAGGGTATCCTCTATGTCAGTTCCATTATATGATACGGTGCATACTTGATTGGAAAGATGAAGGAGTGGTGGTGCTCCATGGTAAGTTCCTAACAATGATGGATCTTTGAAAATTCCGAGACCCATTTCAATGAGTGGGTATGCATCATGACTTGTGTGGATGAGAGGGAGAATGTTATCGATTTTGGCAAATGGGTTAGGCTCGTAATGTGAGACTTGGTCAATGGTAACAATCTTCCCATTGTGTGGGAACATCATTGTTCGAAAGACGAAAGAGGCAACTTCCTTCATAGCATACATGTAGCTACGACCGAACAAGATATTATAATCAAGTGGGGCATCGATAACTTCAATGTCGATGAGAATAGTCTTGCCCCCAAGTTCTACAGGGACATTTTGGAAGAGCCCTTCAGGAGATGATGGTCATATGTCATAAGCTTGTAAGGTAATGGTAGAGGGTATGAGTTCAAGGGAACCAAATTTTCTTCCATACAGATTTGGACATAATGCATGTAGATGCACCTTCATCGATGATACACCAATGAACTGTAATGTTCCATATTTTCACTGGGATTTGGAAAGCGATCAAAGCGGGAAGGCAAGGTTCTCCGCTGTAGATATCAAATGTAATGAGTCGAGTATCTGTGGGGTCGATTTACCCCAAGGTGTAAAGTAATAATTTCCGCTGAGTGATACAAGTCTGAAGGACTTCTAAGACTGACATGGCAACTGGGGATTGTGATAAGTCATCAACCAAACTGTGATTATGAGCTGCCCTAGCCTGTGGGTTGTGGACATTCCTGTGCAATGGGATGTGAGGGATGTGAAGAGTTGGTTCCGTGTTAGGGTGAAGGACCACCAGCAGGGATCCCGTTGGTGTGGGAATTTTTTCTGGAGAAATGGGAGGAGACTCAGCGGGTGCATGATACTGATGATTACATGTTTGCAGCAAGATTTCTTCTTCACTAGTGAGGAGGATCATGCAATCTACTAGATTGTTTGGATTAAGGTATTGTCCCACCTGGGGTGGGATAGGTTGTGTGTATTGTTAGGTGTTTATCACACATTGGTGTGGAATAGGATTCTACAGCACGGATGGGAGGGGTTGTTTCACATATTTTTGTGGGGCCTGCTGAGGGGCAGGCGGTGCTGGAGGATGTGGTAGACTGCCTGAGTCTTTCAGCTATTTAAAATCAGCAATTTGGGGGAAATGATGAGTATAATGACTGAACTCACTGCAAAGAGAACAAGGGAAATTGGTCTTGATAGTATTGTTATTTCTCCCTTGACACCTATTGTTATTGCCCCCCTGGGGGTTTTGATTCCCTTGGTTTTGGTTGCCCCTAGCCAATTGGTTTTGTTGGGGTTGATTCCCGCCTTGGCCTGGGTTGTTGTTGCTCCTGTTTCTGCCTTTATTTTTGGCATTATTCGATGGGTGGGTTGGATTTTCCATATTCAACTGTTCAAAATTTTGATATTGCTGAACGAGAGAGGGTTGAACAAAATTCACACCAGCATGAGGATGTGGGGGAGCGATGGTTTGTGGGGGATCAGGAAATGGAAAGTATGGATTTTTTGGGGGAAATGATCTGTAAGGTACATAGGGAGGCGTGATGCTTTTGCTAGTACTATAAGCTAAGGTAGAGGGGGTACTAGAACTTGTTTGAATAGGTGGGTGTATGGGGGGTACCGACGGTGGCCCACTGATGGGTGGAGGTATAGCAACAGGGTATGGTTGTTGATAAGGGGGTGGGGGTTAATAAGAGGTACCCCCATATGTCGGAGGATATTGAGGTGTTCCATACATTGATGGTTGTTGGGGTTGTGGACCATGGTGAGTGGTATTACCAATCAATCCGTCTGTTGAGTGAGACATCTCGGGTTTGTCTTGGCCAAATGGCACGAGTTTTGGGAGATCAAGAAGTACAGTGTACAAGTACCCTGACTGTGAATAGATGAGGTCGTATTGTTGAGCTTTACTAATGGCTTCTTCCTCTGATTGAGGGAAGGTGGAAGCTACATCCTTACCGAGGAGAGAGATAAGTGATCTAAGAAACTAGTCAAGACACTGTTGTTTGGTGGTTTCTGCTTTGCACAAGCTACGTCACCTACACCACTCATGAATGTGATCAGCGATATGTGTGGCTGAGGTTTGTTTGAAATTAGAGAGTAGTTCAAGACCATTGTCATGGCGGATTGGTAATTGGAAGAAGGTCAAAAATTCTTTAGCCAACGACTTGAAAGTCACATGGGACCCTGATTTTTCATCTATATACCATTTGGATGATGGGCCAGTGAGTGTGCATTGAAATAATCGTAGTCTAATGGAATCATCCATGATGTTATTGGAAGAGCACCATAGGTGGAAAGTCTTGACATGGTTGGCAGGGTCGTCTCCTACCTTTCCTTCAAACTTAGGGATGTCTGAAGGTAGTTTGGTGGGCATTGCAAGCCATGTGGGGTCATGAAATATAGGATCATTGGTGAGTTTGCTTAGATTTGGTATGTTAAGAGAGGCTAAATATGACATCAGGAGTGTTGGTTGAGGGTTAGCTCTCGCCATGGTAGGAGTGTTCTGTGAACCTGACCCTTGAGGGGGACTAGGTGGGTTGGTACTTCCCCCTTGAGAGGAAGTTGGTCCTCTGCTTCCGTGTAAATGAGAGCGAGTGGACAGAGGGACTTGGGAAGTGGACCTAAGTAATGTGGAACCAAGAAGATTTGATCCTAAGACAGTAGCACTCATAGGAGTGTGTGAAGGTGGTGTCGATGAGTGGTTAAGACCAAACACTCCCCCTAATATAGGAGGGAGGTTTAGCAAGTGTCGGGAATGATGGGAATTCTATGGGTCCCCTATGATGTCCAACTAGCTGAGTGAATGTGTGCAAATGGTGGTGAGAGTAATAAAGAAACAAGAGTCGTTGTTGCAAATTTTGAACTTTACACAATATATATATCCAAATCAAAATGTAATCAGAAGTGCATCATACATAAAGTGGTTTGAAAAAGAAGCATATATGTGGATAAGTGGGTTTTGTTTGTGTGGGGAATCAAGGAAAACAAATGCTTGTGTCCTAAAATACCTAAGGTCCTTCCTCTCAAATAGCACTGGACCTTCCAATAGTACTCAACAGTGGGTTTTGAAGTCACCGGAAGAGAAACTAGTGAAGGATGAAATAATCGTTTATAATGAGGGATAAAGGGGGCATATCCCGAAAGAGCTGGTGATATTTCCCAATAGCCACACAAAATCCGATCAAGGTGCAATTGCAACCCACAATTTCCACCTGGGTAGATGTCCTAAAATTTGGTCACTAGGTACCTCGATCAAAGTGCAACATTTAGATTTTCGGCCTAAGAAATGGGTCACGATTTGGATCCCATCCAAGAGGTGGGTGCCTCAAGGGGGGATGCACAGAAAAATCGGACCTCAGCCTTCAACCCTTCACATGTATCTCCCTCCCTTACGGTGTTAGGAACACTTGACTTGGAGGATTTTCAGTTCCCTATTTGACAACTTATATGGTTTTGACTATGTGAGAACCAGATGATGGGGAGTTATTTGGATGCCTATCCCCGAAATCCTACCTAGACTAAAAAATTTCTTTTGGCACCTCCTGTGGAGGAAAACTTGGTGAGTTTTTAGAAAATTTTTAGATGTAGTGGTTTGAGATATTGGGGTTGTGAACCAACCTCGTTGAAATTAAATGGGAGTGGATAGTTTCATCAAAAAAAGGGAGGGGTGTTTCAGAATCCCTTTGGAGGAAACTTACTTTGATCCCCACGTTTCAAGAAGAAACTATGTGAGTGATAAGTGACTTTTGTGTGTGAATGAGTGAAAGTGTTTCAATTTTTAATGAATTAGGTGTCACCTTGCTGCATGTGGACTTCACTTGGTCCTTACAAGTGTTGATTACCTAATTAACTAAGTGCCTTTGGTACAACCTTGCATAATTCAAAAGTCCCTAGGAAGCTAGCATGTGGACATGTGGGTCCATTACTATTCCTTTAACTCCTTATTGTGATTTAATCTAAGAAAATCTTTGAAACTATCCTAGATTGTGATCATGTGGGCATGTATGGGCCCGTTACAAAACCTTTAAACTTCCCTAGTGATTTGATCTAAGAAAGTAAATTTCAACACTATCCTATTTTTGTAGCATGTGGGCATGTATGGACCCGTTACAATCTTAAGATGTGTTTGAAAAAATAAACTGAGTCCCAAGAAGGGTTGTTGTCCTTTCCTAAAGGTTTTAATCTTCTTAAGAGAAATGAAATTGTCCCACAATCTTTTTCTGATTCTCAAGGTCGCTTGGAGGCACGAGAGAAGAGAATACTAAGCGATTGTTATCCAACTTCTAGTCCTGTTGCAAGTTATATGTGATTACAAATGATTTCTATCTTATATTTTTAGTCAAAGCAAGCCATCCATGTGGCGAAAATGAAAGAAAAAGAGGAAATAATGATTTTAACCCCCTAAGTGCCTATGTGTTTTGACTAATCCCTTTATATGAATAGAGAAATAAGTGTGGTGTAGCTTAAAACATGCTTGAAATCACTTTTAAGAAGGCTAAGGGCCTTCCCCACATCTCAAAAACTTTACAATGTGAATTTTTTCACAGGTGTGTGGGTCTCAGTGGAGACAGAGGTGCACAGAGCGCATGTGCGTAGACCAAAAAGAGCTAATGAGCATAGGTGCGTAGAACATAACTGTGACTTAGGTGCATGTGCGCATGATGCACGTCTGTGGGCTGAAAAACCCACCCACAGGTGACACACGGTCGTGAATGAAAATTTCGGATGGAATTCTCCCAATTCAACTTGGAATTGAATGATTGGCAGGTCGACTTAGGCCGGTTAATGCACCTACAAGTTAAATAAACCAAAAAAAGAGCTAGAAAAACCCAAATGGGGTAGGAAATTGATACCTTTCCCCAGTGGAGTCGCCAATCTGTTGCACCTCTTTCGTCACCTTAGTGAGAAAAATAGAGGTGTTTTCAAGATTAGTTGGGTTTGCTAAGCAGGACAACTATAAGGAAAAGGGTTAGAGAAAAAAATACAAAAGAACAACTAAGAAATAAAACAACAACTAAATTAATGATCATAGGGACATAAGGACAAAAGAAACAATTAGACCTATGTCACCAATGATAAGGGTGATATTAGTGAAAGAAAACACTGAGAAGAAAGATGACTATGAGTCCCTTCTTCCTCCAAGGGAGGGCTCTTGGACCCCCACAAATAAGATCTTCTTACAACTTTGAAAATGAAAATGGTGAAAGAACTCTTTGCTAATCCACTCAAGGGGTGAGATGGATTTCCCAATGCAATGATGCAAGTATACTCTTGGTAAGGATAGAGGATTCCTTAAGAGAATAATGGCAGCATAACTTTGCTATGAATTCCTTGAAAAATGAAGTGTATCCATGGCCTTTTTATAGCATTCCTTTGAGGTATTGTCCAACTAGTTTGTAGTGTGTAAAGAGGCTAATTAGGGAATTTCTAGGTCTTTGACCAGCTACCTAGTCGAATCCAATCCAGATTTGAGTGTCAAATCAACTTGGAAGCTGAACCAAAAGTGGGTGGGAGGCTAACCACTCTCATAAATGCATTGTTTCTAAGTTGCACGGATTTTTGCGATAACAATCATGCATCGTGCACATGTGCGCGATTCTTGCATTTATGTTTTGTGCATGTGCACGTGCACCCTGTGTCTTCATAGTGCCCTTTAATTTTTGCACTAGTTGTATAGTTTTTGACCCTTTGGAAATTCTTTTGTGATATTTTTGGTCCATGGGTGACCTCATAAATGTTTGACGATGTTGAATTCTTGTAACCATTTGCAGACAAAATTTTAGTGATAACAAAGGGCTTGATGCCATATGACAGTCGACACTGTTGGCTGATGTGGACATTGCTTCCTTGGCGGAGCCATCCAATGATGTATGGTTGTGGGTGTGGTGTTGTTGGTAAGGCCAACCACTTGACGACCTCTTCTGAGATGAGGTTCTTCTGGCTACCTCTATCAATGATGAAGTGTAGCGGGGTGCCTTTTACCTACATCTATGAATGGAAGAGGCGCTCTCCTTCTTCTAGCTCATCTAGTTCACCAGGATGGAGCTTAGTGGTAGCAAAGGTGGCACTGGGTTCCATGTCAATGATTTGTCTTCCCCTTTTTTCTTCTGGCTCAGAGTCATAATCTACATCTGATTTAGAGGATTTCACTTTGGCCACTAGCGACTGCTTTGAGAGGAAGTCAGCAATGTTATGCAAAGGGCTCTTATGGAAGTCACACCACTTCCCAATATCTTTCATTGTCTTTCCAGTGTCCTTATTTGCTTGTGTCTTGGACTATTTGTCCTGATACTGTCCATCTTTTATCTATCCTTTTTTCGGTGGGTTGGGACCACCCTTTCTTGGCTTTTGTTGCGAGAGGTTCCCAGGCCCAAATTGTCGAGTATTTTATTTGAAATTCTGCTCAATTTTGATGGAATATCGGTAGGTCGAGCCCAAGGATGAGATGTCCAGAAATTAAATTTCATTCTGGATGTATCTATGTAGAGCACCATGATACTTGACCACCAGTTTTCACTCTGAATCTTTGAAACCCAACTTGGTGCGCAAGGTATGGAAGATATTTGTGAAATATGGCGTTGCTTGGTCTCTTTCTTGCCACAGTGTGGTCCATTTGGTATATAGGTCGTCATAACTTTTGACGGGGTAGTATTGTTCATTAATATCATCCCTGAAGGATTCCCAGGTGGCCGTGACTGAAAATAATTTGGTTTCCTTTGTTTCCTTTTTCTCACAGAAAGTTTCCCACCAATCTTTGACATGGGGAATGGCTTTAAGGAGTGAAAAAGTAATATTTTCCTTATTCGAAAAGTTATCGACAGAAAAATACCTTTCTAGTAGACTCAACCACTTCTCTACAACATATGTGTCTATATGACCTTCAAATATAGGAATATCAAATTTTATTTGTACCTTGAAGGGGGCAATGCCTCTATTCGAAGAAGATGCATCGCCTGTTGGTAGCCACCGAAGGATTTGTGCGAAACTATCCATCATCTCGTTCCTCTGTTGCGTGAGGGCTTCCTCAATAAACAATTTGAAATGATATCCTGTCCCATCATATTTCTTTTCTCCTACCATGGGAGGTCACTTAGGCATGCGAGAGCTTCTTTCCTCAAGAGAAACAAGCTCGAGACCCAACTCTTTGTACTCCGACCTCGTTGGGGACATGCATTAAGACGATAAGGAACAGACCGCTCTGATACCACTGATCTAGATTTTATGAGCAGAATGAAATGAATATAGATTATTAACACGTTCTTAACACAAAATAATAGAGATACAATAAAACTGGTTTTCTATTCAATAACGAAATAAGCTGAAACTGTAAAATGCAGCGGAAACAAGCTTGCTGGAATGGTGGCGACTTATCTCTGAGAAGAGATGTGACGGCAATGCGCATTTGCAAGAAGAAGGTTACAATGAGGCTCTAAAGGCCTTTTTACAATAATAAATAATTACAAAAACCCTAGACATCCAAAAACCTAACCCAAGGAGATGAAGTGCCAAAAGTCATGTGGGCCCTGTTTGGGTAAGTTAGTACATCAACTTCCCGGGGTCGTAACTTTTGCATACGATCTCTGTTTTAGGCATGTGATAGCCCGTTGGAAAGGTATCATTGAGGAGATTCATTTTGGGGGATCAATAATTCCTTTTTATATCATTGAGGAGATTTTTCAAAAAAAACTTGCATTTAGGCCCTCAAAATGGCCTCGAAAGTTAAAACTGCTAAAAATAGTAAATTGCCAAAATTGTCAGAAAACTATTTTGAGCCAGTTGGAAAAGGTGGGTGGACACTGATATGAATATGGATAAATCCTCCCTCCTTAGGAAGAAATGGTCTCCATTGCATTGAGATTCCCCATCAAATGAGTAAATTTCTGTTGAACTTGGCCTCGGGTGAGCCACTTGCCTTGGTGCTGAAGATGCCCTACTTTGACGACTTGATAAACCTGGATCCATTGTTTTCAAGTGACCTTGATATCTCTGTACACAATCTGATCATTGGATGCCTATTATATTCAGTTGAGGTTGACCTCTATTGGTGTCATTTGTTATTCTACTTCTGAGGTGTCCAATAATGGTGGGAAATGAGGGCGAAGGAGATCCACGTTGAACACTGGGTGCAGGTCAAGGAAAGGAGGAATGTTGTGCTCAAAATCATTATCCCCCAAAAACTTGGTGATAGTGTACGGACCATAACAGAGTGGGTGAAGCTTCTGATGGGGTCCTGTAAGGCATTCTTTCTGCAAGTGCAACCAAACTTTATCAACCACTTTAAACTTATGTGGCACCCGATGTTGATCATGGTGTTGTTCGTACTTGTCATTGGACTTCTGTAGGATATCCTAAACCAATTGGTGGATGTGCTAGATCCACTCAATTAACTGGGTGGCTCTTTTATATTCAGTTGGATTAGGAGATGAGTCTGTCGAGGTGACCGCAAGGGGAAGTGAAACATCTATGGAACCCAATGGTTGGAATCCCAACCCCACTTGAAAGGGGTTGTGGCTAGTTGAGCTATACAGGGCTCGGTTGTAGCTATGTTGGACATAGGGAAGGCTCTCATCCCATGTGCAAGGGTGATTTGAATTATACATGTGAAGGATATGCACAATCATTCAATTTACAACCTCGGTTTGGCCATCTTTCTGGGGGTGGAAGGCTCGAACAGAATGTGCTGAGAAATCGAATATCCCAATCTGAGACAATGGTTTGTGGGATTCCAAAATGTACCTAGACTCATTCAAAGAAGAGATTGGTAGTGGCCTCTGCTATGATTCTCTTCTCGCAAGCAACCATAATCTCCATCTTAGAGAAGCAATCAACAACCACAAAAACACAGTCATTTCCCCGCTTGGTGAATGGGAGGCCCGACATGTAGTCCATTGAGATGGATTCCCATGTCCTGTTAGGAGTGGGAAGAGGGGTGTATAGGCCATGTTTCTTAGTGTTCCATTTCGCAATAGCATAGGAAGTGTAGGACCTGATATACTTGTTGACCTCCTATCAAAGTTTTGGCCAGTAGAAATGTTTTTGTAGCATCGCCACTGTCTTTTTGACGACAAAGTGTCCTGCCACCCAATTGAAGTGGGCTTCCCAGATCATCTTCACTCACTCACTTTATAGAACACATATATGGCCCAGACGACACAACAACCCATCCTAAATATGGAAATTATTGACAACTGCGTTTGCACCCAACATTTGGTAGGTGGTGGCAAAGTTAGGGTCTGTCTCATAGAGTTGGGGCCATCCAAATGTTTCATGGCTGCAAGAGTCTAGCACTATGGTAAGTGCTACAAATGGTGGTCTTCTGAGGCAATCAACGAAGTGATTGGTATTTCCTATTTTATACTTGATGTTGAGGTGGAATTGCTGCAAGTATGTGGACCACTTTTGATGGCGGTCATTCTGCAATTTTCCCTGTGTCTGCATGAACTGTAGTGGCTTATGATCAGTGTGGATGATTGTCTCCTTCCTAAGAATGTAATGTCTCCACTGGCGGCATGCTTGCATAATGGAGTACATTTCTTTTTCATAACTAGAGTACTTACGGACAATATCTGATAGTGTCTCACTATGATAGGTCACGGGGTGGCCGTGCTGAGTGAGAAAGGTGCCCACAGCATAGTCTGAAGCATTTGTCTCAATCTCAAAAGGATGTTGTAGGTTTGGTAGTGAAAGTACTGGGGCTAAGCACAAGCACTGATTCAAGTCATCGAACGCTTCTTGTTGGGACCCACCCCATGCAAATGTTTCCTTACCACCACCCCTGTTTATCTGGTTGAGGGTCCATGCAATATGGGAGAAACCCAACACGAACCTGTAGTAAAAATTGGCAAGGCCCAAGAAGCTCTGAATCTCAGCGAGTGTTGTTGGGGCTGGCCAATCATGGATGACTTGGATCTTGGCTGGATTCACATGTACACCATGTTGATCAATGATGTATCCCAGGTAATGGACCCTGTCCATGTCGAAGGAGCATTTTTCCAAGTTGGCTTATAGCTTGTGATGTCGCAAGGTGTGTAGAACCTGTTGAATATGCTGCAAGTGTTTGGCCCAAGTCTTGTTGTAAATTAGAATGTCATCCAGATACACCACTACAAAAGTATTGGTGAATGGTCGCAGGATATCATCCATCATCCTCATGAAAGTGGCTGGAGCATTTGTCAAACCAAAGGGCATGCCCAACCATTCAAAAAGGCCTTCCTTTGACTTGAAGGTGGTATTCCATACATCTGTCTATTCTATCGAGACCTGGTGTAGCCAGACTTCAGATCAATATTACTAAAGTATTTGGCCCCAGTGAGTTGATCAAGGTGATTTTACCTTTCAAAAAGCCCCAATAACCTTTGTATTTGCCTCTTACAAGATTCTAGCTGCACACAAAACAAACAAGAGAAGTAAACCAAAAGTTGGTGTCAGAAATAAATCGGCTTAAATAGGTGATACCCAAGATTTTTGATATTGTGCAAAGAAAATGAAATGATAAGGTAAAGATGAGATTTCCTAAAAGAAATGTTTTAAAGGACTATTAAAGAAAACCGAGGTAACCTCATTCAGACAGCAACATCATCTGAACTAATAAATAACAGAGTTGTTTCCTTGATTAATCGTTTACAAAAGAATAAAACAAATTAAATGATTCACTCAAATTAAAGCAGTCATTCAAGGTAAATCACCCCCGAAAAAGATCTACAAGAGTCAGTTTTGAATTTTTGACCTCTGTATTTCAGTCCGCAAGTCACTACCTGTCACCCTTTTTTGTTTTTAGGTTTACCTTTTAAAAAAAAGTTAGCATCTTTCCATTTCGCATAATAAGGGATAAGAGATTTCATTTCAACCTTGTGAGCTTCAAAGTAGATTGTGGAAAAAAAGCAGGTCTTCACAACTCCTCAATCTCCTGCTAAACGAAGGGACGCTTAAAAGTGATCCTAACTTTCCTAGGTTTTTCAATAATATCGGAGGATTGAGGCTTGCTCAAATAGAATGCCCTAAGAAAGTTATTTTCCCTTTTTTTCCCTGAGAACAAAGGTGTTGTGAAGGTTAAAGGAAGGTTGGTACTGAGTAATCAAAGTAAGTTGATAGACCTATAATGAAAAATATTACACAGATATCAGCCCTAATACAAACTGATTGCCCCTATCTTCGCGCTTTAAAAAATAAAATTATAAGACAGGTGGTGAAAGGAAATTCAGAAATGATTTCCCCCATTAGTCCAAGAGACGATCAAAGGAAATTCAGAAATGATTGCCCTCGTCTCAACATTTAAATACACAAATATATTTCGAAGTGGTGAAAGGAAATTCAGTAAAAGGGGCTAGATAACTTCATCGGGGTACTGAACAGGCTCGATGGCAGTGAAGCAATGTCTGAGATATCTGTAAGGCTGTTATACATGAATATCACTCTACTCTGGTAACCAATTCTTTCTAAAAACTTGATCTACATCCCATGTTCAGATAGGGATTCCTGATTAAAAACACATAATCTTCTTCTTTTGATGCAAGCTGATAGCCACAAGATCTATTGGGTCTCCTAGAACTGTTTTGATTGTCTTAAGGCAGACCTAAATTTAGTAACGGGAAAGGGAAAGTCGTGAAAGAGACTACGGCTAAGTTTAAAAAAGTATCTGAGTTTGAAAAAAAATTCAAGGTAAAAAATGAAGTCTCTTTCCCCTTCGATACCCTATTCTCAGGAACCTTTTTGCCTAATTGAAGCTATTGAATCCATTTACCCAATATCGGCATGTGGTCTACTGTTCTCCCCATCTTACAAGAAAATGAGATCCTTAGTTGGAGCCTATGTTGGAGCCGCCTTTGTTTTTTCTAGCTCGTCTCGAATTTCATATCTTAATGCTCGAAATCGAAAGATGGTTTTCGTATTTTCCATCTGTGGTTTCAAAATCTCTGAAGTCTTATCACACGAGCAACGATAGTTATTGTACTCTCGAAGCGAGTTCTACTTTTTTTCAACTATTTCTCCCTCCTTTGTTCTACCTCGAGATTTTGTATGTCGGATACTATAGATCACATAGTTCACAAGTCCCGAACAAAAAAATGGTGAAATCATTTTAAAATTTTACCCAGGTCAGTAACGAGAGTAAAATTTTCCTAAATCACAATTAAACATCATCAAGTTTTCACGTCTCGGTGTTCACTAAATCCAAAAGTCTTATTGTTGTAATCCCGATAGTAGAAACCACGAGTTTCTTGTTTTAGTAACTCGTGTCAAGGTTAAAGGTAAAATCTTAGCCATGGTTAAGTTCTGTCGGAAATTCGCAACTCGACGTGTTCTCTTTTAAAAAGCTACACCATCTAAGCCCCGAGTTGCGAAGTTGCGATAAAGATATGAACATAATTAATTAAACACTTAATCTGATTTTATCCTCCCTTTTAATTAAAACATATCATCGTGATCTCGCAGTTTCGCAACTCAGCATGCAAACTTCCCGGAAGTTATACCTTCGAAGCTCCGAGTCACGATATGGCAATATAAATAATTACATAATTAATTAAGCACCTAATCATAATTATGGTTTTATTAACCAAAGTCTATCATCGCAATTTCAGGTGTTAGAGGTTCAAAGGGTTAACTTTGGTTAAACCGGATTAATTAAGCTAAATTAGTATCTCCCGTGTTTTGATGCTTGCAGAGTTTATGAGGCAGTCTTAATTCTTCCTTACGCCAACTGACATTTTGAACTGCCAAAATTTATGGCATTAATTAGAAATAAGGCGAATCGACAAATAAAGATGGGTTTTTAATGCTAAATTTATTTCTAAATGTGATTTGACTGATCTATTCTTAAAAAGTACCGATTTTTCGAATATATAGAGTTGTTATTCGTTATAACAAATTCATTTCTATATTATGCAGAGCACACTTTCTCAGTGAGCTAACTTCTATATGTATACATATTTTTATCGTAGAAGAGCTAAAGCAGGATCTCTCGTCATGGCCTTGCGAAAAGCATCTAAAGCCAGCGTTGAGGTTTCTGGACAAGGTTCAGACAACATCGTTGATACTTCACCTCGAAGTGTCGACTCTGTCTCGAACTGGTCGTTCGTTTCTGATGTTCTGTAGGCCGAATTAGTGGATTATTCTGATGATTCCAGCGACAATGAAAAAGACGACATAACCACCAAATATAAGATCGTCATTCAATCGGGAATGCATAAAGTAGCGGCCAGGCCAAGACTTCTCCCATTCTATGATATGGTCCGATGGGCATTAGACCATGTGGACATACCAACCAGAACCATCATCAATGAGCAGAAGGTCACCATCAGGACTTTCAGACCTCAACATCGTCCGACCTTACATATGATGCTGAATTCTTGGAAAAGTTCAAACAGAAGGAATGTGTGCAGTATGAAAAGACTATGTCTATCTTAATAAGAGATTGGGTTTCGCACCCTGTGAAGTTCAGGGCAGACAGTAATAGTATATATTCAATAGCTTCCTTGGAACCACAGTTCAAGTATGTAGCTATGATGACATGTAGATTATATGGGAGAGAGGACACCTAACATTTCTTTCTTCAATGGGTGCCTCTAATACATCAACTCGCCGAAGGCTGTTCCTTCGACTGGGAGAAAATGTTGTCTGATAGCTTGACCAGTCGGATTACAAAGTATCGGGCGTAGAAAGAGAGTGGAAATATTTCTTCATTTTTTATGTCTGCATACATTATGGATGTCGTGTGATTTCTAAAACCATTTCCCTTAATGAGCTGGAGTTGGACTCCAGTAGAGGTCAAGCCCATCTACATATATCATTCAAATTTGTGGGAAAACAAAGCGACAGATTTTGTATATGAAATCTTCAACTGGGTGATGATACCTCTGCATGTCACTATTTTCGGCCACCTTCCACCCAGGATCTCGGACAGTATAGTGATGAATTTGAGCAGTATAGTTGGATGATATGTAGAAGCTGAATTCTCATATCTCAGAGTTTTTGGGGCTTCTGTTCCCCCACATGCATTGCCATTATTTATCCCTGATAAGTTGGCTTGTCGCGAAGTTTCTAGACAAACGGTAATCGGTGGCATAAGTAAGGAACTTAAGGGATACTCAATGAAGGTATGGCCACCTTTTCCTGTTCGTTTAAATTCTTATTCTTTGTTAGATTTTGGGCATGTTAAAGCTGAGGCGGCAGCCCTGGAAGACCTAAAATTGGTCCTTATTGAATTCAAGAAGCATGATTCGCAAAGGGTCATGAGTAATCATTTGGCTAGTTACAGACACAAGAAATTTGAACATGAAAATTCACCCTCAGATGACATTTTTTGAGGTGCAAGATCTTATGCCAAGATTTTAGCTCAGATACAAAACTTGGCACTTGAAGAGAGGGCCGATATTCTAAAATTCCAAGAACATCGACGCAGTTGTCTTCCTGCAGTATTACGGGGTGAGAATATGAGTACAGCAGAGGTGAAACAAAAAGATGTCGAATGCTCCAAAGATGCGACTCCCAGTCAAGAAAAACACCAGGATGAGGAAGAAAAAACTAAGAGCCCGAAAGAAGAGATAAAGACTCCCGACCCACCAAAGAAGTAGACTCTGGTTACTACTCCAGGGCAATCAACAAAGGAAATCGAAGATCTTATCACATCCGTTACTCCCTTGCAGTCAACTCAGGGAAATATTGATGCAGGGTGGATCTTAAATGAAGAATTGAGGCCTATAAGGGTGGAAGAGCTCCCTCCAAATGAGTTCTTCTTTGATAAGAAGAGAAAGGCAGTGGTAAAGAGAGAATTCTATCAGGAAGGGGAATTGACAACCAAGAAATACAAAGTTTTGACTGATGGGAAGGACAAGAAGAATGAACAGTTCATGATGGAAATARCCGGGACATTAGGGGAATATGCCACAGTGAATCAATTTTCAGTCGAGGTTTTGAAAAACCAGCTGAAACGAAAAAATTGCCTCATCAAAACCCTAGAAGCCAGACTAGCCACATCAGCGGAGGCTGCCAAAGACCATGCGAGTGTAGGGATAGAGCAAGCAAGGTTGGCCGATAAAAGTGAGATAGAGCTACTCAAAACTAATCTTGAACAAGTAGAGCTGGTGGTTCGGAATGGTCAGATACAAGTGGGCCAACAAAAAGATTTGATCGAACAACTACAAGCTAGGGTGGAAATCACCGAAAGTAAAGTGATAAATATCGAGATGTTCCAATCCCAGGCGATGGAGATTCGAAGCAAAGTTTCTGCAGCCCAGGGAAATTTACTCACCAAGGTAGAGGTGATTTGGGACAACTGGTTGCTTGTTAATCAAGTTTTGGAAAATTTATCTGTTAGAGAAAGAGAAGCTAGAGAAACACAGGTTGCCTTTCAAGAGGCTATGATAGCTACAAACAACAGGAAATCGGGAAGTACTCCCAGGTTTACCATTTCGGAGCAGACCAGAGGAAATATTCTATTAAAAGAATGGGAACACAACATCTCGGAGGGTAAGCTGCAAGCCAAGAGGGTAACGAAATCCTTAGAAGAGGATTTTAGGTCTATAGATGGTAATCTGCTAGGCATTGATAGTAGAGGTAATGCTGCGGCATTGATTCAAATGAATATGGAAAAAATCTCACTTGATTTAAATGAAAAAGAGGAAAAAGATTCGACCGAGATCTCACAAGTGACTATGGCAAACATAGTTCAAATAGATAAATGTATGATTAAACCAAGTGTGCAATTGTGCGCTATCGACATCATAGACAAACAGATGGAAGACAGGTTGTTGCAATTAGCCCAAGATTGTTACTCTTTTGAAGCCAATTGTCAAGAAGAACCATCAAGGCTGATATCTTGGTTGGTGGAAAGGTGTGTCACTTGTACCGAGCATGCGCGAGGACAAGCTTCTGGCACCAAATAAAGACACAGAGAAAGAAATGGAATGATTTCTCTCCTCCTTATCATAACTGAAAATTTTGCAACGATTGAGATTCCATCTTATTGTAAAATTGTATAAATATACCATGCAAAGAAAGAAAAATGGTTGGACCTTTTGTGTCAATTGTAATAGAGGTTTTACATTTTGAGAGTTAATATAATGCAAATATGAAGATTCTCAATTTCGTCATGACTGTGTTATGAGTTTGTTTTCTTATATCTCATATTTCGTTTCATTTCATATTTGTATCTGATGAATGCTTCGCTATAATTTAGTGCAACCTCTACTATAGTGAATGAATTTTGGTTTTCTATATTGTTTATTGTTTTTCCTCTGTACCAGCTATCAGCAGGTATAAGACCAGTCAACACTTTCAGAATTCTATATATATTTTATGCTTCATCGGGTTATTTCTTTACATTTTTCTTATTTTGTTTATACGTGAGATTCTCCTTTGATAGGAGCCTTACTCGATAGACAACTAAATGTTGTCTCCCACTTCATACATTTTATTAAAATATAACCCAGTTACGGGAAAGAGCCTTTGATTTGCACCTCTTTTTTATTCCTGAAACCGTAAGCTCTCTTTTATACGAGAAAATTGAGACAACACTTAAATTCCCCTTGAGGTTTTCTTATTTTAATGTTCCTCCATGAATTTCCCTGTACCAACACATCTCAATATCGAACCCGGATTATCAAATCAAACACACATTTCCTTAAACCTTTTCGATATTATTCTTAAAACAGCCACTACCCGGGTTGAACTCGAACGTTCATGGGCAGTGATTGAACATGATATAAACATACAAGAATAGTTGGAAGCTAGACAATTCCAACACAGAAATCATCCCTAGTTTCCCTTACCGAAGGTTGACGTTTCTCTCTTCTCTACCCTTTACCCACTTTCGGATGCCTAGACACTGTACTTCTAAGCCTTAAGTACAGACTCTGGAACAACACATATGATCTCCATTTTAGACGTGTGATAGCCCGTTGGAAAGGTATCATCAAGGAGATTCATTTTGGGGGCTCAATCATGCCTTTGTTTATCATTGAGGAGCTCGATCCCGAAAAACCTTCATTTAGGCCCTCAAAATGACCCCGAAAGTTAAAACTGCTAAAAATAGTAAATTGCCAAAATTGTTAGAAAATTGTTTTGACCCAGTTGGAAAAGGTGGGTGGCCACCAATATCCATCTGGATCAATCCTCCCTCCTTAGGAAGAAATGGTCTCCATTGCGTTGAGGTCCCCAATTAGATGAGGAAATTTCTGCTAAACTTGGCCCTATGTGAGCCACTTGCCTTGGTGCAGGAGCTGCCCTACTTTGACGACTCAAAAAATTTGGATCATTTGTTATTGAGTTCCCTTGATCTGTCTATCCACAATATGATCATTGGATTCCTGTTGTATGTAGTCGGGGTTGAGCTCTATTGGTTTGAGTTGTTCTGCTACTTCTGAGGTGTCCAATAATGGTGGGAAATAATGGTGACGAAGATCCACATTAAACACTAGGTGCAGGCCAAGGAAAGGAGGAATGTTGAGCTCAAAAGAATTATCCCCCACAGCCTTGGTGATAGTGTATGGCCCATAATGGAGTGGGCGGAGCTTCCTATGGGGTCCTGTAAGGTGTTCTTTTTCCAAGTGCAACCAAACTTTTTCACCCACCTGAAACTTATGTGGCACCCGATGTTGATCATGGCATTGTTTGTACTTGTCATTAGACTTTTGTAGGATATCTTGAACCTATTGGTGGATGTGTTGGATCTTCTCAATGAACTGGGTAGCTTGGGGCCATCAAGATGTCTCATCGCTGCAAGAGTCTAGCACCGTGGTGAGTGCCGCAAATGGTGGTCTGCTGAGGCAATTAACAATGTGATTGGTGCTTCCTATTTTATAATTGATGTTGAGGTGGAATTGCTGCAAGTATGTGGACCACTTTTGATGGCGGTCATTCTGCAATTTTCCCTATGTCTGCATGAACTGCAGTGGCTTATGATCAGTGTGGATGACTATCTCCTTCATGAGAATGTAATGTCTCCACTGGTGACATGCTTGCACAATGGAGTACATTTCTTTGTCGTAAGTAGGGTACTTATGGAAAATATCTCACCTTGTCTCACTATGATAGGCCACGGGGTGGTCGTGCTAAGTGAGAATGGCGCCCATAACATAGTCTGAAGCATCTGTCTCGATCTCAAAAGGATGTTGTAGGTCTGGTAGTGAAAGTAATGGGGTTGAGCACAAGTGTTGCTTAAAATCATTGAATGATTGTTGTTGGGACCGGCCCCACACAAATTTCTCCTTACCACCACAACTGTTTATTTGCCTAAGGGCCCAAGCAATATGGGAAAAACCCAACATGAACCTGCGGTAGAAATTGGCAAGGCCCAAGAAGCTCCGAAGCTCAGTGAGTGTTGTTGGGGCTGGCCAGTCATGGATGACTTGGATCTTGGCTCGATCCACATGTACGCCATGTTGATCAATGATGTAGCCCAGGTAATGGACCGTGTCCATGCCGAAGGATCATTTTTCCATGTTGGCGTATATCTTGTGTTGTCACAGGGTGTGAAGTACCTACTGAATATAATGCAAGTGTTCATCCCAAGTCTTGTTGTAAATTAGAATGTCATCCAGATACGCCACTACAAAAGTATTGGTGAATGGTCGCAGGATATCGTCCATCATCCTCATGAAAGTGGTTGGAGCATTTGTCAAACCAAAGGGTATGACCAACCATTCAAAAAGGCCTTCCTTTGACTTGAGGGTGGTCTTCCATACATCTGTCTACTCTATCAGGACCTAGTGGTAGCAAGACTTTAGATATATATTACTGAAGTATTTGGCCCCTGTGAGTTGATCAAGGAGGTCATCGATTAGCGGAATCGGGTACCATTTTCTGACTGTGATTTTATTCAGAGCCCAGTAATCAATACAAAGTCTCTAGGTACCATATTTCCTTTGTACCGACATGACTGGGCTCCCGCAAGGTGATGAGCTGGGGTGGATGTGTCCCTTGTGGAGCAGTTCTTGGATCTATCATATAATCTCCTCATTCTATGACAAAGAGAAACGATAGACGAGTGCATTGGGTAGCGGTGCACCAGGGGTCAGATCGATGGGGTGCTTGACCTGGAAGTGCAAAGGTACCCCTGTAGGTGAGGAGAAGATATATGAGTATTCTTCGATGACCTTATCTACTTGCTTCTGCTGTGTGGAGAGGTCAGTCACAGAGTCCCTGGATGTGGTTGTGATCTTTTGCTTATTCTAAGAGAGAATCATGAAGAAGACAAACTTCCCCATCTGAGAGATGAACTTCCTTCATTGCTTAGAAGAGATCAAGGAAATAGCACTAGGTGGGACTACCTTAGGTATCTTGTACAATTTTCTGTTCAAAGTAATAATAACAGTACGAAGCCTAGACTCATATACAACATGGCGTTTCCATAAATAAGGTTGGCCCAAAAGAACATCACAAACTTTGAGAGGAGAAACATCACACAATACCTCGTCTTTGAAGGGCTTGATGTCATATGATAGTCGGCACTATTGGATGACACAAAGATCGCTTCCTTGGAGGAGCCATCCAATGGTTTAGGGTTGTGGGTGTGGCGTTGTTGGCAGGGCCAGCCGCTTGACGACCTCTGCTGAGATGAGGTTCTTCTGGCTACCACTATCAATGATGAAGTGAAGCGGAGTGAATTTTACCCACATCTGTGAATGGAAGAGGCGCTCTCCTTCTTCTGGCTCATCTGGTTCACCAGGATGGAGCTTGGTGGTAGCAACGGTGGCACTGGGTTCCACGTTAATGATCCATATTCCCCTTTCTAGTTTTGTCTTAGAGTCATAATCTGCATCTGATTTAGAGGCTTTCAGTTCGACCACCAGTGATTGCTTTGAGTGGCAGTCAACAATGTTATGCCAAGGGCTCTTATGGAAGTCACACCACTTCCCATTATATTTCTTTGTCTTTTTGGTGTCCTTCTTTTCTTGTGGCTTGGACTGGTTGTCCTAATTCTATCCATCTTTTCTATGTCCTTTGTTCAGTGGGTTAGGGCCATCCTTTCTTGGCTTTGACGACATATGGGTAGGCCGCACCCAAGGATGAGATGTCCAGAAATTCCATTTCATTATGGATGCATCTATGTAGAGCACCGTGATACTTGAGCACCAGATGTCGCTCTGAATATTTGATACCCAACTTGGTGTGCAAGGTATGGAAGATATTTGTGAAATCGGGCATTGCTTGGTCTCTTTCTTGCTGCAATGTGGTCCATTTGGTATACAGGTCATCATAACTTCCGACAGGGTAGTATTGTTCCTTAATATCATCCCTGAAGGATTCCTAGGTGTCCATGACTGAAAATAATGAGGTTTCCTCTTTTTCATTTTGCTCACAGAAAGTTTCCCACCAATCTTTGACATGGGGAACGGCTTTGAGGAGCGCAAAAGTAATCTTTTCTTTATTCGAAAAGTTATGGATAGAAAAATACCCTTCTAGTAGATTCAACCACTTGTCTACAACATCTACATCTATCGAACCTTCAAATATAGGAATATCAAAGTTTATTTTTACCTTGAAGGGGGCGGTGCCTCTGTTCAAAGAAGATGCGTCGCCTATTGGTAGTCGTCGAAGGATTTGCGCGAAACTATCCATCATCTCGTTCCTCTCCTGCTTGAGGGCTTCCTCAATACATAGTTTGAAAGGATCTCCTGACCCATCATATTTATTTTCTCCTGCCATGGGAGGTCGCTTGCGCATGCGAGAGCTTCTTTCCTCAAGAGAAACAAGCTCGAGACCCAACACTTTGTACTCTGACCTCGTTGTGGACATGCATTAAGACAACAAAGAGTAGACCGCTCTGATACCACTATTATGGATTTTATGAGAAGAATGAAATGAATACAGATTATTAACAGGTGCTTAACACAAAATAACAGAGATACCATAAAAATGGTTTTCTATTCAATAACGAAATAAGTTGAAACTATAAAATGCAGTGGAAACAAGCTTGTTGGAATAGTGGTGGCTTATCTCTGTGAAGAGATGTGAGGGTAGCACACATTTGAAAGAAGAAGGTTACAATGAGTCTCTAAAGGCCTTTTTACAATAATCAAGAATCCCAAAAACCCTATACATCCAAAAACCTAACCCTAGGAGATGAAGCGCCAAAAGTCATGTGGGCCCCGTTTGGGTAATTAGTACATCAACTTCTCGGGGTCGTAACTTTTGCATACTATCTCTGTTTTAGGTGTATGATAGCACATTGGAAATGTATCATCAAGGAGATTCATTTTGGGGGCTCAATCATGCCTTAGGCTATCGTTGTGGAGATCAATCCATAAAAACCTTCATTTAGGCCCTCAAAATGGCCCCGGAAGTTAAAACTGCTAAAAATAGTAAATTTTCAGAAAACTATTTTGAGCCAGTTTGAAAAGGTGGGTGGCCACCGATATCCATATGGATCAATCCTCCCTCCTTAGGAAGAAATGGTCTCCATTGCGTTGAGGTCCCCCATCAGATGAGGAAATTTTCGCTGAACTTGGCCCCGAGTGAGCCACTTGCCTTGGTGTAGGAGTTTCCCTGCTTTGACGACTCGATAAAGCTGGATCCTTTGTTGTCGAGTGCCCTTAATCTATCTGTCCACAATATAATCATTGGATTCCTGTTGTATGTAGTTGGGGTTGAGATTTGTTGGTTTCCATTGTTCTGCTACTTCTGAGGTGTCCAATAATGGTGGGAAATAAGGGCGAAGGAGATCCACGTTGAACATTGGGTGTAGGCCAAAGAAAGAAGGAATGTTGAGATCAAAATCATTATCCCCCATAGCCTTGGTGATAGTGTACGGCCCATAACAGAGTGGGTGAATCTTCCTATGGGGTCTTGTCAGGCATTCTTTCTGCGATTGCAACCAAACTTTTTCTCCCATCTAAAACTTATGTGGCACCCGATGTTGATCATGGCGTTGTTTTTACTTTTCATTGGACTTTTGTAGGATATCTTGAACCTCTTGGAAGATGTGTTGGATCCGCTCAATGAAACATGTGGCTTTGTCAGCTTCAGTTGGAGAAGGAGATGATTTGGTCGAGGTGACCGCAAGGGGAAGTGCAACATCTATGGAACCCAATGGTTGGAATCCCAACCCCACTTGAAAGGGGTTGTGGTCGGTTCAGCTATGCAGGACTTGGTTGTAGCTATGCTAGACATAGAGAAGGATCTCATCCCATGTGTGATGGTGCTTTGAATTATACATGTGAAGGATATGCATAATCATTCAATTTACAACCTCAGTTTGGCCATCTGTCTGGGGGTGGAAGGCCATGGATTTGGTGAGCTTGGTGTCTAGCAGTGACAAGAGGCTCGACCAAAATGTGCTGAGAAATCAACTATCCCGATATGAGACAATGGTTTGTGGGATTCCAAAATGTACCCAGACTCATTCAAAGTAGAGATTGGCAATGGCCTCTGCTGTGATGCTCTTCTTCCAGGCAACCAGAATCACCATCTTAGAGAAGTAATCAACAACCACAAAAACACAATCATTTCCCCGCTTGGTGGATGGGAGGCCCGACATGTAGTCCATTGAAATGGATTTCCATGGCCTGTTAGGAGTGAGAAGAGGGGTGTACAGGCATTGTTTCTTAGTGGTCAGTTTGGAAATAGCGTAGGTAGTGCAGGACCTCATATACTTCCTAACCTCTTGTCAAAGTTTCGGCCAGTAGAAATGTTTATGTAGCATCGCCACTGTCTTTTCGATGTCGAAGTGTCCTGCCACCCGACTGTAGTGGGATTCCTAGATCATTTTCGCTCCCTCACTTCATGGAACACAGATATGGCCTAGAAGACAAAAAAAACCATCCTAAAGATGGAAATTATCAACAAATACGTTTGCACCCAACATTTGGTAGGTTGTGGCAAAGTCAGGGTCTATCTCATAGAGTTGGAGCCATCCAGATGTCTCATGGCCAAAAGACTCTAGAATCGTGGTGAGTGTCGCGACTGGCGGTCTACTGAGGCAATCAAATATGAGATTGGTGCTTCCTGTTTTATACTTGATTTTGAGGTGGAATTGATGCAAGTATGTGGACCACTTTTGATGGAGGTCATTCTACAATTTTCCCTATGTCTAGATGAACTGCAGTGGCTTATGATCAGTGTGGATGACTGTCTCCTTCCCAAGAATGTAATTTATCCACTGGTGGCATGCTTGCACAATGGATTAAATTTATTTGTCGTAAGTAGGGTACTTACATATAGTATATGACAATTTCTCACTATTATAGGCCACGGGGTGGTCGTGCTGAGTGAGAACAACACACACAACATAGTTTGAAGCATTTGTCTTGATCTCAAAAGGATGTTGCAGGTCTGGTAGTGAAAGTATTGGGGCTGAGCATAAGGGTTTCTTAAAATCATCGAATTCTTGTTGTTGGGACCAACCCCACGCAAATTTCTCCTTACCACCACCTTTGTTTATTTGGCTGAGGGCCCATGCAATATAGGAGAAACACAACACAAACCTGCGGTAGAAATTGGCAAGGCGGAAGAAGCTCTAAAGCTGAGTGAGTGTTTTTGGGTTGGCCAGTCATGGATGACTTGGATCTTGGCTGGATCCACATGTATTCCATGTTGGTCAATGATGTAGCCCAGGTAATGGACCCTGTCCATGCTGAAGGAGCATTTTTCCAAGTTGGCGTATAGATTGTGTTGTCGCAGGGTGAGCAAAACCTGCGGAATATGATGCAAGTTTTTGGTCCAAGTCTTGTTGTAAATTAGAATGTCATCTAGAAACACCACTACAGACGTATTGGTGAATGGTTGTAGGATATCGTCCATCATCCTCATGAAAGTGGTTGGAGAATTTGTCAAACTAAAGGGCATGAACAACCATTCAAAAAGGCCTTCCTTTGACTTGAAGGTGGTCTTCCATACATCTGTCTGTTCTATCGGGACCTGGTAGTAGCCAAACTTCATATCAATCTTACTAAATTATTTGACCCCCATGAGTTGTTCAAGGAGTTTATCAATTCAGGGAATCGTGTACCAGTTTTTGACTATGATTTTATTCAGAGCCCGGTAATCAATACAAAGTCGCCAGGTCCCATCTTTCCTCTATACCCGCACAATTGGGATCCTACAAGGTGATGAGATAGGGCGTATGTGCCCCTTGTGGAGAAGTTATAGGATCTGTCGCTTGATCTCCTCATTCTCTAACAAATAGTGACAATAGACTAGCCCATTGGGTAGCGGTGTGCCAGGGGTAAGATCGATGGGGTGCTTGACCTAGCAGTGCAGAGGTACCTCTGTAGGTGAGGAGAATATATCTGAGTATTCTTCCATGACCTTATCTACTTTCTTCTACTGTGTGGAGAGGTTGGCCGCAAAGACCCTGGATGTGGTTGTGATCTTTCAATTATTCTGAGAGAAAATCATGAAGAAGACAAACTTCTCCGTCTGAGAGATGACCTTCTTGCATTTCTTAGTAGAGATCAAGGAAATAGCACTAGGTGGGACTGCCTCGGGTATCCTGTAAAATTTCCTATTCAATGTAATAATAACACTATGAGGCCTAGACTCATATACAAAATGACATTTCCATAAATAAGGTTGGCCCAAAATCACATCACAAACTTCGAGAGGAGAAACATCACAGAATACCTCGTCTTTGATGGGCTTGACTTTGTACGATAGTCAACACTGTTGGCTGACGCGGAGAATAATTCCTTGGTGGAGCCATCCAATGGTGTACGGTTGTGGGTGTGGCATTGTTGACAGGGCCAGTCGCTTGATGACCTCTGCTGAGATTAGGTTCCTCTGGCTACCACTATCAACGATGAAGTGCAATGGGGTGCCTTTTACCCACATGTGTGAATGGAAGAGGTTCTCTAATTCTTCTGGATTGTTTGGTTCACCAGGCTGGAGCTTGGTGGTAGCAATGGTGGCACTGGGTTCTGCATCAATGATCAGTCTTCCCCTTTCGGGTTCTATCTTAGAGTCATAATCTGCATCTGATTCAAAGGCTTTCACTTCAGCCACCAGCAACGTTTTTGAGTGCCAATCAACAATGTTATGCCAAGGGATCTTATGGAAGTCACGCCACTTCCCGGTATCTTTCTTTTTCTTTCTGGTGTCCTTCTTTTCTTGCATATTGGACTGGCTATCCTAATACTATCCATATTTTCTCTATCCTTTGTTCGGTGGGTTGGGGCCACCCTTTCTTGGATTTTGTTGTGAGGGGTTCCCAGGTCCAAATTGTCGCGTCTTTTATTTGAGCTTCTGCTCGATTTTGACAGTGTATCGGTAGGCCATGCCCAAGGATGAGATGTCCAGAAATTAAATTTTGGTTTGGATTTATCTATGCAGAGCACCGTGATACTTGAGCACCAGATTTCACTCTGAATCTTTGATACCCAATTTGGTGCGCAAGGTATGGAAGATATTTGTGAAATCTGGCACTGCTTGGTCTCTTTCTTGCCGCAGTGTGGTCCATTTGGTATACAAGTCATCATAACTTCCATTAGGGTAGTATTGTTCCTTAATAGCATCCCTGAAGGATTCTTAGGTGGCCATGACTGAAAATAATGAGGTTTCCTCTATTTCCATTTGCTCACAGAATGTTTCCCACTAATATTTGACATGGGGAATAGCTTTGAGGAGAGCAAAAGTAATATTTTCTTTATTCAAAAAGTTATGGACAAAAAAATACCCTTCTAGTAGATTCAACCACTTGCCTTGGTGCAGGAGCTGCCCTGCTTTGACGATTCAATAAAGTTGGATCCTTTGTTGTTGAGTGCCCTTGATCTGTCTGTCCACAATTTGATCATTGGATGCCTTTTGTATGCAGTCGAGGTTGATCTCTATTGGTGCCAACTATTATACTACTTCTGAGGTGTCCAATAATGGTGGGAAATAAGGGCAAAGGAGATCCATGTTGAACATTGGGTGCAAGCCAAGGAAAGGAGGAATGTTGAGCTCAAAAGAATTATTCCCCATAGCCTTGGTGATAGTGTGCGGCCCATAACAGAGTGGGTGAAGCTTCCGATGGGGTCCTGTAAGGCGTTCTTTCTACAAGTGTAACCAAAATTTCTCGCGCACCTGAAACTTATGTGGCACCGGATGTTGATCATGGTGCTATTTGTACTTGTCATTGGACTTCTATAGGATATCCTGAACCTGTTGGTGGATGTGTTGGATCTGCTTAATGAACCGGGTGGCTTTGTCTACTTCAGTTGGAGCAGGAGATGAGTCGATCGAGGTGACCGCAAGGGGAAGTGAAACATCTATGGAATGCAATGGTTGCAATCCAAACCCCACTTGAAAGGGGTTGTGGCTAGTTGAGCTATGCAGGGCTCGGTTGTAGCTATATTGGACATAGGGAAGGCTCTCATCCCATGTGCAAGGGTGATTTGAATTATACATATGAAGGATATGAACAATCATTAAATTTACAACCTCGGTTTAGCCATCTATTTGTGAGTGGAAGGCCATGGATTTGGTGAGCTTGGTGTCCAGCAGTGACCAGAGGCTCGACCAGAATGTGATGAGAAATTGACTATCTCGATCTAAGACAATGGTTTGTGGGATTCCAAAATGAACCCAGACTCGTCCAAAGAAGAGCTTGGTAGTGGCCTCTGTTGTGATGCTCTTCTTGTAGGAAACCAGAATCGCCATCTTAGAGAAGCGATCAAGAACCACAAAAACACAATCATTTCCCCGCTTGGTGGATGGGAGGCCGGACATGTTTTCCATTGATATGGATTCCAATGGCCTGTCAGGAGTGGAAAGAGGGGTGTATAGGCCCTGTTTCTCAGTGGTTGGTTTGGCAATAGTGCAGGTAGTGTAAGACTTGATATACTTGATGACCTCCTGTCGAAGTTTCAACCAGTAGAAATGTTTATGTAGCATCGCCACTGTCTTTTCGACGCCGAAGTGTCCTGCCACCCAACTGTAGTGGGATTCCCAGATCAACTCCGCTCACTAACTTGATGGAACACAGATATGGCCCAGACGACACAACAACCCATCCTGAAGATGGAAATTATCAACAACTATGTTTTCAACCAACATTTGGTAGGTGGTGGAGAAGTCAGGGTCTGTCTCATAGAGTTGGGGCCATCTATATGTCTCATGGCCACAAGAGTCTAGCACTGTAGTGAGTGTCATGACATTCAGTCTGCTGAGGTAATCAATGACGCAATTGGTGCTTCCTATTTTATACTTGATGTTGAGGTGGAATTTATACAAGTATGTGGACCACTTTTGATGGTGGTCATTTTGCAACTTTTCCTATGTCTGCATGAACTGCAGTGGCTTATGATCAGTGTGGATTAATGTCTTCTTCCCAAGAATGTAATGTCTCCATGGGTGGCATGCTTGCACAATGGAGTACATTCCTTTATCATAAGTAGGGTACTTACGGACAGTATCTGACAATGTCTCACTATGATAGGCCATGGGGTGGTCGTGCTGAGTGAGAACGACTCCCACATCATAGTCTGAAGCATCTGTCTCGATCTCAAAAGGATGTTGTAGGTCTTGTAGTGAAAGTACAGGGGATGAGCATAAGCGCTACTTCAAATCATCGAACACTTGTTGTTGGGACCGGCCCCACATAAATTTTTCCTTACCACCACCCATGTTTATTTGGCTAAGGGCCCATGCAATATGGGAGAAACCCAACACGAGCCTCTGGTAGAAACTGGCAAGGCCTAAGAAGCTCCGAAGCTCAGTGAGTGTTGTTGTGGCTGGCCAGTCATGGATGACTTGGATCTTGGTTGGATCCACATGTACGCCATGCTGATCAATGATGTAGCCCAAGTAATGGACCCTATCCATGTCGAAGGAGAATTTTTCCAAGTTGGCGTATAGGTTGTGCTATTACAGGGTCTACAGAACCTGTTGATTATGATGCAAGTGTTTGGCCCAAGTCTTGTTGTAAATTAGAATGTCATTTAGATACACCACTACAAAAATATTGGTGAATGGTCACAGGATATCATCCATCATCCTCATGAAAGCGGATGGAGAATTTTTCAAACCAAATGGCATGACCAACCATTCAAAAAGGCCTTCCTTTGACTTGAAGGAAGTCTTCCATACATCTATCTCTTCTATCAGGACCTGGTGGTAGCCAGACTTCAGATCAATCTTATTGAAGTATTTTTCCCTTGTGATTTGATCACAGAGGTCATCGATTCGGGGAATCGGGTATCGGTTTCTGACTGTGATTTTATTCAGAGCCCAATAATCAATATAGAGTCTCCAGGTCCCATCTTTATTCTATACTAGCATGATTGGAATCCTGGAAGGTGATGAGCTGGGGTGGATGTGCCCCTTGTGGAGCAATTCTTGGATCTATCGCTTGATCTCCTCATTGTCTAACAAAGAGAAATGATAGACTGGCCCATTGGGTAGTGGTGTGTTGGTGGTCAAATCGATGGGGTGCTTGACCTGACAGTGCATAGGTACTCGTGTAGGTGGGGAGAAGATATCTGAGTATTCTTCCATGAAATTATCTACCTGCATCTACTATGTGGAGAGGTCAGCCGCAGAGACCCTAGATGTGGTGATGATCTTTCGCTTATTCTGAGAGAGAATCACGAAGAAGAAAAAATTCCCTATCTGAGAGATGACCTTCCTACATTGCTTAGAAGAGATCAAGGAAATAACACTAGGTGGGACTGCCTCGGGTATCTTGTACAATTTCCTGTTCAAAGTAATAATAACAGTACGAGGCCTAGACTCATATATAACATGACATTTCCATAAATAAGGTTGGCCCAAAATAACATCACAAACTTCGATATGAGAAACATCACGCAATACCCCGTCTTTGAAGGGATTTATGCCATACGAAAGTCGGCACTATTGGCTGACAAGGAGATCGCTTCCTTGGTGGACCCATTGAATGGTGTACAGTTGTGGGTGCGGCATTGTTGACAGGGCCAGCCGCTTGATGACCTCTACTGAGATGAGGTTCTTATGGCTACCGCTATCAATGATTAAGTGCAGTGGGGTGCCTTTTACCCACATCTGTGAATTGAAGAGGTCCTCACCTTCTTTTGGATCATCTGGTTCACCAGGATAGAGCTTGGTGGTAGCAATGGTGGCATTGGGTTCCGCATCAATGATCCATCTTCCCCTTTCTGGTTCTGGCTTAGAGTTATAATCTGCGTCTGATTCAGAGTCTTTCACTTCAGCCACCAGCGACTGCTTTGAGTGGCAGTCAACAGTGTTATGCCAAGGGCTCTTATGGAAGTCACACCACTTCCCGGTATCTTTCTTTGTCTTTTCGGTGTCCCTATTTGCTTGTGGCTTGGACTGGTTGTCCTGATACTATCCTTATTTTCTCTGTCCTTTGTTCAGTGGGTTGGGGCCACCCTTTCCTGGATTTTGTTGTGAGGGGTTCCCATGCCCAAATTATCGCGTCTTTTGTTTGAGCTTCTACCAGATTTTGATGACACATCGATAGGCCGCGCCCAAGGATGACATGTCCAGAAATTTCATTTTTGTCTGGATATATCTATGCATATCACCACGATACTTGAGCAACAAATGTTGCTCTGAATATTTGATACCCAACTTGGTGTGAAAGGTATGGAAGATATTTGTGAAATCTGGCATTGCTTGGTCTCTTTCTTGCTAGAGTGTGGTCCATTTGGTATACAGGTTGTCATAACTTCTGACAGGGTAGTATTGTTCCTTAATAGCATCCCTGAAGGATTCCCATGTGGTCGTGATTGAAAATAATGAGGTTTCCTCTATTTCCTTTTGCTCACAGAAAGTTTCCCACCAATCTTTGACATGGGGAACAACTTTGAGGAGCGCAAAAGTAATATTTTCTTTATTTGAAAAGTTATGGACAGAAAAATACCCTTCTAGTAGATTCAACCACTTGTCTACAACATCTACGTCTATATGACCTTCAAATATAGGAATATCGAAGGTTATTTGTACCTTGAAGGGGGTGACGCCTTCGTTTGAAGAAGATGCATTGCCTGTTGGTAGCCGCCGAAGGATTTTCATGAAACTATCCATCATCTCGTTCCTTTTTTGTGTGAGGGATTCCTTATTCAACATTTTGAAAGGACCTCATGTCTCGTCATCTTTATTTCCTCCTTCCATGGGAGGTCGCTTAGGCGTGCAAGAGCTTCTTTCCTCAAGAGAAACAAGCTCGAGACCGCTCTGATACCACTGATCCATTGTTTATGATCAGAATGAAATGAATATAGATTATTAATAGGTTCTTAATAAAAAATAACAGAGATACAGTAAAATTGGTTTTCTATTCAATAACGAAATAAGCTGAAACTGTAAAATGCAGCAGAAACAAGCTTGTTGGAATGGTGGAGGCTTATCTCTGAGAAGAGATGTGACGACAGTGAGCATTAGAAAGAAGAAGGTTACAATTAGGCTCTGAAGGCATTTTTAAAATAATCAATAATTCAAAAAATCCTAGACATCCAAAAACCTAACCCTAGGAGATGAAGTGCGAAAAGTCATGTGGGCCCCGTTTGGGTAAGTTAGTACATCAACTTCCCGGGGTCGTAACTTTTGCATACGATCTCTGTTTTAGGTGTGTGATAGCCCGTTTGAAAGGTATAATAGAGGAGATTCATTTTTTGGGCTCAATCATGCCTTCAAATATCATTAAGTATATTGATCCCAAAAAACCTTCATTTAGGCCCTCAAAATGGCCCCGAAAGTTAAAACTGCTAAAAATAGTAAATTGTTAAAATTGTCAGAAAACTGTTTTGAGCCAGTTGGAAAAGGTGGGTGGCCACTGATATCCATAGGGATCAATAATCCCTCCTTATGAATCAATGGTATCCATTGTGTTGAGGTCCCCCATCAGATGAGGAAATTTCTGCTGAACTTGGCCCCGGGTGAGACACTTGCCTTGGTGCAGGAGTTGCTCTGCTTTGACGACTCGATAAAGATGGATATTTATTGTCGAGTTCCCTTTATATGTCTATCCACAATATGATCATTGGATGCATTCTCCATGCAGTTGGGGTTGAGCTCTATTGGTTTCATTTGTTCTGCTACTTTTGAGGTGTCCAATAATGGTGGGAAATAAGGGCGAAGGAGATCCACGTTTAACACTAGGTGCAGATCAAGGAAAGGAGGAATGTTGAGCTCAAAAGAATTATCCCCCATAGTATTTTTGATAGTGTACATCCCATAATAGAGTGGGTGAAGCTTCCGATGGGGTCTTGTAAGGCGTTCTTTCTGTAAGTGCAACCAAACTTTTTCACCCACCTGAAACTTATGTGGCACCCGATGTTGATCATGGTGTTGTTTGTACTTGTCATTGGACTTCTGTAGGATATCCTAAACCTGTTGGCGGATGTGTTGGATCCTCTCAATGAACTGGGTGGCATTGTCAACTTTAGTTGGAGTAGGCGATGAGTTAGTGGAGGTGACTGCAAGGGGAAGTGCAACATCTATGGAACCCAATGGTTGGAATCCCAACCCCACTTGAAAGGGGTTGTGGTCAGTTGAGCTATGTAGGGCTCGGTTGTAGCTATGTTGGACATAGGGAAGGATCTCATCCCATGTGTGAGGGTGATTTGAATTATACATGGGAAGGATATGCACAATCATTCAGTTTACAACCTCGGATTGGCCATCTGTCCGGGGGTGGAAGGCCATGGATTTGGTGAGCTTGGTGTCTAGCAGTGACCAGAGGATAGAATAGAATGTACTAATAAATTGACTATCTTGATCTGAGACAATGGTTTGTGGGATTCCAAAATGTACCCAGACTCGTTCAAAGAAGAGTTTGGCAGTGGCCTTTACTGCGATGCTCTTCTTGTGGGCAACCAGAATCGTCATCTTAGAGAAGCGATCAACAACCACAAAAACGCAGTCATTTCCCCACTTGGTGGATGGGAGGCCCGACATGTAGTCCATTGATATGGATTCACATGGCCTATCAGGAGTGGGAAGAGGGGTGTATGGGCCCTATTTATTAGTGGTCAGTTTGGCAATAACACATGCAGTGCAAGACCTGATGTACTTGCTGACCTCCTTTCGAAGTTTTGGCCAATAGAAATGTTTCTGTAGCGAAGTCAGGGTCTGTCTCATAGAGTTGGGGCCATCCATATGTCTCATGGCCGCAAGATTCTAGCACCATGGTGAGTGTCGTGACTGGAAATCTGCTGAGGCAATCAGTGACACGATTGGTGCTTCCTATTTTATACTTGATTTTGAGGTGGAATTGTTGCAAGTATGTGGACCACTTTTGATGGCAGTCATTTTGCAATTTTCCCTCTGTCTGCATGAGCTACAGTGGCTTATGATCAATGTGGATGACTGTCTCATTCCCAAGAATGTAATGTCTCCAATGATGGAATGTTTTCACAATGGAGTACATTTCTTTGTCGTAAGTAGGGTATTTACGGAAAGTATTTGACAGTGTCTCACTATGATAGGCCACGAGGTGGCCGTGTTGAGTAAGAACGACGCCCACAGCATAGCCTGAAGCATATGTCTCGATCTCAAAAGGATGTTGTAGGTATGGTAGTGAAAGTACTGGGGATGAGCACAAGCGCTTCTTCAAATAATCGAAAACTTGTTGTTGGGATCGACCCCACACAAATTTCACCTTACCACCACCCCTGTTTATTTGGCTGAGGGCCCATGCAATATGGGAGAAACCCAACACAAACCTGCAGTAGAAATTAGCAAGGCCCAAGAAGATCCAAAGCTCAGTGAATGTTGTTGGGGCCGGTCAGTCAAGGATGACTTGGATCTTGGTCGGATCCACATGTACACCATGTTGATCAATGATGTAGCCCAGGTAATGGACTCTGTCCATGTTGAAGGAGAATTTTTCCAAGTTGGCATATAGCTTGTAATGTCGCAGGGTGTGCAGAACCTGTTGAATATGCTGCAAGTGTTCAACCCAAGTCTTTCTATAAATTAGAATGTCATCTAGATACACCACTACAAACGTATTGGTGAATGGTCACAGGATATCGTCCATCATCCCAATGAAAGTGGTTGGATCATTTGTCAAACCAAAGGTCATGACCAACCATTCAAAAAGGCCTTCCTTTGACTTGAAGGCATTCTTCCATACATCTGTATGTTCTATCGGGAGCTAATGGTAGCCAGACTTCAGATCAATCTTACTAAAGTATTTGGCCCCCATGAGTTGATCAAGGAGGTCATCGATTCGAGAAATTGGGTACTGGTTTCTGACTGTTATTTTATTCAGAGCTTGGTAATTAATATAGAGTTTCCAAGTCAGATCTTTCTTCTGTACCAGCATGATTGGGCTCCCGCAAGGTGATGAGTTGGGGTGGATGTGCCCCTTGTGGAGAATTTCTTATATCTATCACTTGATCTCCTCATTCTCTAACAAAGAATGATGATAGATTGGCCCATTGGGTAGCAGTGCGTCAAGGGTTAGATTGATGGGGTGCTTTGTTGGTTGTGGAGCCTGATTATCTTCTTGATTCAGAGGTCTTTTACTTTCAGCCATGTTTATACCCCATGAAGTATTTACACCCTAGAAGTGTGTACACTCTTCCATGTTGGGGAGTACAAAGGGGGGGTACCCCCTCTGCGGTGTCTAGGGGCAAAACCCCCGAAAGAAAAATTGCCTTGTAAATGTATATTGTAATTTCATTGTAAATCTAAATCGTTCATTATAAGGTCGCAGACCTAATGGTAGAGATTATGTTAGGGTTTTTTTCCTTAGAAGGAAACCCTCTTTTATGAGGGAAATGTATTACATCTATGGTTGATTGCGAATATTGTATTCTGAGAGAGGAGACTTTGAGAGAAACAAGAGGAAGTTACAACGGGTTTTGCTATAGGTTGTATCCCTTCATTTGTTGGATAATAATAAAGGAAGGACCTGGAAATTTCTCTAGTGGACATAGCCCACACTGGGTGAACCATGTAAATCCATGTCTTTCTTGTATTGTGTATCTTATGTGTTTTGTTTCCGCATTTGTTTTATTTTATTGCTCCACAATCCTGTTTTTCTAACATGCTTGACCTAGCAGTGCAGAGGTACCCTTGTAGGTGAGGAGAATATATATAAGTATTCTTCCATGACCTTATATACTTACTTATATTGTGTGGAGAGGTTGGTCATAGAGACCCTGGATGTGTCTGTGATCTTTCGCTTATTCTGAGAGAGAATCACGAGGAAGACAAACTTCCCCGTATGAGAGATGACCTTCCTACATTGCTTAGCAGAGATCAAGAAAATAGCACTAGGTGGGAATGCCTCGGGTATCCTATACAATTTCCTGTTCAAAGTAATAATAACACTATGAGACCTAGAATCATATACTGCATGATGTTTCCATAAATAAGGTTGGCCCAAAATAACATCACAAAATTTGATAGTAGAAACATCACACAATACCTCGTCTTTGAGGGGCTTGATGTTGTACGACAGTCGACACTGTTGGATGACGCGGAGATCGCTTCCTTGGCGGAGCCATCCAATGGTGTACGGTTGTGGGTGCGGTGTTGTTGGCAGGGCCAACCGCTTGATGACCTCTACTGAGATGAGTTTCTTTTGGCTACCTCTATCAACGATGATGTGCAGTGGGGTGCCTTTTACCCACATATGTGAATGGAAGAGGCACTCTCCTTCTGGCTCATCTGGTTTACCAGGCTAGAGCTTGGTGGTAGCAACAGTGGCACTGGGTTCCACATCAATGATCTGTCTTCCGCTTTCTGGTTCTAGATCAAAGTCATAATCTGCATCTAATTTAGAGGTCATCACTTCGGTCACCAACGACTGCTTTGAGCAATAGTTAGCAGTGTTATGCCAAGGGCTCTTATAGAAGTCACACCACTTCCCGGTATCTTTCTTTGTATTTCTGGTGTCCTTATTTTCTTGTGGCTTGGACTATTTGTCTTGATACTATCCATATTTTATCTGTCTTTTTTTCAATGGGTTGGGGCCTCCCTTTCCTGGGTTTTGTTGTGAGGGGTTCCCAGGCCCAAATTGTTTCATATTTTGTTTGAGATTCTGCTCGATTTTGACGGCATATCGGTAGGTCGTGCCCAAGGATGAGATGTCTAGAAATTCCATTTTGTTCTAGATGTATCTATGTAGAGCACTACCATACTTGAGCACTATATGTCACTCTGAATATTTGATACCCAACTTGGTGCGCAAGGTATGGAAGATATTTGTGAAATCTAGCACTGCTTGGTCTCTTTCTTGCCGCAGTGTGGTCCATTTGGTATACAGGTCATCATAACTTCCGATAGGGTAGTATTGTTCCTTAATAGCATCCTTGAAGGATTCCCAGGTGGTCGTGACTAAAAATAATGAGGTTTCCTCTATTTCCTTTTGCTCACAGAAAGTTTCCCACCAATATTTGACATGGGGAATGACTTTGAGGAGAGAAAAAGTAATATTTTCTTTATTAAAAAAGTTATGGATAGAAAAATACCCTTCTAGTAGATTCAACCACTTGTCTACAACATCTGCGTCTATCTGACCTTCAAATATAGGATTATCGAATTTTATTTGTACCTTGAAGGGGGAGACACCTCCATTCGAAGAAGATGCGTTGCCTTTTGGTAGTCGCCAAAGGATTTGCACGAAATTATCCATCATCTCATTCCTCTGTTGCGTGAGGGATTCCTCAATCAACAGTTTGAAAGATCTCCTGTCCTATCATATTTATTTTCTCCTACCATGGGAGGTCTCTTGGGCATGCGAGAGATTCTTTCCTTAAGAGAAATAGGCTCGAGACCCAACTCTTTGTACTCTGACCTCATTGGGGACATGCATTAAGACGACAAGGAGCAAACCGCTCTGATACCACTGATCCAGATTTTATGAGCAAAATGAAATGAATATAGATTATTAATAGGTGGTTAACACAAAATAATAGAGATACAGTAAAACTAGTTTTCTATTCAATAACGAAATAAGTTGAAATTGTAAAATGTAGTAGAAAAAAGCTTGCTCGAATGGTGGCATCTTATCTCTGAGAAGAGATGTGACGGCAACATGCATTTGCAAGAAGAAGGTTACAATGAGGCTCTGAAGGACTTTTTATAATAAGAAAGAATTCTAAAAACCCTAGACATCCAAAAACCTAACCCTAAGAGATGAAGTGCCAAAAGTCATGTGGGCCTCATTTTGGTAAGTTAGTACATCAACTTCCCGGTGTCGTAACTTTTGCATACGATCTCCATTTTAGGCATGTGATACCCAGTTGGAAAGGTATAGTCGAGGAGATTCATTTTGGGGGCTTAGTCATGCCTTTATCTATCATTGAGGAGCTCTATCCTAAAAATCCTTCATTTAGGGCTTCAAAATGGCCCAGGAATGTTGAGCTCAAAATAATTATCCCCCACAACCTTTTTGATAGTCTACGGCCCATAACAGAGTGGGAGAAGCTTTCGATGGGGTCCTGTAAGGTGTTCTTTCTACAAGTGCAACCAAACTTTTTCAACCACCTGAAACTTATGTGGCACCTGATGTTGATCATGGCATTGTTTGTACTTGTCATTGGACTTATGTAGGATATCCTAAGCCTATTGGTAGATGTGTTGGATCCACTCAATGAACCGAGTGGCTCTGTCAACTTCAGTTGGAGCAGGAGATGAGTCAATCGAGGGGACCACAAGGGGAAGTGAAACATCTATGGAATCCAATGGTTGGAATCCCAACCCCACTTGAAAGGGCTTGTGGTTGGTTGAGCTATTCAGAGCTCATTTGTAGCTATGTTGGACATAGGGAAGGCTCTCATCCCATGTGTGAGGGCACTTTGAATTATATATGCGAAAGAAATGCACAATCATTTGATTTACAACCTTGGTTTGGCCATCTTTCTGGGGGTGGAAGGCCATGGATTTGGTGAGCTTGGTATCCAACAGTGATTAGAGGCTCGAACAGAATGTGCTGAGAAATCAACTATCCTGATCTGAGACAATGGTTTGTGGGATTCCAAAATGTACCCAGACTCGTTCAAAGAAGAGCTTGGTAGTGGACTCTACTGTGATGCTCTTCTCACAGGCAACCAGAGTCGCTCTTCTTGTAGGCAACTAGAGTCTCCATCTTAGAGAAGCGATCAACAACCACAAAAACACAGTCATTTCCCCGCTTGGTGGATGGGAGGCCCAACATGTATTCCTTTGAGATGGAGTCCCATGGCCTGTCAGGAGTGGGAAGAGGGGTGTACAGGCCCTGTTTCTTAGTGGTCAGTTTCACAATAGAGCAGGTAGTGTGGGACCTGATATACTTGCTGACCTCTTGTCGAAGTTTCGGCCAGTAGAAATGTTTATGTAGCATTTCCACTGTCTTTTCGATGGTGAAGTGTCCTGCCACCCAATTGTAGTGGGCTTCCCAGATCATCTTCACTTGCTCACTTTACCGAACACATATAAGGCCCAGAAAACACAACAACCCATCCTGAAGATGGAAATTATTGACAACTGCGTTTGCGCCCAACATTTGGTAGGTGGTGGCAAAGTCAGGGTCTATCTCATAGAGTTGGGGCCATCCAGATGTCTCATGGCCACAAGAGTCTAGCACTGTGGTGAGTGTCGTGACTTGCTATCTTTTGAGTCAATCAATGACGTGATTGGTGCTTCCTATTTTCAACTTGATGTTGAGGTGGAATTTCTGCAAGTATGTGGACCACTTTTGATGGCGGTCATTCTGCAATTTTCCCTGTGTCTGCATGAACTGCAGTGGCTTAT
Organism: Picea engelmannii; assembly: GCA_009831015.1. NCBI lineage: Eukaryota > Viridiplantae > Streptophyta > Pinopsida > Pinales > Pinaceae > Picea > Picea engelmannii. Next base: position 559,837 of record ML778038.1, read on the forward strand.
GATCAGTGTGGATGATGGTATCCTTCCCAAGAATGTAATGTCTCCACTGGCGAAATGCTTGCATAATGAAGTACATTTCTTTGTCGTAAGTAGGGTACTTACAGATAGCATCTAACAGTGTCTCACTATGATAGGCCACAGGGTGGCCATGCTGAGTGAGAATGGTGCCCATGACATAGTCTAAAGAACCTGTCTCGATCTCGAAAGGATGTTCCATGTCTGGTAGTGAAAGTATTAGAGCTAAGCAAAAGCGTTGCTTTAAATTATCGAACACTTATTGTTGGGACCCACCCCACGCAAATTTTTCCTTACCACCACCCCTATTTATCTGGCTGAGGGCCTGTTTGAGCCGCCTTTATTTTTCCTAGCCCATCTCGAATTTCATGCCTTAATGCTCGAAATCGAAAGATGGTTTTCGTATTTTCCATCTATGGTTTCAAAAATATCTGAAGTCTTATCACGCAAGCAATGATAATTGTTGTACGATGACTGTGTTATGAGTTTGTTTTCTTGTATCTCATATTTAGTTTCATTTAATATTCATAACTGATGAATGCTTCGCTATAATTTAGTGCAACCTCTACTATAGTGAATGAATTTTGGTTTTCTATATTGTTTATTGTTTTTCCTCTGTACCATCTATCAGCAAGTATAAGACCAGTCAACACTTTTAGAATTCTATATATTTTATGCTTCATCGGGTTATTTCTTTACATTTTTCTTCTTCTGTTTATACATGAGATTCTCCCTTGATAGGAGCCTTACTCGATAGACAGCTAAATGTTTTCTCCCACCTCATACATTTTATTAAAATATAACCCAGTTACGAGAAAGAGCCTTTGATTTTCACCCCTTTTTCATTCCTAAAACCGTAAACTCKCTTTTATACGACCAAATTGAGATAACACTCAAACTCCCCCTGAGGTTTCCTTATTTTACTATTCCTCCATGACTATCYCTGTACCAACATAGCCTAATATCGAACCTGGATTATCAAAGAAAATGCACATTTCCTTGAACCTTTTCGATACCATTCTTAAAACAACCACTACCTGAGTTGAACTCGAACGTTCATGGGCAGCGATTGAACAGGATATAAACATCCAGGAATAGTTGGAAGCTAGACAATGACAATGCAGAAATCATCCCTAGTTTCCCTTGCTGGAGGTTGATGTTTCTCTTTTCTCTACCCTTTACTCACTTTCGGATGCCTATACACTATACTTCTAAGCCTTAAGTATAGACTCTAGAACAACATCTTTTTGGTGCCGTTGCCGGGGACCGAAGTTACGAAATCTTTTTCCCTGGGAAAATGACATTTTTCTTTCGTTGAAAGTGTTACCCTTTGATAGTGAACAAAGAGTACACACCTTTTTTAAGGCTTTCCAATCTTTCACTTGGCGAATCCACAAATAATAAACTAGTACCCATTCGAAGGAATACCAGACAAAACCTAGATGGTAAGTAGATTACACCCATTACCGATCCCGAGAAGATTCTAAAGGTGAGAGGCTCTCTTAAGACAACCACTGCAGTCTACAAGCTTAAACACCCACAAATTAAGACTAAGAGTTCTTCTAAACCTTCAACTTCACGCATTCCTCTCTTTGATACTAAATATCTAACATCAAACTTCTCCAAATTTAGGAGTGAGATTCATCCGACAATCCCCTCAGTACACAAAGGAAAGGGCCCTCTTGAAAGTTCATCGTCAGTTGACATACCATCTTTCCTTCAGTCAAATTTCCCAGCCTCACATAATTCTGAAGAGTGTGTTACACATTTAGTTTCCACACCCGTCGGTTCTCCTGAATTCATCTCTTGCAAATCTGAAGAACCAAGTCCTTACTCTCCTTATCAATCATCATCCTATTTTCCTCTTCACGAAGACAATAAAGATTCACTTTTAATTTTCTGAAACCCCCTTTACGACTCTCCACTAATAACGATGGTAGCCGCCGGAGGAGGAGGTGGAGGGGTTATCAGAGGAGGAGGGGTAGGATCTCTTGTAGGAGGATCTAGAGGCCAAGGGCCTGCCCCCCCTCCCAGAGTGTTTGCGAAAGCTTTAGCAATATACACTCCCTTGGTATTTCCCATTCCTCTACATGACCTTCCCGAAACTTATATAAAAAAATTTCCAAAATTCACTGGGGAAGGGGATCTGACCACGACCGAACATATTAATTTCTTTGATCAATTTGCAGACATCCTAGGTATTGAACATGAGGACGTGTATTCAAGGCTTCTTGTCCAAACCTTTGAAGGCCATGTCCAAACTTGGTTTCGGAGTCTACCTACATCATCTATCTTGTCTTACAACACCTTAGAAGATGCTTTCCTTAGACAATGGGGTGAAAGAAAGGACCACCTATATTATTTAACCGAATTTGGGTATTTAAGAAAAAAGAATTCAGAAACAGTTATGGAATTTATTCAAAGATTCAACAAACTGTATAACAAAATCCCAGTCGAGGTTAAACCGTCCCAACCCACGGCCAAAGTAACTTTCGCAGGGGCTTTCGAACCAGATTTTGCACTCCTTTTGCGAGAGAGAAGAGGAGCCACTCTAAACCGAATGCAGGATGACACTGTAGAAATTGAGTCGAATATGATGGCTTATGGTAATATTAAATCTAAAGTAGAAATGGAAAACTAAGAAACTAAATGCTTTAGAGAACAAGCAGGTTCGTCAGGGTCTAATAGATCCACAAATGATAGGGTAGATGATATGGCTAGGGTAATTAAAGAACTGTCTAATAAAATATCTAGAATGGAGCTTGAACAGGCCAAAGTTGATTCTTTCCCCAAAAATGATTTCAAGAGGAACCCCAACCCCCCGAACCAGCAAAGACAGATAAAAAACGAAGATCAAAAAATACAAGCTCCCCTAAAGAGTGAAAATTTTATAGGAGTGAACGATCTCCAAAATTTCGGAGATTTAGATAATGATGTCACAAACTTCGGTGATGACTGCACACAACCGTATCTGACTAGAGAAGATTATGAAAAATCTCTAAACACTTAACAATCGTCGGTTAAGGGTGAAGAAAGTGATCACACTAACCTTTGTGGCTCTCAACAAGAAGCCGAAATGATAATGGTCGAGATCCAACCTTAGTACAACTTGATATCTAAGAGTAAGCTCGTCTTAACTACTCAACCTAAGAAAATTCTCCAAAGAGGTCAAACTTATGAGCCTGCTCCAGAAGAGACTCTATTTCCCAACAAAAAAATGAAAGTAGTAAGCACACAAGAGTTCGAAGTGGGAAAAGTTGAGACCCAAGCACAAGGAACCGAAAGGACTAATAAAATTATGCCTTCAACCAAGACCATGAGTAATAAAGCAGTCCAGACGAATAAGTCGAAAAGGAAGGATTCAAAAGTCTCAACTAAAGAAATAGACAAGGTGAGCATAGCTTTCAGTTTTGAAAACGAGATAAATAAAATTAAGATACCAATCCCTCTGGTAGAATTAGCAAAAAACCTTGTTCATTGGAAGTAGATTACTAAAGTGATGGGTGTCTCAGAGCTAGAAAGCCAGTCTGACGTGTTAAACCTGGAAGATGAAAAACCTAACATCACTTTTGGTCCACATTTTGAAGGGGCCAAAGACATTATTTCTCCCTTTTATATCACTTTAAATGTATACGATCAATTGCTACATAATTGCATGTTAGAATCTGGGGCCTCCCATAACGTTATGTCTAAAATTATTATGGACAAGTTGGGTCTCCAGATCACCAGAACTTATGGAGATGTTTACTCTTTTGACTCGAGAAGGGTTAAGTGTATGGGAATGATAAAGGATTTAGTATTTACCCTGGAACAGGTCCAGGTTAAGAGTATCTTGATGGATGTATTTATTGTTGATATTCCTCCTAGATATGGCTTACTGTTGTCTAGGTCATGGGGAGCCAAGCTAGGGGGTTCTCTTCAACTGGATATGATGTTCACCACAATTCCTATGTTTGGTGGGTAGTTTACTTGGATGTACAGAGAAACGAGGTTAGCATATACAGTAAGCAACCCTAAAAACCCAAACAATTTCCCTATTTACATTGCAGATAAAGATTTAGGAAATTGTATCTTATCTTTTGATGACGGTTTAGATGGTTGTCTAGAGGAAAATGATATAGAGAAGGAAGAGTCAGGTTGAATGACAAAAGATTTGTGTAGCACCGGTGTCTGGAAAATGTTTTTTGACGGTGCCTCATCTTGTGAAGGGGTTGGTGCAGGAGTGCTTTTAGTGGCTCCTGAAGAAAAGTCAGTTGTTCCTTTTTCCTACAGACTATAATGGGATATAGATTATACTAACAACGTATGTGAATACGAAGCGTTGGTCTTAGGATTAGAAGCTTCTAGGAAGCTAAAAATAAATAATTTGGAGGTATACAGAGATACAGAGTTAATAGTCAAACAAATAAATTGACACTACCAAGCCAAGCATCCCAGATTAAGATCATACAGGAATTGTGCCTGGGATCTGATGGAAAACTTTTTCTCGTCCGTAAATGTCCATTTCATCCCATGTGCATAGAAATTACATGTTGATGCATTAGCTAAAGAAACTTCAACCTTCTCTCCTCCCATGACTTTCAAATTGAAGTATCACATAGAAATCAGACACAAACCATCTGTACTGGATAACATCCAGCATTGGCAGGTTTTTGAAGATGATGAGAAAATTAAGAAGTTTCTTGAAGAAATAGGTGAGTTTTCCGAAACCCACGTAGATCAAGAAAACCAGAATGACAATATGTGGATCATGCAAGAAGGGGAAGACCCTCAAATATTTCAATACAAAATCGCAAATCATCGCATGATGGTCCTTAAAAACAACCAGATTATGAAAGGATTGATCCCTCTGGAGAGACTTTTTGATCAAAACAACATACCTGTGAAATCCGCCTTACAACCCCAACCAGAAGGAGTGGAGGACTGTGATATAGGAACCAAAGAAGAATCCAGGATGGTTAAAATATCCAAATTTCTCCCTCCCAAAATAAAAAGTAAGTATAAAGACCTACTCAGACAGTATAAGGATGTTTTCGCCTGGTCTTATGATGAGTTAAGGACATACGACACTTCCGTAAATGATCACAAGATACCTCTAAAGCCTGGGGTCAAACCTTTTAGGTAAAATCTTAGACAGATCAACCCCATTTTGTTACCGGTGATCGAAAAAGAAGTTAACAAACTTTTAGATGTGAAAATAATAGTACCTCCGAGATATTCAGACTGGGTAGAAAACCTGGTCCTGGTCAGGAAAAATAATGGGGAAATCAGACTGTGTGTGGATTTCATAAATCTAAATAAGTCGTCTCTTAAGGATAGCTATCCGCTACCCAAAATGAACCATGTGCTAGAAAAGGTAGTTGGAGCCAACCGAATGTCTATGATTGACAGGTTCTCTGGTTATAATCAAATCGCCATGAATTAACAAGATAGATAAAAAACCACTTTCACTACACCATGGGGTACGTTCATGTATGATAAAATGCCTTTTTGTTTGATGAATGCAGGGGGCACGTTCTAGCATGCTATGGACATCCCTTTCATCGGTGAAAGGGATAAGTTCGTATTCATTTATCTTGACGATTTGACGGTTTTCTCTAAAACCGACGAAGAACACTTGATACATCTTAAGCAGACATTCGAAAAATGCCGCAGGTTTGGTTTATCTTTAAATCCAAAGAAATCACATTTTGCCAAAACCAATCGCTTTTTTCAGCAAGAGCCTTAGAGACACAGAACTGAAGTGTGATATAATAGAAAAACAAGCGTACACCATGGTAAAAGTATTAAAGTCATTCAGAACGTATGTACTACACTCCAAGATAATTGCGTACGTACCTACCAGTTCTGTGAAAGATATTTTGGTACAACCAGACAACGATGGAAAAAGAGGGCGATGGCTCGCCAAAATCCAAAAATTTGATCTGGAATTCAAACCGACCAAATTGATAAAAGGACAAGGCCTGGCCAAACTCTTAGCTGAGTCAAATTTCAGAGCTCTAGGTATCAATTGCCTGCAGGAAGGTGATGAAGACATGAACCTAAACGAGCTAAATGAGCAAACAGGCCCAAACAAGATCGAAGAGAAGTTTATATCATCAGGCTGGTACAGAGACATAGTATCATACCTGCTAACTCTAAAATTCCCAAATGAGCTATCGTCATCAAAAGCCAGGACTTTAAAACTTCATGCGGTTAAATATTGTATCACCGAAATTCAGTTGTATTGGAAAGATCCACTCGGTTTCTTGTTAGTCTGTTTAGTCGAATCGGAAACTCGGCGGGTTATAGACGAATTTCATGAGGGATTCTATGGAGGGCATCACGCTTGGAGAGCTAAAACTTACAAAATTCTGAGGGCTGGGTACTACTGGCCAAAAATTTTCTCGGACATTAATGCCAAGTCCGAGCCTGCAACCCTTGTCAACTATTTGCAGGTAAACAGAAGCTCCCGACACTTCCTTTAGTTCCAATCAAAGATGAATCCCCATTTCAGCAATGGGGTCTAGACTTCATAGGCGAGATTAATCCCCATTCCAGTTCTCAACACAAGTGGATCTTAACCACAATAGATTACTTTACTAAATGGGTGGAATCCATTCCAACCAAAAGGGAAACAGACTCGGTGGTAATAGATTTCTTAGAAGACAACATTTCGTCTAGATTTGGTTGCCCCCAAAAGATAGTTACAGACAATGCCCAAGCGTTTAAATCTATGGCTATGATCAGCTTTTGTCAAAAGTATAACATCATTCTTGGCCATTCCACAACATATTACCCCCAAGGAAATGGATTGGTCGAGTCATCTAACAAGAGCTTGGTAAATATAATCAAGAAAGTATTGGATGAAAACAAAAGGTCTTGGCATGTGCACTTAAAATGTGCATTGTGGGCGAATCGCATAAGCACAAAAAATTCTATCGACATTTCACCTTTCCAGATGGTATATGGGACAGATGTTGTGTTACCTATAAACCTAGCGCTTCCAGTGATGAAGTTATGGCAAGATCAAAATGAAGAACCCAATCATGTCACCAGAAGGATAAATCAGCTGATTGAGGTTCAACAACATAGGGTCGAAGTAGACAAAAAGTTGCAGAAGTACCAAGATGACATGAAGGCATTATTCGACTGCAGAGAAAAGGACATAGATTTCCTCCCAGGTGATTTAGTTTTAAGGTGGGATGAAATAAGGGAAGAAGCAACAAAACATGGTAAATTTGACCACCTCTGGTATGGGCCATTCAGAGTCTCGGCTCTGGAAGGAAAAAATTCTTTCCTACTGGAAAATATAAACGGTGAAATCCTCAACGCCCCTATCAATGGGCATTATCTAAAGCATTATATGACATAATAGTCGCCTAAAAAAAAAAAAAAATTGTATACTTATATATATATATATATATATCTTTCATTTAAGCATTGCTTTTGATTTTCTTTTTTCTTTCATGAACTTTCGACACCTTTCGGATAGCCCCGATAATCTTCATATTTGCCTCTTACAAGATTCCAATTGCACACAAAACAAGCAGGAGAAGTAAACCGAAAGTTGGTGTCAGAAATAAACCGGCTTAAACAGGTGATACCCAAGAAATTTGATATTGTGCAAAGAAATTGAAACGAAAAGGTAAAGATGAGATTTCCTAAAAGACATGTTCTAAAGGACTATTAAAGAAAACCGAGGTAACCTCATTCAAACAACAACATCGTCTGAACTGATAAATAACATATTTTTTTTCTTTATCTAATCATCTACGAAAAAATAAGACAAATTAAATGATTCACCCAAAATTAAAAGCAGTCAGTAAAAGTAAAGTACTCCTGAAAAAGATCTACAAGAGTCAGTTTCAAAATTTTGACCTCTGTATTTTCAGTCCGTAGGCCACTACCTATCACCCTTTTCTATCTTCGGGTTTACCTTTTAAAAAGTCAGCATCTTTCAGTTTCACATAAGAAGGGATAAGAGTTTTTGTTTCAACCTCATGAGCTTCAAAGAATATTGTGGAAAGAAAGCGGGTCTTCACAACTCCTCGATCCCCTGCTAAACGAAGGGATGCTTAAAGTGATCCTAATTTTCCTAGGTTTTTCAATAATATCGGAGGATTGAGGCTTTCTCAAATAGAATTCCCTAAGAAAGTTATTTTCCCCTTTTTCCCTGAGAACGAAGGTGTTGTGAAGGTCAAGGGAAGTTTGGTACCGAGTAATCAAAGTAAGTTGACAGACCTATAATGCAAAATATTAAACAAATATCAACCCTGATACAAACTGATTTCCCCCATCTTCGCGCTCTAAAAAGAAAATTATAAGACAGGTCGTGAAAGGAAATTCATAAATGATTTCCCCCATCTAGTCTAAGAGACGATGAAAGGAAATTTAGAAATGATTTCCCTCATCTTAGCAATTAAATGCACAAATATATTTCGAAGTGGTGAAAGGAAATTCAGTAAAAGGGGTCAGATAATTTCACTGGGGTACTGAACAGGCTCGCTGAAAATGAAGCAATATATGAGATATCTATAAGGTTGTTATACATGAATATCACTCTACTCTGGTAACCAATTATTTTTAAAACCTGATCCACATCCCAAGTTCAGACGGGGATTCCTGATTAAAAACATATAATCTTCATCTTTTGATGCAAGCTTATAGCCACAAGATCTGTTGGGTCTCCTAGAACTATTTTGATTGTCTTAAGGAAGACCTGACTTTAGTAACAAGAAAGGGAAATTTGTGAAAGGGACTACAACTAAGTTTAAAAAAGAGTATCTGAGTTTGAAAATATTTTCAAGGTAAAAAACGAAGTCTCTTTCCCCTTCAGTACCCTATTCTCAGGAACCTTTTCGCCTGATTGAAACTATTGACTCCATTTACCCAGTATCGGCATGTGGTCTACTGTTCTTCCTGTCTTACAAGAAAATGGGATCCCTAGTTGGAGCCTATGTTGAAGCCGCCTTTATTTTTCCTAGCTCATCTCAAATTTCATGTCTAAATGCTTGAAATCGAAAGATGGTTTTCGTATTTTCCATCTATGGCTTCAAAAAACTCTGAAGTCTTATCACACAAGCAACAATAATTGTTGTACTCTCGAGGCAAGTTCTACTTTTCATCAAAACAAATTCCCCCTTTTTTCTACCTCGGGATTTCACATGTTGGATGCTATAGATCACGTAGTTCACAAGTCCCAAGCAACGAAACAACGAAATCGCTTTAAATTTTACCCAGGGCAGTAACGGGAGTAAATTTTTCCAAATCATGATTAAAAATCATCGCATTTTTGTAATGCCCCGTATTTTGACCTTAGGTAGTTAGAACATTGTTGTTTACTAATCTTAATAATTCAAAAGTTTAGCATTTGTTCTGAGTCACTTAGACTTTGTTAGACATTGAGATGTGTACCTCTAGGCCTATTTGTATGTTATATGATATATGCTCATAAAACAAAAGATAGTTATTTGATTTGTTAAACATGAAAAGT